>JAWNKX010000245.1:0-407500 GCA_035041755.1 Cacoxenus indagator | reverse complement strand
ACACTGCCATGCAATGGGTCACAGCTTATTTCGTGCAGAGGCAAAGTGAAACTTTGATATGGCACTGCTCGCAAACTCAGATGATTAAAGATGGACTAAACTAAAAAAAAAATTATTGCTGCTACGAGCCATCTCCAGATCTTCCCACGACGCACGTATGTCTGTTCGCCAGCTTTTAGATTCGTCTGTCCGAAAGGGAATTTTTGGAATGCATCTCACTTTTTCTAAGCATAGTCCTAATGCTAATTTGGGTTGGGACAACGTTCAATAATACGATTAAATCTTAAATATCCCAAACCATAGCCAAAAACAAATGAATTCTTAAGGTTGCAATTATACTCATTTAGGAATAGTAGATTTGTAACTTAAATCGGTACTTCGTCGGTACTATCCGTTGTAGCTTGAAATTATACTTAAGTTTCTGAGTCCACCCACTATTTCTTAAAACCGTATTAGAGTCGTGCGCAAATGAGCCGATCAAGTTTCAACTACTTGGTCGAATAGAATGCATGAAGTTTCGTGCCGATGGATTTCAAATGTCGACCAAACGAATGAACAAATTAAAAGCATTATATAAAATAATGTAATTCTTAAAAATTGATAAAATTTGCTGTATATCGTCTGATCATATAACAAATAAGGACTATAGAAAGAAAAAAGAATTCAAATACTTTGAGTTTGCTCTTCAGCTGGGTACGACAGTACGACAAAAGTGCGCAGGCAGTCATTCACAATTCTAAAGTCAACGTTTAGCACCTTTCTGTTTCTTCTGACGTTTCGACGGCAAACAGCTGTTGAATGTTACACATTCAGGGACTACAGTTTTATTTCATTTAATGAAAGACTAATAACAAAAATATTTACTTTATCGCAAGCCTAATAGTAAATTTCATAAAAAGCAAACAAAACACTGGACGAAAGATTCATATTGAAAAATTATCTAAAAGCAAAATTTATTACATTTACAACAAAATATAACACTTCAATATTTTGTTGGACCTCCTTGGCTATATATGACTGCTTGAAAGCAACATGGGCATGGATACCACAAAATTGTGCGCTCCAGACGTCGCTATTTCTGACCAGGTTTTATTGAGGCCCTTTTTTTTAGCAAGTCCTGGTAAGTAAATGACGTTTTTGGGAATTTGCGTTTCACTAACTCCCTACTGATTGAGGAGAAGGCTATATACATAATAAAGCAACCATTGGTTCACCGAAGTAGAGGCATGCTTGGAATGGTTGCCAATGAGCTGTACACATAAATATGTGCATGTTGTTTCAATATGTTCTTGTGTTGATCCATTATAACATCAATAAACGCTAAATTCCCTGATACAATTACTTCTCAAAACATTACACTACCAGCATCGTGCCCCGCGGATGCCACAAAATTCATTT
Source organism: Cacoxenus indagator (assembly GCA_035041755.1). Taxonomy (NCBI): domain Eukaryota; kingdom Metazoa; phylum Arthropoda; class Insecta; order Diptera; family Drosophilidae; genus Cacoxenus; species Cacoxenus indagator. The sequence continues at coordinate 406,102 of JAWNKX010000245.1, read as the reverse complement.
TTTAAAGGTTGTGGACTCCCACCATCACTTCCAAACTAATTGAAATTACATTTGTTTTTGCCTTAGTATTTGTTTCAAAATTGAAATCCAAGCCGCCTATTTTTTCACTAATTAGGGGCTTCATTCGAGGAACTCTATACCCGTTCTACCGCAAAGCTCTGCGCGGTTTTCGGCTGAACATGCTTATTCGAAGTATTAGCGCTACAATTTGCTAGTTTTGGTGCACTAACTGTTCTACTCTTCTGAACTGGACTTTCTTTATGGTGTACAATTCTCCTCACATCGGAAATGGCACCACATTCGTATACCTATATCAAAAAATTTTATAATTAACATTTTAACACTGGATTCTATTAATTTTTCTTTGCCCATAATACCTCATAAACTTGGATGCTAACAATTAATAACAAAATGAACAAAACAACTATAACGGTACGTTATTGTGAAAATTAGCAAAGAGAACATGAGGGCCAAACTCCATACCATGGGTTTCAGACATTATGTGACAGTGAATGCGGTTGTCAAAGTTGAATTGACGCATCAATCGCATAAACAAAGTTTAAAGTTGGTCAACTTTCTGCGGATGCCGCCGTAAGTAGAGTTGAGTTGTTTCATATGATTGCATATATGGTTGCGTCCATTCAACTTTGACAACCGCATTCACTGTCGCATAATGTCTGAAACGCATGGTATGGAGTTTGACCTTTATGTTCTCTTCTTAAGCCGTTGTTTCTCCATATGTATTTAAACTTTTGTTCGTTACGATTTTTTTTTGGTTTGTTTCTTTTTTGTATTGTTTGTTATGATTTTCACCGTTAGGTTTGCGATAAAGTACATATCGTTTAGTCTTTCATGAAATTGGATAAAACTTTTCTTTAAACACCAATTTTGATGGGTGTATGCATGAACATATTTAAACTTTGGCCATTTATATGTTTTTATATGTTTTTTTTTTGTCTCTTGCACATGCCGACTACTTCAGCCGAACTGTATGCCGAAGCAGAATATTTACGAGCGACTTGTTTAGTTTTTTTTTTTGTATTTTTTTTCATTTGCTTCAATTGTACTTTTGTAAATTACTCGTGTATTTCTCATACTGAGATCGACTTCTTGTGAAAAGAAGCACCTGCTTGTGGTAGGTAGCATTAGTCTACGTTGGGACGGACCAATTGCCTACCAATGTAGGCAAATTTTAAGCGTTAGATTGAATCGAATTCCTGGTAGGTTAAATGCAGAAAAGGTAGAAGTCTTAAAGCAACTGTTTATTTTATGAGGAGGTAGAGGATTTTCTCGCAAATATTACCAGATGGACTGAATATTTCTATGCGTAGGTAGCCGCATAAAGTAAATGTAATTGTAAGCAGGTCGACAAGAGCTAACGACTTATTTTTTGGAGCCAAAAACTTTAAACCTTAAGCGATTCCTTTTTACGTGTCTTCTAAGCATAACTTTGATGAATTCAGCTGGATAAAATCCATTTGCACATATTTAAAATCTTTTGCCTCTAATCACAATATCTGCACGTACGTAAAAGTATTAAATATTGTTGGAGAAAATAATCGGGACGAGTCTCAATACTAACACAACATGATTTGGCTGATTATATTATCATTATTATAGCTACTAATTAATTTTTTAATGCAATGGACCTACATGTTTGCCGTCATACATTTTTGTACACTATTCGTTAAATGTTTCTTCTTTCATTCAGATAATAATACATTTTAGAGGGTTGTATACTCATATGTGCATGTATATAGTCTTGCTCCAAGTATATTTTTTTCAACAAGTTTTGAAAATCATTATGACCATATAACACATGTATGTACATGAAAAATTCATAAGCTTTATTATAATAATGCTTACACAGTTTGTTTATGACACTTCGCACAGCGAGTAGTATATTAACTTCGTCATGAAGATTGCCGGGTTTGTAAGCTCGTAAAGAAGACATCGGATACAATATAAGAGTATGCATATTCGTTTTAAATTCCCGACGTCTAGCGCTGCTTAGAGGTAAAGCTGTCCATTTCCGTTTCAATAAAGCATAAGCGCTTCTTTCCTTTGCATTAAATTTACCATTTTCCCAAAAACATTTTCACGCAATGCAAAACCACATACTAACAAAGCGCAAATTATGGCAAAAGTGCGCCCTGTGCCGTTTGCTTCTTTCGTACAAGCCGGCCGACTGCATCATCCGAGGTGGTTGCCGAATGTCGAAGCAATGCCGATTGCGTCATCCGAAGTGGTTGTCGAATGCCGATTGGGCAATGCCGAAGCAATGCCGACTAACTTAATTTTTTGGAAATATGCCGATGAATGGAATACGATGCTTTAAATTTCGTGTGTATATATATATATATATATGGAAAGTGCGCTTAATAGTTGTCAAAACAAAACAAAAAAGTAGAACAAGGAAATTTTATTTTGCTGCTTACTAACACATCACGCAATAGGTTCGTAGTATGACATATAGACGGCGCCACTATTGACAATTCCACATGATTCTTCATGCTAATATGATCTATGATCATTCCGACTGTTAGTTTACAATTTGCAGTGGTTTTAGTGACTCTACTTTTAAAATTTTAAAAAAATGGAAAAATTTGATTTTTGTAAGTTGTTAAAGCATTGCTTTTAATGAGGAATATGCCGTTCCGAGCACTGCAAATGTTATTTGGATTCTGCTCCATCGAGAAAAATGTGGTATAGAAGTTGTTTGATACTTTAATCGCAGCACTACAGGCATCGATGATACTTAACGCTCTGGCCACCCAAATTCGGCAGTTCAAGAAAACGCAAAAAGTGCACAAAACTGTTTTGAAAGCTAGAGAAGACAGAAAACAGAAGACAGAAGTAATAAAAATTGAATTAAACTAATAATAATTACTTCGTTTTCCCAAATGGAAAAAGCGAGCACACTTTCATCAAGGCGAAACACCGTGTGACAAGCCGGTAGTACCAATGTCAACAATTCGCTAATCTCAAAAATTATGCGCCGGCGATACGTCTCCAATGTGGTAGTGATCATTGAAGCTAAATAGCGCTAAGACTCTTGAAGGGGGGTTATTTTGATAAATAGAGTCCAATTCTGTCTGAGTGGTTCTTTTGTCATCTTACGAACATAGGAGGTGTTATATTTTTTTATTTTTTATAATTCGTCGTGTGTTAAAAATTAGTGTCTTATGATACAAGTGTTGCAGCCTGTGTGTAGAACTGCATTTTTATTTATTTTTGAACATATAATAAATATTCGGAAGCATTGAAAGCTGTTTACCCATTGGGATCACTGTGTTTTTAATCAGCTTAACAAGGCGATTTGGATTACTTATGTTAGTGTGCGTGCGTGTGTGCAAACTAATACCCGTTTTTAAGCTAAAATTTAGAGAAGAATTTTTTCTTTTCGGAACTATCCGACTACCAGGACCCAAGGGCTACGGTCTGCGGCATATTCTGAACAAAAGTCAGGTTCTGTACAACAACAAAAAAAGTCATTTCATTAGACATTTAGATTAATGTCAGCAGCCCAAGTTATAGTCGGCACAAAACTGGAATCGGCTTTTGTAATGGAATGAATTTTGTATACTAAAATGCGAACATGTTTTTGCTCGAGATACTGAAAGTCAGTTTTAATGGAGCTAGTTTCAATTTCAACAAATGTCATAAACACCATCATTACAATATATCCAATGTACTTATAAGACAATTACTAAGGATGAACTAATGATGGCTGGCTGTCTGAATCCTAAAGCATTCATAGATTAAACCATGGTTAGGTGTGAAGTTTAAGTTGGGACTACTCATACTCTGCAGTTTCATATATAATTTTCTCTGCTTTTGTACTTATGACACAGCGTTATAGCCCTTGTGACCCCAACTATTGGTTTGCTGGACAGTTTACCTTATATACCTACGCCCATGGGAGCGTGGTATTAGCTTAATAATATTCTATCATTTTCTAAGGTTGAGCAAACGTCAAACATTTATCACTTTATATTTTGGGATGAAATCCATTTTTTTTATTTCTTCTTTAGGATAGGATATCGTTTCCTTTTTGTTTTAAAACTCCTGTTCCTTAGTTTTATTTACCTTTTGGAAAAATTTTCGTTGAACACCCTTTTGTCAGGTTATTGTTTGCCCTTCATAGTTATAAACTCTGATCTTGTTTGATTAGTTCTTTAGAATTAGCAAAACCAACTGCTACAAATTTATCGCATTCGCTGAAGGTGAAAATTTGTAGGCGGCTGTCACCATCCCAAAGTTAAAAATGTGCCGCGCTCGGCCGATTAACGATACTCATTATGTAGCATCTTATGATACATCTAGTGTTACGATTTCATTCGCGGGAGGTACCATGCCCAAGTATATGTCCGCTTAAGTCCGGCCAAGGTTGCGCGCAGGTAGCAGTAGCGCTATCTAGGTTGCTTTTGACGGTGATGATCGATGCTAGCGCTCCGCTGTTAGAGTATAAATAGTGCATGGTGATGTTCCTGATATTAGTTTAGTTTCAAACTCTGTGCCGTCAACAAGTACAACTTGAGCCTTCGATCGAACATTAATCATCAAGCTATCATCAATGGTGTGCCATATATCGTGATTTTAAATTAGTTTTGGAAGTCTGTTTTTAAAAAGTCAGGAAAAGCCATTTTTCGTGTGTGATTTGGATTCCCCTTATTTTTTTTTTTTTTGTCGAATTTGTGTGTGTGAGTGTTTTGTGTGTGCATATAATGAATTTTAAATTTGATTTGGGTGTTACTTTCGAAACGGCCCGACAAAAATTGAGGTATGTCGTTATTACAATACACAATATATTGCCTAAGGAAGTATATTTTAAATTAAGGAAAGCGAAGGTTTTAAGGAAAATTCTTAAGTAACTATTCTATTCTATAAGCACTTTTTAAGTTAACTCTCCAAAAATAAGTCTTTCAGAGGTTGGATCTCTAGTAGAGTCTCTTCCAAAAAAAAGTGGACAAACTTCTAAAGTGTATGTTCTCTTGAAGAGGGATTTCTAAATCACAATACTTCATAAGTAGGCTCTTAAGCCTTTACCCACACTTCCTCTTAAAAGTAAATATAGAATTGAACCTAATGCCAGAGGTGGTCACCTCATATAATATCCCTTAAAAGAAAAATCACTTGATCCTTTTGGAGTCTAAACGTTTGAGAGTCCAAAAAAATTCTCTCTTCAGTATTGTTGTTCCAGATCGAATTGTGTTCATCTCTTCATCATCGTCGTCGTCGTCGCCGTCGCTCCAAAAAATTTAATTTTTTCAGCTTTTCAAATTTGTGGAACTTTTCTCGTTTATTTATTTATTTTTTTTTGTTTGCGTTGTTTAATTGTTTGGAAAATGTTAAGGAAATGCTGCTTTTGACACTTGCGCGTATCAAACATGAACTCAACTCATTTAAAGAATTTTTGCACACACCAAACTGTTTTAATATCGGATTTGTAATATTTTTAATTCTTGTTTTTTAATCCTGTCATAAATGTTTTTTTTTTTAGTTTTTTTGTTTTAGTTAAAAAAAATAAATATTTTTTTCCTTCTTTAAGAAGTAGTATAAAAAGAACAGAGACAGAATTCAATTTTAATAGTAACGCAGAAAAATTTAAACATTTTTCTTAAATTAAACTTTTCTTATTATCACAAAAAAGCAACTTCAAAATCGATAAACAAAACAAACAGCAGATTTTGTAAACCACAAGCAAGCGAGATAACAATTGGCAAAACAAATATTTACAAAAACAAAGAAGAAGAGAATCAATTTTAAGAAGTAACAAGAAAGAGCTCATTCTGTACTACAAGAAAGAAACTCCCAACCATAACAAAAATCAACGGCAACAATTCAGCCGCAACAACTAATACCGTTACAAGAAGATCCGTAACAATAAGAACAAGAAGCGCTTCAAGAGAGGAGCTTTAAAGTTTTTAGACAGAAAAGCACAAAGAAAATTACGAACGAAAAGAAGAAATCAAGGAGAAAAGCTTTCACAAAAAATACAAAGTGAATTCAATCAATCAGGTAAAGAAACTCGTCTATCTCAGAGAAAACACACTACATAGAAGGAAGAAAGTCGCCGTAGCCGTATTCCAATACAAGGAGACGCTGCTGTCTGCAACAATAACTACCCAGATTACATTTTTCTCTCAGATCACTTTCTCAAGTGCGCGTACTTGTGTGCTCCCTAACTCAGGATATGAACAGCACCGGTCATACGAGTTGTAGCAATAATAACGGTGGTTATCCCCCTTACGCTTACCACAACGGCGGCAAGTCGAGGTAATTTTATTATTTGCTCATCATCAACAAATACTCGCTCTCTCTCTCTCTCTCTCTCTGTCTCCCTTTGTTGAGCGTTACTTTATCCCAATTATTATTAAATTATGAGAACAAAATTTTCAAGCTTACCTTACACCTTACCATTTATAAAAATTATTAGTAGTTTTTCTCATAAAACGAAAACTGCAACGTTTATTATTTTTACTCATATTTACTATTATTATTACTGTTATCATCTTCAGCACTCTATCTGATGTTGAAATTAATGATACAAAGAAAAAAAAATTAAATGAAAAAAAACGAAGACAGAGGAAGATTGTAGATAATGTAAAACAAAGAAAAAATCATTATCATCTGTGGAAAAAAGCATAGAATTAAAAGATTTTATAAGCGGAAGGAAAACAAGAACGAAGACAGCGGCAACAACAACAACAACAGCAATAAAAATGTGATGATTTCATTATAGTACCAAAAATTAAAATAAGATCCCTAAGCTACTAACCGTCACTACTACCAATAAAAGTAATACTATTTGATTAAGAATGTGCCGCATGCACTTTGTAGCATATTTAATTAAAAGCAGTCAACCGAAAAAAGAACAGGTCATAAATCTCGAACAAGAATTACAGATTACAACGACAAGTTTTTAGCGTATTTTTATTATAATAATAATTACATTCTTTTATTTATAATTTTCTATCAATGTAGTTTAAAAAATCACATCTAAAAAATCGTCAACAAAAACAACGAAAAAAGCAAGAAAATTCATACATATTTTGATTTGATTTTCCCCGCTTACCCTTTTAAAATCAACATTCAATATCAAAACATAAAAACAGCTCATTGATTCCCGACATTTTGCATCGTTTAACATAAAAGAAACTTAAAAAAATGAAGAAAAAAGTTTATTTTAACAGAACATCTAGGAATTTGTCAGGATAATTTTTTTGATTGTTGAAGATCCAAACACCATTGCATATTTTAATGAGCACATATAGTGCCATAACTACTGCTGTATTGCTGAAGAGGAAGTAGCACAGCGTCGACTAAGCAACCGAACGAGCGAGTAAACGAACCAAAATAATAATTGGACTAGCTAACGAAATAAGAAAAAGAAGACAGGGAAACAATAATTTCTTAGCGTCAGCAGTAACAGCAGCAGCGCTGGTATGTATTCAAAGTAGTGCTGCAGAGCTGCATTGCGTGCGCTGTTGCTGTTGAGTTCGGCTCTGTCACAGTTTGTTTCGCTGCCTTTTTTTCTTTTCTTCTTTTTCATTGACATTGACAATGTTAAAAAAAGCGTATTTTGCAATGAAAGCGTAACGAAGAGAAAAAATATTTAAAGAGTAAAATTAGACTTAGAAGTGTTAAAAAATAATGTAGAAGGAAAAGATAAAAGTGCCAATACCAATAGTGCAATTGCAATGGAAAACAACCACAATTAACAGCAACTGGCATTCACGGTGTCGTGTTGTATAGGTACGTTCATTAACGTCAACGTCCCCGTCGTCGTGTGTTTTGTATTGAATTATTAATTTTTTTTTTTTTTTTGCTGGGGAAAGTCAAATTTTTTTCTTTTTTTTCTTCAAGAAAAGCGCGTTTTATTTAAAAATATAATGAATAGAAATAACAAAATTTTGTTGACCATTTTATATTGTTGCTCTTTTTCTCTTACAGTGTTAACTAGTGTGATAATAATAAAAATTAAAAAAGATAAAACCAAATATATATAGTATAATACATTAATTAAATTAATAAATTAAGCAAAATCAAATAAACAAAGTAAAGCAATTCAAAGCAACAAGCTTCCAATTCAAAAGCAATACCAAGAGGAAATAATTATTTTAAAAAATTAAAGAACAATTAAGATATGTAAAAAAAATAAAATTATTTCAAAAATGCGTAAAAAGATCAAACAAAATTGAAAAAATATTCAACAAAGAAGTTTACATTAAAAAGACGCTCGAGTTCGTTTTTCGTTGTTGCAAATTATACATAACCAAAGGGTTGCTCCAATAATACCATGCATAAATTTTTTGTAATACTTTCGTTATTTTTATAAAATTGTGTGTGTTAAATTGTAAATAATACTTATAACGAAGTAAAGTACGGTAAAAGTAATCAAATATTAGCGAAATCAAATTAAGGCGGCAACGTAAAATCGAATAACGTAACGTAAAGCTAAATCAATCAATTTGTATTTAATTATTATTATTATTGAGTCAAAAGCCGTGTATGTGTGTGTGTGTGTCGTCGTCGGCCAGGTCACACCACGCAACGCCCTACAAAAGGCATCTACCGCCTTAGCTCTAGCCTAGCCAGTATCGCTGCACACGACGTCAATCGTGTTCTGCTACTGTTACTGCCATCACCTCACAATTATTTCGTACGTATACCCAGGATTTAATGAACGGCTTCGCGACGTTCGGGTGCGGATTGTGCAACCTAAACAGTCTCACAATGTACCGGTAAATTGTTTATCCCTCTATAAGACACAATTTAACTATTGTGCGTGACTGTATACACTTTCGTTTTTTATGCTTACTTTATTGATGTTTTGTCTTTGTTGTTTAATACTTTGACTTGTAAAATATTTTAATAATATGTATTCTTAAGATACGTTTCTTATGTGCTTAGGTCGTGTCTTTAATCTTAGCTTAAAATACGCTTTGAGTCGTTCAGTTGACTGCTTTTTCTATCACTCTCACTTTAAGGTACGCCTTATCTGCTGCATACATAATTCGTGTCTAAAGATATATTAGTATATATATTTTTTTTTTCTATGCATATTCTCTCATAATAGATAAATTACATAATTCACTCATCATCATGGCAACGTCGATCGAAAAGCACATGTGGATGACCTGCTGACCTGACCTGCATTTTCTGCACAAATTCAAATAGAGTCCCTTCTCGCTCTTAGCCTTCGTCCTCGCTTGTGTGTCATATGACAACAAAGCCTGTGGTGTTCTTGTCGACGACACATTGTCGTCTCTTTTTGAAGTATAAAGTCAGTGGGTTATAGTTTTGTGGTTTCGTTCGATTCAAATGACTCTTCATGTTGCTTTAATTTAAAAACTGTGTCTAATGGCAATTTTATACGCACAATCTTTTAATTGGAAACCTTGATATGCTGTTTCCAAACACGTCTGCTGGACGTCTGTAAACCCACCGTTGTTTCTTATTCACAGACGCACACGCACATTCATTTTATTTTATTATGGCGCCGCCATTATCATAGGAACACTACATTTGGTGTTTTTTTCCTATGTGCTTCTTGCTACTTCCTTTACACCACACCAAACTTTAAGTGTCGTAGTTAGGCAAAAATGTGGCGCATAATTTCAAGCTTGGTGCACTCATAAATTTTCACATCATGTAAAAGGGAGGGAGATGCGTTCAAAAATTTACTTTTGCTGCTGCTGCAGTCGAGCAGTTCACTTGAGAATGAGGCAAGCGGCACCATTTTGATGTATTTCTTCTACAAGGCTTCTGCTTTCTGTTAGCAAATGTAAGTCACAGTCTGCCAAAATTGGCAAAATAATTTTTTTAAACTTGGCCGCTCTAGTTTTTTTTCCGCGCAGCATGCCCTGTTTCCAACATAGTGGCAGTTTTAAAACACAGTCATTCATTATCCTTTTCTTTGTGCAATTTCTATAAACAATTTCAATTTCACAACCTTGACATAATCCTGCCCAAACCTAATTTTTGTCCTTCGCTACAATTCACACTAGTTACAGTTTTCACACAATTTCACCATGTTATTTAATTTCACCACCACCCCATTTCGCATTGATCACTATTTCGGCTTCTATTTGCGAGGTATTGCCTGCATTAACAATAATTGACCGCCCTCATGGGGCTGCCCGAACTCTACTGTCCCTGTAGCGCCTTGTTAATTTTAAGTGAATTTAGCATTTAAGCGTTGATAGGCAAGAACATTTTTGTTAATGCAATTAAATTAATTAAATAATAACAACATCATTATCATCAACACACGTCGTTGCCGTCGTTGTTGTTGTTGCGCGTCGCTCTTCGTCCAATACTCAGAAAAAGTGAAAAAAAAAAAAAATACAACAAAAATAGGAATTGTCGTGAAACCCGACAAAACAGGAAAAAAAAAAATAAAAAAGAAATAAAAGAAAAAATCTCATTGGCAACGCAATGCACGCTCGCCAATGCATAGTTTTGCACGTGGGTGTGTTTTTGCATTGCCACACACTCATCGGAACGCATGCATACCGTTTACACCCACAGACATACACTTATGCCACCAACTACATATACAGCCATACCTTATTTGCTTAATATTGAAATGTGCCTTGACAGGGGGGCATGATTTAATGCGACTTTCTACAAAAAACACAGACCAATTTCTCCAAATCACGTCTCAAAAAATGACCGATTCAGATTTATGGAAATTATTCGTCAAATTTCAAATCATCTGGTATAAAATCCACTATAAAATTTGTATTGGAATATTCAATCCATCCCGTATTCGATATCAAAGAATCTTTGCCAAAATTCTTTCGACATTCAGAAATTCACTACTGAGCTGCAATTAATTAATTGAGGTACGGCTATACTGACATTATTGACATTCATAAAGGCGTGCAAATACACGTGCAAATACATTGAGATACAAAATGAACAAATGAACGAACGAATTCGGAACCGGAACTTTTGATTTGACATATCTTCCAGCAGACAACGACGAGTAACAGTATTTTGACATGTCAGAAATTACGCTTAGCGAATGAGCATTCATAAAACGATTATCAATATATTTCACAATATTATTGGTATTCTTTGCACTGATATTTATAAAAAATCAAGCCAAATATTTCGGCAAATGTTTTGTGCATATATATGTACATATACCGATCACACCGACTTGAAGCTAATTTTAACAGTTCCAACAATAAAAACAACACTTACACCATTCACACACTCCCCGACTAGTGACACCAAAAACTACACCCATGACATAAATAATTATCATCATTTCCAACCACTTTCTTACCTCATCTACATGCATTTGTGTACTTAACTATCGAGTCTTCTTTACAGCTCATGTTTTTAACAGTATCTAGAGCCTTGTCAATTTTCAACGTACTACATAACCTATCTTAACGTAACGTAATGCGGCACAATAGCGTTAACATTTCAAGTGTTCTTGTTGGATGTAGAGAAGAAAATGGAAAGCTTTAAAACTAAATGCAGAGAGAATTCTATTGAAAAAAAAAACGTCACAATCAAAAAAGAGATGCACCAAAGAGAACAAGAATCAACAATTAACAAATCACTCTTTGTTGAGAAACGCCGACTCTAAATAATCAAGAAACAACAAAACAAACTCGAATGTGTTGCTGGAAAGGCAGTTGTAGAAGCTGGACTAAAATTGACCAATCCAGTCTCGACAGTAGCAAGACCAGAAACGCAATAACCCGAAAGGAAGAACATTCACTGGATAGGGATCAACTGGATCAGTCGTTGACCGAGTCTCACACACTGTTTTGACAATACGATGGCAGTTGTATTGACGTATATGACGAACATGGCGAATCAACAAAACCAACAGCATCATCTCATCATCGGCAATATCAATGTCATCAAAGCCTTTAACAACGCAACAACACCAGAAAGGAGGTGGTGAAACGATGTAAATTCAATTCATCAATCAATATCTACTAGCTAACTCGACTATTCATATGTACTAAGTACATACTATGTTTTCAACAGTTAAACAAATAATTTGTTAACAGCCGCCGCCAAAGCTGTTGTATAATTTTGTTGATTTAATATAAATGAAATGTTGATGTAATTGAAAGCAACACTGTTTTATACCAAAACCAATCGGAGCATAACGACAAATATTAGAAAAACCTCAACATGGAATCATAACGACTCAACCAAAAAGGACCTCTTCTATACTTCAAATCCAACTTCAAGAACAAATTGTCCGTTGTCGAATTCCAAACAACAACAACAACTAACAAACAAACAACAAAACTCTCAAGCAAAATTCGATCAAAAGGAAGCATTGCACAAAGGACTCCTTTGCACAATATATTGGCTGGTCCTGATTAGCTTCCGATTGTCTTGGACGTTGCTGAGTAGTATTTCATTATTCATATTATTTTTCGTATAAATCCATTTTGCTGATTGGACGGATGAATCGACTATGAACAAACGTATTGCGAAAAGACAAAACTTTTTTTTTTGGCGTGCAAAAATATGTTCGGCGTAAGTAAAGATTTTCTAAATATCAACTTTAAAATCTTACCATACAAAGGAGAAAAGGCGGTCGAAGAGTGGAAAGTCCAACCTTCTACTGCTTTTTTTTTTTCGTTCCTTTTATCTTATATTTATTTTTCGTAATGCAAACTTAACTTCTTTCTTAGCAACTGAAATAAGTCTTCTTAGAAAAGAGTTTAGTTTAAGTGAGAGTAAAAAGAACGAAGAGTATTCATTTATATACAGGTTACATTTCTCCCTTAAAAAAAAGGCAGGAGAGACTTGGCAGGTACGATTAGAATCGGCCACTGAGTCTGTACATCAACGAAATTGTTGGCTGTTAAACTTATGCAGCGTAACATGTTGCTGTTGGTTTGCTTGAGTTTGCAAATGGGCGGTCGTCGAACTGCCGTAAAAGGGGAAAATATTCAATGATAAGTAAATTACAAAAACACAAGAAAGACGTAATAAAAACAAAAGTCAGAGACACTGTCTTCCTTCTTTGATTTTTTTAAAGTTCATTATTTGCAAGGTGGGTCGAGAATATTGAGCAAATTGTGTGGAGTTTTCTTTAATTCCCTTATTCGTTATTATTATAATTAATTATTTATTCATTAAAAGTCCCACACAAACCAATACAAGTAGGTGGTGGGAATTGCAATAACAAAAATCATGTTCCTCATTCATAAAAAAATCGCGTCGAACCTATACATGTTCCTTTTTCGCTATCATATCATTCCCAATATCAATACAATCAAAATAAAAATGGATGACGGCAATTAAAATAACCAAAACAATTGATATATAGAAATTCCTTTTCATGCTAATTCGCGCTAAGAACACAAAATGGAGGAAGACACTACAAGAAGGGGAAACATTGCTTGCTTCGATTTCACAACAGGCACCCACCTTCTAAAATTTCTGTTTGCCTGATTACTTCAGTTCAGTAGTTAGCAGAATGACGTTGCTACACAGCGGCCTGCGCTGCTACTTCGATGATAATAGCAGAAAAATAACAGATTCTAATAGCGTCAGACATTTGGAAAATGGTCTAAAAAATTTAAGGGAGAAATGTAAGCTCTATATGAATAAGTTCTCTCTGAAAAAGAAGGTCAAAATAACATACAGAAGCAACAACAGCAGCAGTAAACAACTTTAACAGTGGGATCAACAATACTGACAAGAAGTGCTCATTAAAATATAATGAATTTCTTTTTTTAATTTTTTTAAAAATTTTTTTTGAAACAATTTTTTTTTTTTTTTTTTGATAAAAGTGATTATAAGTGTCATAAATTGTTAATAGTGTTATAGTGTTGGTTGAAGAAATGAAGTGAAAGTAAATATGTCAAAAGTGCCCAAATCAAAGGATAAAGTGTTTATATTTCCTAAAAAGTTTACAAAAAGTGGTTTGCCTTTATTGATTAAATTGAGCTTACTCCTAAAAAGTTCATTTCTGGGTTATGCAAATAGAGCAGGAATTATTATTATTATTGTTTTTTTTTTTTTTTAAAGTTCTTAAGCTTAATCTTTGGGTTTTTTTAAATAAATTTATATAGCATAAGTTTAATATGTAATCGATTAACACCTTTGAAGATGAACCGGGTGGGCTTAGCTTAACGTAAGTTTAGTACGTAATCATTTATCTTACTATAAATACGCTTAAGAGGAATCGCAAATGCTCTTTGGTCTTTTTTTGTTGTTTTTTTTAACTCAACCACCAATTTTTTTTATATATTTTTTTTAATGGGTGGGCTTATTGTAGCATATGTTTAGTACAGAATAGATTAAACTCTAAATATTCACTTATTTAAGTTTTTTTTTAACCCAACCACAAAATTTCACTTCCCAAGTGAAAATTTTATCTTTGCGTCTTTTTTTTTAAAGGTTTATAATGCTAAAAATTGATGCTTAGAACGCGTTGGCAACTCTGCCATGTTAAGCAATGGCAAATTGCACTAATTTTATTATATATATACATTTTTTCAACTCTTATTCTCTGAATCTTTTTGAACTCATTATTTATTGTTTGATCAAATATAATCCAGTTGGAATTGGTTATCTAACCATTCTACGGTGAATTATTTGTGGTATTAGATTCGGTTATATTGGGCGACGTAAGTGTCAGGGTCTTTTTTGTTGTTGTAATTTTTTGGGCAACTTCATAATTCCATCGGTATCCAATGTATGTTAAAGTTTGATGGATACATATCATGAGTTGGGTGATTAGGAATGTAGATATATATAGCAATAGAAACCCATTATCCCATGTGTAGATATACTAACCAGCATAAGGAAATCCAATAATAATGATGGGAACAAGGAATATGGCTCCTTTATTTTGAAGAGTATATCAGAAGGTAATTAATTTCGGGTAGTGAAGGAAGTTAGTTTGCCGTTCTGCAGCGCTCCCAATAATACAGACTATAAAGAAGCCTTGGTGAGGGTATAATAGTATCATACTGGGAATATATATTATTATTATACGAATATAATTATAGTAATATATATTTTTATGAGTGCTTCGGTAGGGGATATACAATATTTTATAATCGACATGTTACTAGGTGTACAAATAAGGGATTGAGGGATTTAAAAAAGTTGTCATAACTAAGGTTAAATCGCATCGGATGATCTGGCCACTCCATTTATGTTATGTTATTCGTATGTGTCATTTTGCTGAAGTGTAAACAACGACCTTTGTGCTTTAACCATGCCAACCTTTGTGCCTGAAAGATGGTTAAAAAGCCGTAGCTAGCGATGGACATTGTTGTGAATAAAATGCATTGTACCAGTTCCGCAGAATAAAACTTCAGTCACTAAAAAACCCTCTAAACTTATTTGTACACCTAATATATCTGGGATATTAGGGATATGCATGGTATATGGTGGTAAATTGGGGTTATATATTATAGGTATATTATGTGAGGGATATTTTTGACAGATAAGTGAAGGATATATATGTTTATGTATACAAATATGTATATATATTACTTTTTTACACTTTTTCATCGCTTGCTGCGAAATTTAAACTTCAAATTGAAGTCAAATGAACGTCATGAAAGAAGACCAATAAGTTTTTGATGAAATCTTAACGCCGCTTTAAACAATTTTATCCATTTTATTTTCTTTACTTTAAGAATAAGATTAAAAGTCAAATTCGAGGATGGCAAAAAGTGTTAGATGAAGAAAAAATAATTTTTCCTGAAACACCTAATAATTACTTAAATTTGAATCTGTGGTTTGTATGAGGGGGTTATCTCTTCTAGTGGTCGGCTTCGATACTAGCAGCAGTAAACTGAAATAGAAAAAACAAGTGTCTCAGGATTAATCAATCTTTTTGTCTGAACCTTATTTAGCATTGTTTAAAGCAAAGCGTTTTAATATAAATAACCAATTTAAATTAAATTAAATCAAATTATTGCTTAAATTAGCGTCTTTTACTATTTTAAGCTAGTATTAACGTTTTATTATTGTTTTATTCTAAAAAAAATTATTTATTTTACCATAAACACATTTTTGTTTTGGTACTAATCTTTATTTGTTTTTTATTTTCCTGCTCCGTTTTCACACTGCGCTGCGCGTGCGCTTTCAAACAATAAAATTCACACGTTTAGCGGTGGTCGAATAATTGGCATGTCCAGTTCACTGCCATCCGGAATGGTACGTATAAAATTAATCTATATTTTATTTAGTTTTAAAGCATTTTATTTTTATTATTGATTTATTAAAAAAATAAAATATAAAACATTGTTCAGTGAAAGCAATTTTTAACAAAAATATAGTGTTATATAGTGCTCAGTAGTATTGGTCCGCCAGTCTTTAAGTTGCTGTAAATATGGAAAATGTAATTTAAGATCAGATATGAAAATAAGAAGTATTTATTCGTCTTCTAACGTAAATCACGTTTTCTGTCCCTAGAATGACAATAAAAAAAATATTTTAAAAAACGCTCAAAAAAGTATTAGGTTCTCCGACGAAACCGTACATTTCGAGGAAACTTTAAGTATTTCTAAAAATTTGTGTTCCATTTTTGTTTTGATTATGCAATAACGGGAATCGCTTGCTTTGCTTTTAATACAACAGTCGTGTTGGAAGCTTTTGATTAAAAGCGCTTATAACACAGTCGTCATGGCTCGCGGAAAAGAAGCTTCTCTAAAAGCTAAAAAAGTTTTAACTAATCTTTACCTGGAACAGAAATCTGCGGGAAATTTTTAATATAATTAATATAAAATAAAATTTTTCTACATTATTAACACCCTTGTTAATAGTAGAGATAAAATGGTTCAAGTGAAGAGAAGGTTTTGTCCTAAACTGTATGAAGTACTTTACATGAGGCTGGTTTCAAAGGCAGAGTAGCTCGGCAGAAACCGTTAATTTCTATAGTCAACCATCTGCAGAGAATGTAGTCCGAATTGTTTTAGGAAAAGTGTTGTCAACGAGTCAAAGTTAAACATTTTTTGGGTGGATTTGGTTTTTTGCATATTTACAGGGAAAAAAAATCACTTACCATACACAAGTAACAGTTGGTAATTGCTTGATCCTTGTCTTACGATAGCAAAAAATGTTTGGTTTTTTGCATATTTACAGGGGAAAAAACTTGAATCAGACTGGTGTACCAATACTTTAATTGTGCACTTATGGATATGCATATATTTTTTGTTTGTATTTCTATGCAAGTTTACGAATATTTTTGTGCTCTTTGTTCTGCTTGGTATTTAATACTTTTTTGTTGTTGTAATATTTGAATGAAGCTTGAAGTTGGTTATTTTTTTGGTTTGTTCTCTCGCAATTGCTACAATTTCGATTGTTTGACTCAAGTTGCTGGAGCACACCCAGTACAATATAATAATAACAATAGCAAAAACAACACCAATAACAACAATAAACAACTACCAAACAGCAAATCATTTCAAAAATACTATAAGAAAACAAAAAACAACAAAAAAAAAACAAAAAAAAAACAAAAAAAAAACAACAAGAATATACAGCAAGAAACAACTGCATGCAACAAGAACGAACACACCTACAACAAAAAAAAGAAGTAGACGCGACCATCAAGGCGTATAAAATTACATTTTGAATATAGTTTCTGCGATACAACAAGCCCTATTAAAAATCATTAAGAATATTTATATGTTCTATATTGCCTTTCTCATTCTTCCGAATATGTGTTTGGCAAAGCTGCCGACAGATCGCGGTTGAACAGCACTCGCTTCACATCTGCAAAGCCCCGGATTTAAATCCCGTCGTCACCATTTCATAACATAAATAATATTACCTTTAGTAGACAGTCGAAGGCTGATTTGCTAATATCAATATAAGGTTCTTCAATGAATAATTTAATTTGCCTAATACTAATAACCATAACTTGGTTACGGGGTTCGGCATGGGTTCAAACAAGAATAAGCAACGATGAGATCGACTGTCTATCTTGTGCGTGTCTAGAAAAAAATCACTATCACAGCAATTCAGTACTTGACAAAAAATATGATGTGCTGATCACACCGCAAACTCAGAAAGTATACTTAGTGTCAAAAAACTTGGCACTTGTGCAGTTCCCCGGTACATGCATACATACATAGGTATGTCCATGTGTTTATGCCAGTTCCGCATTCAGTTCTCTTAGGCTTATTTCGTTTTGTTTCTTTTGAGAAAAGCGCCCCTGATTCACGCACTCGGTATTAAGCACAAATTAGCAGAAGAAAAACATTCAATAAAAGCAATACTTCGTGTATCTTAATCAAACGAAAAAGACCTAAACTTTTTTTGTTGTAGGCTTCCTACGCCTGCCTGCCCTTTTTATTACAATGCACAACACAGCACACTTCACAATCTTGAGTACTCAAAAAGGAAGAACAGTTAATTTAACACTAATTAAAGCCGCGAGTTTCTTTACTCAACATAAACTTTTTTTGTATGTGTTCTGCGTTTTTATGCTTGCATACATGTCTTAAAAGTGGAACACCATTTCGAGCTCACTCACTTTTGCATTTTGATCATATTTCTTTTTATTAATATTTTTATACATTTCATATTATTTCGCGTGAATTTAAATTAAAAAAAGAATTATATTTTCGTCTAAAATAAAAGTTTTTGCATTCATCTCTTTTACACACCACATTTCACCCAATTATAATTTTGTTTTGCTCACGATCAATCGATCATTTAGTTCATTTTTTAAGAAATTTTCTTTTTTGCAAGTTAAGACATTGTTTTCAAAACAGTTCTTTTTTGATATTTGTCTTGTCCTATAACTGTGTCTTGTCTGTAAAAAAAAGAAAAATAATACAATGTTATGTAAAAAGCGATGGGTAAATAAATAAATGAATAAATTAAAATAATTAAGAAATAAATAAATAAATAGGTAAAGATAAAGTAAATAAATAAAAATAAAGTAAAATCAAAATCTTTACGCGTTTGTTCAGGTTCTTGTGGTCTCATATATATATACATACATCTTGCTCTGCGTTTTCGCATCTCTTCGTATGTTCGTTCAGTCGTTCGTACTCCTTTCTCTCTTCTTTTATTACTTATTCTGTGTCTTCTACGTAAGTTACTACTAACTAATCAATACAATAAGGCAGTGGTTCCCAACATCTTTTTACCCGCCCACACTTGTTGAGTTAAAAAAAATGAACGAAACAGTTATTAAAGCGGTTTGAACACTTAGGAAGTGCCAATTTAATGCTCGGTTTGGGGTCAGTTTTTTTTCACAAATCACTTTTCCCTAATTGATTGCCCCCCAGCATCCAGTTTGGAACCTCTGCCGTACCTGTTGCAATGCCGCTAACGAGGACGGCGTGTGAAAACAGCCGCCAGAGTTGCGTTTGCAGTAGACAATTTACAAGTACAAAAATTGTTGGAGAATAATACTTATAAAATAATACAAAAAATTAAAATAAAAATAAAAAACAAATACAAAGAATAACGCAATGCCGCTAACGAGGACGGCGTGTGAAAACAGCCGCCAGAGTTGCGTTTGCAGTAGGCAATTTACAAGTACAAAAATTGTTGGAGAATAATACTTATAAAATAATACAAAAAAATAAAATAACAATATAAAAAACAAATACAAAGAATAACACAACACAAATCAAAGCTGCGCAGCAAACTGAGTTCAACAATAAAAAAATGGTTTCTTTCTGCTTTTTGTTTTCTCTTTTCATAAAACATTTTACAGTCACCTTATGCGTTCTCACCACAGGACTCCGAATTCACATCGCCTTACCCGAGATCGGCTGTCGCACGCCGAGGCTATAATGATTTCTCTAACGGTGGTGGCGGTGGTGGCAGCACCAATTTGTTGGCCGGTGGTGGCCCCGGCGGTCCCGTTTGCAATGGACCATCAACGTCGGGCAACAACGCAATGAATTGTCTCGCCAATAATGGCATGGACGGAAATGCGGCTGTGAATGCTATCGACAATAGTATCGTTGATGAGCAAGGCAATCCAATTCTCGCTAACGGTACCAATCTGATTGTGAACTATTTGCCGCAGGATATGACTGATCGCGAGCTCTATGCGCTTTTTAGGACAATAGGTCCTATTAACACGTGCAGAATCATGAGAGACTATAAGGTAATTAACAAATGATCATTGTTATCATCATTATGACATTATATCATACTAACTAATTTAATCTAATCATTTCACAGACTGGCTACAGTTTTGGTTACGCTTTTGTCGACTTCACTTCAGCACTGGATTCATATCGCGCTATTAGAAGCTTGAATGGTATTAATATGCGCAGTAAGCGCTTGAAGGTATGACAAAATTTTTATTAGAGAACTATATAACAAACATAGAGATCTAAGAATAAACCCAATTAAAAGCACTTTTGACCCAACATTTCTTGAAATCACACAATATATACAGTGGGTATCGCCGCATCTATGACAAGTCGAAAAAGTAGCTAAACGTTTGCATTTATGCAATCTATTTATTTAAGAGTACCACTATTAAAAATACACAACATGCTAGATATTTATGCGAAAAATGCAATTAACAGGTATGCACTGTATTTTTGAGTTCTCCCAAGTGGTGGGTATTTTTTTCCAAAACGTGATTCTGAGTCGACTAAGAAACCATCAAATTCTGTACGAAAGTCAGAAGAAATCGATCTACCACCGAATTATAATTGGGTTGGATTTGCTTGATTGTCAACTAAGCACATACTGACCTTCTTCCATAATGGATCTCCAAGAATTGTTAATCTTCTTTATCCTGTAAATATAGCATTTTTAAACAACTAATTAGTATATTGGTATACCGGAATTATAGTGGCAGGTACATGTGCATACATAGATTTTTTTATTTTTTTGTATTATTTTTTATTTTATTTTTATTTTTTTATTTTTATAATTTATAATATTATAGTAATTATGATGCTAATCAGGCAATGACTGAGAAGGCTGATTCCTTCTTAGGCGGAGATCATGAGGGTGTAGCCTCTTCAGTCTACGCCTTGTTCAGATAACATAGTTATAAAATTTCACTTTAAACATCTCTCAAACCCTTAAAAATCATTCAAACGATGCTTAGGATTTCCGTCGTGCTGGAAAACAAGTTTATCTCCTCTGGATAAGCACTTTTATTATCTTCACAATAATATTCCTCATAATATTAAAGTACTAGCAAATAAGGCCTTAGTTTTTTTTATTTTAACTTTCTATTTGCACTGCGCTAGGTTTCATATGCACGTCCCGGAGGTGAATCGATCAAGGACACCAACTTGTACGTAACCAATCTGCCGCGCACTATAACCGACGATCAGTTGGATATTATCTTTGGCAAATATGGCTCGATTGTCCAGAAGAACATACTCCGCGATAAATTGACTGGCAAACCGAGGGGTGTGGCATTTGTACGGTAAGTGTGGTGGAACATTTTGGGAGTGCTGAAAATGATATGGATTAATCCAATCCAATTGAATTGATTTTTTAAAATAAAAACTCTTTATTATTATTTTTTTTTTTACTTTTTAAACTTTCACACAACTCCATGCACCATGCTGCCATGCGATTCATGAACAACGCACACACATATATATACGTATATACACGCGAATATACGCCTATATACGCACACACAATAATAACTGAACAGCTACAACAAACGCGAAGAGGCACAGGAGGCTATCTCAGCATTGAATAATGTTATACCAGAGGGTGGCTCACAGCCGCTGTCGGTACGTCTCGCTGAGGAGCACGGCAAGGCAAAGGCCGCGCACTTCATGACCCAGATGGGTATGGGCCCACAGGCACCACCACCACCGCATATGCATATGGGCGCACCCGGCGGTGGTGGCGTTATGCCCGGCTACAACAACATGATACATAGAGGTAGATCCAACAAGAAACCATATAATCGCATGCATCCGTATTTCGATGCACAGAAATTTATTTAATAAACATCTAAAATTTGAAACAAATTAAACATATAAAAAAATTACAAAACTAGCAACAACAAGAAGACTTTAAAAGATAAAATGATAATGAGATAGACATCAGAACTCAGAAAATTAATATTAAATAATACATAATACAAAGAAAAGCAACGCGAAGCAAGCCAAGTTGTCCAACAAGTAGCGCTGTCGTTCGCTGCCTGCTTTACCGCTGACGTCACAACAGTTGCTTAATTTTTTTTTTTTTTCTGTTTCACAAGAGAGACACTAGAATTAAAAACTAAAACTAGAAGCAAAGCGAGCAAAGGATGAGCAGTTTTTTTTAGCGAAAGCAAGAAAGGAAAAACCTTATTGAGAAGTGCAACAAACACCATAACGTTAAACCAAAAAATCGTACACGGTTTTTTTTATGTATATGCAAATAAATTGTATCAAACAGAATGAAGGGAACGGCGAAGTCAATGAAACTAAAGCAAATCGCGAACACCTTATACTGTTCCATATAAATGCGCATGTGTGTGTAGTACGATTATGTATACACGCATATGCGATTCGTCTAAATATTACTTTATTACATATTATCATCTATATATATATATATATATATATACATATATATATCTATGAATATGGATTAACAAAATATATATGACTTAACTTTTTATTTTATATATATTTTTAGTTGCTTATAAGAAATTTTAAATCATTTCGTTTCTTAGAAGCCAATTGGTTATAAACAAAATATTTTATGATTTAAATTGCTTTAAGCTTTTCAATTTGGTTTTCCTTTTAATCATTGAAATTTTCAACAAATATATTTTTATTTTAAGTTAAAAAGAAAAAAAAAACAACTACAGTTACACAGAAAGCACCGTTTCGTTGCAACCCTTACTGCCTATCAAGTAAAGCTCAATAATTTGAATCATACAATTACCCCCTCCCCCCAAAAATATATATATAAATAAGAATTTAAATGTTCGAGGTTTAGTTGTAGTTTTTTTTTTTAGTTTGGTTATTAGTTTAGCATTTTCTTTTCGTATTTTAATTATGCGAAAAATAATATTAGGTTAAGGAATACATACTACGCCGTTTTTCACTTAACTATTGTAATTTTGTTATTTTTAGTTTTTTTTTTTGTAGTAGTTTTTATTTTTATTTGTATTTTTATCCTGGATTTTTTTGTTTTTATATTTTTTCTATTTGTAATTTTTTTTTATTTTTATAATTTTTTCATTTTTAATTCAAACAAAAATTTTTTTCCATGTGTAAGAGACTTTGTAAACTTCTTTATTTTTTTTCTAATTAAATAAATTGCTTTTATTATTTTTTATTTTTCTTTTATTTATTTTGCCATTTTTTATTTTTATTTAGTTTAATTTTTTTTATATTTTTTATTTTTATATTTTTATTTAATTTAATTTTTTTACCTTTTTATTTTGTATTTTTTTAAATTTTTCTTTTTTATTTTATATATTTTTTTATCTTACATTTTTATTTTATAACTTTTTAAATTTATTTTTATATTTTTTTTATATTTTTCCAAAATTTTTTTATTTTTATATTTTCAATTTGTTTAACAATAACTTTTTTCATGAAATATAACTTTTCGTAAATCTATTAAGTATGAGTATTTTCTGTAATTTCTTAATTTTTGTTTGAATTGTTAAATTTTTTTATTGTTAGTGTTAAGCTCTTAGACTAGTAACGCGTATCACGCGTACTACTACCACATATACTTGTATACTTAATTATAAAGTATACAATTTTTATACTTTAGCAGAAAATTTGTAAAGCATTAAGCAAAAAAGAAAAAAAAGAGGGAAAAGAAATAGTTACCGTTTTTTTTTTTTTTGTATAATCGAAATCGGAAACTAGTAAGCTGTAAATTTTTCGTCGTTGAAAATTATCTAAGAAATTTAATTATTTAGTGCGTTTGATGATTGATGATTGTAACACTTCGATTGTTTTTCTCTCCTTTTCTCAGTGTGAGTTTACCACACATTAATTTTATTTTATTTTTTTCTTTCATTGGTAGCAAAGAAAGAAAAATTATTTAAAAGCCGCGCAGATTGTAGAAATATTCATTAGAACCAGAGTTTTCCAGTGAAAGGCTCCGCTGCTATTTAGGAAACAAAATTAAAAAAAAAATTCCATTCACTCATTCACGTTTATTCACGTGTTAATGAGACTTTTTTGTGAGTGAAAACGAAAATCTGCAGTGAGCTACTGTTCGCATGCATTCACTCTTTAATACATGCTAGTTATAAGTGGAAGCATTTTTTTTGCATATTCGCTGTGAGTGAAGAGTCATCATCTTGCTTGACATTGAATTTTTCTGCGTAGCTCACAAGCATGTTCCAAATTACAGATCTCTGATTATAATATCTAAAGCAGCAGCAGCAATAACAATATAGCAATACAAAAATTCAGGTAAAATTAAAAAAAATAAATATCTTCCATTTATAACGCCACCAAAACGTTAGTTGTTTGATTCGTAAAAAATAGATTTTTAATACAGTTTAGAAACAGTTTAAAATAAGCAACAGTTTTATGAATCAATTGGTTAGGACGCGAAAACAAGTAGCAATTAATGACGCAAAAACTTTATATAAAAACCGCCTCCAATAAACGACAAACAAAAAATAGTAGTGGTTTAGTAGTGAAGAATACGTATCGAAACCGTAGTTGAACATTTGCCTTGCCGCATAATCGAAGGTAAATAATAATATTTATATTTATAGGGTCTTAGGGAGTTTTAATATTTTTTTATAAAATAGTTTATGATAAAAGAATACAGTAAAAAACTAGTTTTACATATATGTAGGTTTTCCAGACGGGGTATAGGTACACATTTTGCACACACACACACACATCTAGGCTGGTTAATAAAGCTTTGCACAGCATACACACTACTTAGTGCCTAGAAGTTCATTGAAAAAATGTAACAGAGAAATGTATATTAAGACCATTCTCTGATTTCTATCTACAATTTAAGGTAACCCCAAGCTAAGCATAGAAAGAGTTAACAATTTTGTAAGAAATCATTAGACATTTTAAAACAAAACAAGGAAACAAAACAAGAAAATATTAAATTACGCAATAAAATTGTAGATGGATTAATTGACGAGCAGAAGAATGTGAAACGCAGACGGCCAGAGGGGCAGAATAGAAACAAATATTACATTACATTCAAACCATGGGACCAAACGACACTTATTGAAACGAGCAATAAAATTAAATTCGTACAGCACGGAAGTGCCTAAGAATAGTGGTTAGAGTTTAAATACGCTAGTTATCACATATACCGCATCATATATCGCATTGCCTTAAATATAGTTCTAAAACAAAACTGGTATTATTGCAAACGTAAAAATCATTTAGTAACGAAGTTCATATGCACCAGCATAAGAATGCGTATGCAGAGGTTGGACCGTTGAAAACAAACAAAACCGAAAAATATTTCTAACGTCAGCGTCGTGTTCCTATAAAGCTTCACTTTATATAGTTAATAGAACACCGATTTTATCGAGCGCAATTTTTTTTTTATACGAAAGGTTTGCGTTATAGATAGAGATAGGGTAAGCGTAACATTTTGATTCAATTCCTATCAATAAATCAACTTGCGTGTTCTAATGTACTTTTGTCTTAAATATTAGTACAAAACACTTTTCTCAGTACCAAGCAACCATACCGAGCAACCAAAATGAAATAGTTGTTGGTTCATTAAAAGAAAAATCAGAGAAGTCAGATATCTTGTTAAAGTCCTTTATACCAAGAAGTCCGCCTGTGCATTGTAGTGCGTACTTTTCTTTTGTAACTTAATAAACAACACATTAGCAAGAAAGCGTAAGCCCCCCGCCTTCCAATACTTAAAATTTGTAATTTTTCTCAGGGAGAAGAAAACCATAATGTACCTTTACATATTACGAAAAAAGTGTACCGTATGCGTGGAACCAAATGCTGAGGCGGGCGGGTAGATTAAATGTCGGTTGTCCAGTCGGTTCTACGTGGTGTACCTGAACTCCGAAAAAGAAAAAAAATTCCTCATTTCTTCTGCTCTTAATCGTTAAATGTGGAAAAATTTTAAAATTTAAAAAAATGTTGCTTTTTTCTTTACATGTTTTAGCGTTAACTTACAATTAACCGATATCTAATTCAATATATTTAACGAAATAAAGATTTATGAATTTTATATGAATATATCATTACACATTTAAATTAGTACGTAGCTGGAGTTTCTTGATTAAGCCGGTTTTATTATTCAATTGATGAGTTACATTTCGAAGTCATATATAATCTTAACGCAACTTAACCTAACATAACCACCATAAAACCATATAAGCAATAAAAACACCAAGCGCATTTTTTTTGTTTTTGTTTTTTTTTTTCTCAACTTTGCTTCGTTCGATTTATATATAGATTGAGATTGAGAAAAAACTGTGTTTAAAAAAATATCGTCATTCAAACAGTGAGCAGAGCAGGACTGCTCACGCTACGAGAGTAAAGAAAAACAAGATGATGAAATGCCAAAGCAGCAGTAGTGATAAACGAAAAAAATTAAATACATGTATATATTAAGAAAAGATCCCTCAAAATGAGAAGAATGCAGCGGGAAGTTTTTTTTATCGTTACTACTTTTTTTTGTAATGGCTCATATAAGCTTTGTTTGGAGGTTGCTCCCCCTCCCGCCGTTCTGTGAAAGTGACGTATAAAAAAGTATACGAAAAACGCCGGGAAGTTATTTTTTGTTTGTTTTATTTGTTAATTTTTTTGTTGGTCGGCGTTTTCTTCCCCCTCGAAGAGGAGGAGCGAGCAACAGAGGACTCTAGCCGGCGCAACGAGCGGCAGAAATCAAAGAAGCCCGGATTCAAAACTCCAAGCTCAAAATTTCAGATCAAGAGGACTATGAACGCTCGAATGTCCGCAGACCATAGGAATCAAATAAGTTGATACATAATTTTTTTTAAAGATTTTTTTGTGTATTTTTTTCCCCTGCAGGCAGAGACTCGCAACAAGTGCAAAATGTGTGTTAATGAAATGTGGTGCGTGGTAAGTATGCGCGCCCTCAATTTTTTTGTATTTTTTTTCTATTTTTTTCTACTTTCAACAACAAAACCAAAAAGAAGAAAAAGAAAAATATCAGCAAAAGTGTGTGTAAAAAAAAATTAATAATGAAATGTAAAAATTCCCGTCTGCAAAGTGAGCAACAGAAACTGAAAGATATTTTTTTGTTTTTGTTGTTTTTTTTTAACTTAAAACGAACTTCATCAAAAAACAAAAAAAAAACCAATTAATGGCACACAGGCACACACCAAAATGTTAAATAAACAATTTTTTTAGAAGAAATAATTTTGTTTTAAGAAAAATTCGTCGCCTTTTTTTTTGTTTTTTCCTGTGAGTGCATTTAATTTAAGACCTAAAAATACGACGATTTTATTTTGTTATGTATTTCACTTAAATTCGTACATGATTTATTTTTAATGTTTCTTAAGGGATGTTTAGACCAGTGAAATCGAAATTAATAAGTATTAAATATTGATTCGTGCATTAATTTATTTTTAATTTCTTTCATTTAACCGATTCCTAATTTTTATTATTTCATTTTGTTTTTTTATTTGGGAATCGCTCAGGTTTTACTTCGCCTTCAGCTTTTTGGAACTTTGTAATCGATTTCGATAGTTAAAAATTAGGTCTAAAACTGATTGCAACACTGAAAAATCGTTATGGAAAAGTAAAAGTTAATTTGGAATTGTAAACCACAAAATTTTTTGGTATGTAGAGTCATTTATTAAAAAAAGAATAGATTTTAGAATCGATGCTTAAATTATTTTTGTAAGGCTAATAATAAATTTTATTGAATTTGATTGCATTAGAAAATATAAAATTTTAAAAGTCGAAACGCAAATTTATTTAAACTTTAGTAGTAAGACTTGAAGCAGCTTACATTTAAAGCTTTTAAATTCTAAAACATTTGACAGAGATAGAGATTTTTATAAGCTTGCAATCTGTGACTTGTAACAATATTGTGAAAAGTTTCAAACGAAACACAAAGTTTTAAAAGACTTTAATCGTTTTGGAATTATTATATGTCGTTACTTAAACCACATTCAAAATGTTCAGATTTTATAATGGTTCAATCGATATTCAACTTAGTTTTTAAGACTTCAATTGATTTAGAATTTTTGTAAGACTCCAAACAAGTTACAGTTTTTTTTATAAGATCATTTTCAATGCTTAGAACTATAGAATTTGTATATGCAAATTATTAAATTTTCTATTAATTTTAATTAGCATCAAAATTTGAGTTGAATTTTCTATTTTATTCATTTACTTGGCTATATTGAAATGATTTTCTGTCACTGGTTTAAACAACAATATTATTTCATGCAATTAATATTTATTTTAAGAACTGAAATATTTTACAATTCATGTTTAGACAATAGACAATTTTAAGATATCGCTTTTCGTGTGTTGAACGGTTTCAGAAAAATTTTTCATTAGTGGTAGCGAGAAAAACGCGTCAATCTAATTCAACAGTCCTTTTAAATTCAATATATCCTCCCAAATCCTATAATTATGAAAAGGGCTTTCAGTTCGTGTTGACGAATTCGCACCGAGAAAAGGAAACTAATCATACCGCCAATCGAAAAACGAATACTAAAAAATTACAACTAATCCTTTGAGCAAATCTCATTAATCATTAAATTTTAGCTAGTGTTAAAAGTAATATTTGCCCAATTATTTATAAGAAACTGCATACATTTTTATACAGTATTTGTTTTGAATTAGTTTTTATTTTAGTTTAGAGTTTTGTTGTTGTATTTCCTTTTGTTTGTTTGTGTTTCTTTAGATGTTGTTTATTTGCTATCTCTCAGCTCAGTTCCCAGTTATGAGCATTTCCAACACAGCACACGCGATGTTTTTTCTTTTTATTGTTTTTAAATTGCTGGACTTATACAAGTTTTTGATAGTTGAAAAATAATTTTTTCTTCCTTAAATTTGTAAAGTTAAAAAAATTGAATGATATCTTTAAATAAATTTTTTTATTTTTTTTAGGTAAGTTTTCGCAAAATTTTGTATATTGATTTTTTTAACTCTCATCAGTTTTTTTGCGATTCTTAAGGTTCTTATATATTTTTTCTTTTCTTTCCAAAGGGTTTTAATTTTTCGCGTTTTTTCTAGCACTTAATTTTTCATGAACTTGGATCAATTACTATTTTTCGCTTTTTCAATGCTTTGTTCCGATAAATATCTATTTATATTCAATTTACATAACTTTCGGCGTGTCTTTTTATTTCCGATCACTTTTTACAAGTGCTTTGTAGTAGATTTCTATTGTTGCCGAGCCAAAATCTTCGCCTTAAGTTTTTCTTGTTACTTGATATTTATCTTTTCAAACGAGTAACAAAACAGTTTCATCCACTATTAGTTACTCGTTAAACGTGCTGTTATATCAATTATGCATATAAAATTTAGACAAATACTTTGGAAATAAAGTTTGTT
Organism: Cacoxenus indagator; assembly: GCA_035041755.1. Classification (NCBI taxonomy): domain Eukaryota; kingdom Metazoa; phylum Arthropoda; class Insecta; order Diptera; family Drosophilidae; genus Cacoxenus; species Cacoxenus indagator. Next base: position 376,679 of record JAWNKX010000245.1, on the reverse strand, counting down.
CTCTTATTATTGTTTTGTCATAAACATCATATTCAAACTTCTTGAAAAAATTTTGCAACAAAGTTGTTAATTTTTTCCCATTTAATTTTTTTTTTTTTAGACGGAACTATGGAAAAATTACGCTCACTATTCGAAGCTATTTGCGATGCTATCTTTGGCCTTGATAGTAATTATTTTTTTCTTACTTCCCTAAGTAATAATGATAAATAAGACTGAAGAGAAATTTTTTTTTTTTTTTTGAGAGCACATACTACATACATAAGTAAATGTTAGTTAGTATACATACAACCACCATACATAATACACATAACGAGTGCATTTCACATTAAAAAATAGCAACAAACAAAAAAAAAACACTAAAAAAAGGTATTAATCTAAAAAAAATAACGCTACAAAACTCATGGATATTTTAGCCGTTCATCATTTGTGTAGCTCATGCTTAACAGAAATTATTAACTTGCCGTCCATTCATGTTTTTGTTTCTCAAATTTATGTTTCTCTCAAAAAAAAAAAAAAAAAAAATAATAATAATAAATAAATAAATAAATAAAAAATAAAATCCATTGAAGCAAAAAACAATGAGCGTTTTTTGAAAAAGTAGCGAAAAAAATTTATTACAAAAATTTGTTTAAAATATTCAATTCTTTCCAAAAACAAAAAAAATTCATGAGTCATAAAAAAATTCTTTAAAAAATTTCAAATTATATATAAACTAAAAATCACAATTCCATTTTGAAACTCAAGAAAACTCAATTTGCGCTTTAAATTAAAAATTAATGAGTTTATAACAAAAAGAATAAATATGCTTAAACACTAGCAATTATTTGAAAGCTAAAAAAGAAATTGTAAAGAATTGCCGTCCAAAATTTTCTGTGTTGCTCATTATGTGTTGCTTTCTCTCTCTCTCTCTCTATCTGTAAAAAAAGTAATATAATAAAATAAACCTGCACTAAGCTCATGGTCCAGTGTCATTTCGACGCTCGTTTTCAAGCCATGCAACTTGAAACATGTTTGAATCAGTCAGTTGGTCAGCTCAACTCCAATTTTTTGAATATTTCATTCAGTGTAATTGAAATGCTTTTCAAGGCTGTGCTTTTTATTGTCCGTCATCGCTGCCGCTTCCATTACATTAAAATGTAAACTTCAAATTGTTGTAAAATTTTTTAAAACTTTCTCTTGCTCGCTCGCTCTCTCATACGATTGATCGCTCACTTTATACCTTCTACTCGCTCTTCTACGCCTTGAACTTGTTCTCTTATTTGAATATCGCTGCGCAGTGCTGCTGTACTTGAAAATTGCTCATACATCCTAACAAAACACTACAGCTTTTAAATTGTCTTGAGGGGTACAACAAAAACAAGAATTACAAAAGAAAAAGACAAAATTAATAAATCAACGTAAACAACAAACAAATAACACTTGATACGGCTAAAATACACTAAACAACACTAAAACCTTTTAATAACATTTAATAAGGAAATCAAATAATTCTCTGTAATCGAAATCAGTTATAGATTATTAAATAAGTAAATGTAAATGAAAGCGAAGGTAGATTTAAAGATAATATCAACAACACAACAACACCAAGTCACGCGCAGTTGAAAGTTCATAAAGGGACACACTGAAAAAGGGAAAAGTGTTAATGAGTGGGTGTGGGTTGGTTGGATTTCGACGGAATCCATTTAATAAAACTGGCAATGTGGAGGCAAATTTTTGAAGCATACTTTCATTAAAAAATAATAAATAATAGTAATATATATAAATGAATATATATTATATATAAGAGTGAAATAAATAAATATTGTTTAAGTAATTATTCGATCTTGATGTCCGTTGAAATTGCTTTAAATTTAATTTGGGTGGAACATAGGGTCTGAAGGATGTTAAAAGTAAAGGCAGTCGTTCACTTTTAGATATTTAAAGTTATTTTTCCAGAATTTTATAGCGAGTTGTTTTTAATAGTAGTGCCTGCTAAAAGGGCGACTCAGAAGACCGCTCCTAGTAGTCTTGGTACGAAGAAACTACATTATGAGAGTAGACATTACTGTCTGTTCATAATAGACATATTTTACTTTAAAATACCAAATATAGTTTAGCCCATGACACTCAGTCATAACGTAGTATTCTACTGGTGAAATAATATTTGAAATCGGAGAAGTAGTTTCGAAGGTTACCTATATCCAAACAAACATTACCTCTTCATAATTTTAATATTATTATCATTAATATTGGTATAGATTATTGTAGTCTAGAGTCAATGTCATGACAACAGATTTACAGCTGTTGACAACTAATTGGAAACCAAGGTATTGGTTACGATATTCATGATTTTTCTGGTTCAATTCTCTATGGAGACTAACTACAATTGTACGTAATATAAATAATAAACATATAATCTTAAAAAAAAATAACGAAATGAGCTCAATTTCTTAAGTAAAATGGTAAAATGGTCATGCAATCAAATATCAATATCCGTTGAAGGTTTTTATTATTATTTTTTTTTTGGTAGTTGTCAAAGCTCTACCAATATTATCAAGTGGAAAAGAATACACATATACATATAGATGTTCCCTTTTTCGCAGCCAACGGGTAACATTACCATAACAACAATAAATATGAGCTTTCACTGCGTGTTGCCGGTTAAATAAAGTTTAACAAAAAATTACATAAATAAAATAAAATAAAATAATAGTACTCAAATATTAATAGAAGAAGATAGAAGACACTATTACTCTCAGCCTCTTTTTTAATTAAACAATTAAAACAATTAAGTCACTTTAGAGTTTAAGTCAACTCTTTCAAATAGCAAAACGGTAATGAAAATTTTATTGTCGATTTAATTTAATTTAATGATAAGTTATGTTTGTAAATCAACAAGTCAAAGTATCTAACGGGAACTAATTATATATATTTATATATTCCTCTGTGTTTTTTTTACACATTAGGTGAGAATTTTGACAATTTGCTCGACTGTTTGTACCGCAAGAGGAATTACCCATTTTTCTAACTCGAAGCCGCTCAGCCGCAAACGACAGCAGCTGTAGCAGCGGTAAATTATAGCATCAACAACCGGTACATCAACAACAACAACAACACCACCACTAATGGCTACAACAACATCAACGGCGGTAACATCAGTGGCTACAACAACAGCATTAACGGATATGGCAACAACAACAACAACGACATTACCAGCATCAGCAACAACAACATTCACAGCATCAGCAACAACAAGACAATTAATGGTTACTACAACAACAGCAATTACAGTATCAACAACAACAAGCTCACTAATGGCTACTACAACATCAACAGCAGCAACAACAGTGGCTACAACACCAAGACCGTTAATGACTACAATAACAGCAGTGTTGGCGTCAACGTCGTACACAACAGTCTCAAGAATAGTTCCAACACTAGTATTAACAGTCTTAACAACAATAATTTCATGAATAACCTAATCAGCAACATTATCAACAGCTTTGGCGGCGGCAACAACAATAATAATAGTAATAATAACATTGCAAACACACAAAACTATAACAACTTTAATTATGATAATTATAACAACCCTCACAACAACAACAACAACAACCCTCACAACAACCCTCACAACAACCCTCACAACAACCCTCACAACAACCCTCATAACAACCCACACAACAACAACAACAACAACACTTTACATGCCGATTATAAAATTAGGCGTAGTGCAACATAAAAAAGAAAAAAAAAGAAAAATAAACATAAAACATAAAACTTATAGAAAATAAATAAAGTTTAATGTTTCGTGTTCATTAAACGAAAGAAATAACGTCATGAGGAGGAAGAAAAAAATATGTAAAGAAAACGAAAGAAATCATTCATTTTAACCACATACACACACACACACACACACAACAATCAAACTCCTTCACACGCATACACACTACAATTACATCTCACAAAAGCACATACTATTTAAAAAAAAACTTTTTTTTTGAAAATCTAAGAATAATGGAGTAAAACTATTTTATTTAAAAAAATTATGTTTTACAGCGCCACCCACTGCCGATATGAGGCGTGCTGGTTTGAATAAGTGGCGTTTATGTAAGGAATTAATTTTTTTTAATTTTATCATTAAACATTTTTTTAAAATCATTTTTTTACGATGTGCCTCTAGTTTTTTTTCTTTTTTTCTTTTTTGTGCTTTTTTTTTTGGAGGAAATTCTTTTTATAGGCTATAGAACAGAATAGAAATAATGCAGAAATATGACCTTTTTTTTTGGAAAATATTTAATTGTATTTATTATATGTGTAAAACTATTTATAGAGAAGTTATATACTGTATACATTAATGAAGGGATTTTTTTCGTTTTTTTGTTTTTTTTTACTAAATCATAGTATAAAAAGACCTGAACTATTTTTAAATGCAGTAAGAAGTATATGAAAAACGTTTTTCTTTAAACATGCTCAAGTTTATGTTCTTTTTTTTAAACGAATAATATGTGAAGTTTTGATGTTTTTTGTGCTGTTTAAGCAGCCACAGTTGAACTTCCACGCACGCAAAAAGCGATTTTAGACTTAATGACTGTGTTAAAGATTAAAAATAAGGATCTGATATGAATCAATGTATTCATATTGCAAAAAATATGTCGATTTTTTTTTACGCGTAAGCTTGGGCATGTCTCTTTAATTAATGAATAATACGCAACTGAAATTCTACAATGTCACAGTGATAGTAACAGGCTAGCAACAAGCGAAGCAAGTGTAAACAAAAAAAAATTTAAATATGAAAATGAAAAAAGACAAAGGAAAATGCAAGGAAAAATGTTTATTTTGGTTTTTATAGGCACTCGTAACAAACGGTTTACTCCAATTAAAATTCAGTTTGTCAATTTACACCATTGCCAGTTTAGTATGCGAAACAGGAATCAATTGCAAAAGACCAGCATAAGAAATAGACCCAGTTTTATTAATTATATATATTTCCTACGTAAATTAAAATAGTTTGTAAAAATAATAATTTTAATGTGTGAAAATTCTTGCGTCTTGAGTTGTTTTATTTGAAAAGAAAATTTGTGCAAAATCACGAAAATTTTTGTAATTTTTTAAGATTTATTAACAAAAAAATATAAAATTAAAATATATAAATATATATTGTTATAATTTTTCAACCAAATTCAGTGACTGATTCATTGGTCGAGTGAGTGTGTGACGTGATTTAAATGAGTCGTCGTCGTGTTGTGCGCCTGTGAGTTGCCAAACACACTGAAGTGTAGACGACGCACACACGCATACATTATACAAGCAAGCAGCATAGACTCAGGGGTAGAGTGCAAAAAGCACTCGCTAATACAAATAATACACAAAACACAAACTACGAATGACTTAAACTTTAAAATGACACTCGATAAACTCATTTACTGTACGTGCGCCCACTCAATCCACGCGCTTGACAAGTGAGTTGAACTCGCTGCCGGTATCATTCAGTTCGTTTTTGCCATTTCTGTCTGCTAAAGAATTATCCGTTTGTCAGAATTATTGATTTTTTTCGAAGTTTTATTTTGAGTGAAATATTTTTTGTTCCTTTTTCATTTTAAAATTTTATTTATTTATATTTTGTTTTTGTTCTTAGTTTCACAAACTTTTATTTTCTGCTGTTCGAATTTATTTTTTTAATTAATTATATATTTGCTTTATGCTAATTATTATTTAAAAATAAATTTTTAATTTTTCATACATTGGTTTAAATACATAAATTACATACAAACTAAATTACTAAAATTAAAATATCAATAATGTCATTTTTTGCCATGAGCAGACGCTTGAAAATGTTGCTTAAAAATTGACAATTTAATTTTTGTAGACAAGTCAAAATGTAAGAATTTTGTATATACATAATTTTAAATATAATAAATTTATTTAAGCTGTCAACTTTTGCATTGATTATCGAACCTACAATTATGAACAGCAATCCGAACAACTTTAAAAAATTTGGAATAAAAAATTTACAGAGAAGGCATCTTACTTTTTCTGTACCTGGTGGTGGTTCGAAAAATTTGAGTTAAGAAAAAATTAAAAAATAAGGAATTGATTTTGATTGAGTAAAATATTGTATGAATGTACCTTTGAATGAATACATTCATTCGTTACTATTTTATTTTTGTTTTACTTTGGTTTTTATTTGTAAACTGTTTTATTTTTGTACGCCGATTTCTTATTGTTTATGTAAAACTCCAATATGAATTATAAAGGTTTTTTGCTTCTTATTAAAAAAAGAAAATTAATAAATAAAAGTATTGTCAAATGCAAAAACTTTCATTTAAAAATACAATAAAAAATTTATTACAAAACATTTTATTTTTGTTTAAATTTCTTTCTTTATTTTTTAGGTTTGTAACTATTGTGAGAGTTCAAAATATGTTTACAAACTTAACGGAAATATAATTGTGTACGCCAAAAAAGAGGAGTTAAAAAAGAAATATAACTTTAAGAAATTATATAAATTTAAAAAATTATATAAATTTAAAAAATTATATAAATTTAAAAAATTATATAAATTTAAAAAAAAAAAAACAAAAAAAAATAAAAAAATAAAAAAATAAAAAAAGTAAAAAAAGTAAAAAAAAAATTAAAAACAATAACTCAGAGAAATTACTAACTTAAAAAATTTAAAATGTAGAAAAAAAATATTAAAATCATTAAAATATATTGTACATGATCTGGTTTGGTTGTGCTAAGTCACAAAAAAATCAGTGAAAGGCATAGAAAAAAAAACTATTAATACTAAAAGGAAGCATTTTTAAACGCTTTTTGTATTTTTTTTTAAAGAGCTCGGTGTGTTCTTGTACGCCAATCTTAAGAACTGCGTATTTTCTAGTATCTAGCGCCAGAAATCAAGTTCAAGCGCACTAAAAATGAGATCTTCATCTAATCATTGCGAGGTCAATTGGGAAATCTCCAATGAAAGCTAATTTTTCATACTTCAATACTACGATTAAAAGCTCGAAAAGCTCACAGCTAGAAAAGTTATAACTTCGCTTCCGTACTCGTGAACTTTCTCTCAATTCTCAGTCAAGCATTGAGACACAAATATAAAATCTCATAAAAACCATTGCGAAAATTATACAAATACATAGTAATAATTAAGAAATATCGATAAATAAAAAATGTTTTTCATAAATTTGTCAAATATTCACTACGTAATGGTGGTAGTGTTTTAAATATTTTTTTTTTAGATAATTGTTCATAATTTTTTCTGCTTTAAAAGCATGTTACAATAGTTTTTTTTTTTTTTAACGAAGCATGTTTAAATAATAAAATTTTTTTGAAATTTTTTTTTAATGAGATAATTTTTTTTTTTTCTAATGTGATATTTTTTTTTAAGGGATGGTACAATTTGTAAACGGATGATAATTTTAGTAAAGGACTTTTTTTATGTGATAATTTTTTTTAACCACAATTTTTTAAGCAACATAATTTTTTTCAAACGGCAATTTTTTCATAGCAATTTAAGCGCAACTACAAGAAATTTTTATATTTACATAAATACAGTTACGAAAGTTTTATATATATATATATATATATATACATATATATTGTTAACGTTTTTATACTAACGTAAGATTTTTTTTCACATAGTATTAGAATTGCGTGTTTCTTCGTAAAATACAACGACAAACGAAAAATTTTTTTGTGAACAAAATTTTTTTAAATCGAACAAATGATAGTCTAAGAGAAAATACGTAGACGAAAGTACTTTTTTTTTTAAATTATAAAAATGACAAAATAATCGATAATAAATACACATACGAAATTGTGTTTTCAATCAACTCACATCCCTTAATCTACAAAAGCGCATCATTTTCCGTTTCTAGTTTTTAAGTTCATTACAATTCATATAATGATTTTTAATACAGACATGGTTTATTGAGCAGAGAGTTATTATATTTTATTATAATTTATTATTATTATAATTCATACATTTAAAGCACACATTGCTAATTTTTTTTCAAAAATAAAGTATTAACCTTCTAATGTTATTGTATTTTCCAAAAAATTCATGTCATAAAATATTAGAGGTGTCCCAAAAATAACGCGAAATTTGGATTTGCGACTATTCGGCACTATTGCCAACCTATTAAAAAGTCATTTAGGATTGAATAATTTTTTCAAACATAATGAGTGTCAGTCCGATGAAGCACATTTTCACTTGATGGCTTTGTTAATCATCAAAAATGTGTTTGTCGAAAACCAAATGCATCCTCAATGTGCCATTGTTTTTGCGATTTCTGTGCTGGAGGTCACATTGGAGCACATTTATGTAAAATAGTTATGGTAAACTGCGATAAAATAGTGCGTATGTGCCACAAAGCCGTGAAGGCCATTTGCCCTATGTGTTATGCCGTACCTAACCCTGACCAGTGTGCTTCATGATTCAATAAATAACAATTAAAAAAAAAATTATTTTGTATTTAATTCAAATCTTGCGTTAATTTTGGGAAACACTACAATTATATATATTAAACTATATTTAATCAAATAATATACGCATGAGTGACAAACGTAACTAAACATTTATCGTAATTAGACTTAGTTAGTAGAAAAGATAAATAATTAAAAGAAGTGCCGACTGCCCAAACACAACTCGAATTCACACAAATAACACAATAAAATCGTAATAGAAACCAGGAAAAAAAACGAAAAGCAATAAAATAATAAAAGCAGGAAATAGGAAACTACTGAAGCACTTAGTATACAATTTTTTTTAACGATTGTAACAAAATAAGAATCAAAATCAGTTATACGTAAGCGTCTCATATACAGCAGCAATACATTTGTGAGAAGCATTAAGCGTTTTTATAACAGTTGTCAGGCGTATACGAATAGCAGCATAGTCGGCTTAGAAGTCCGGTATAACAGTTTTATGTTTTGTAATGTACAGTAATGCGAAACGCTTGATAAGCGAAACCACTTTCTTCATATATATTCATGTTAAGTAGCATAATGCATTCATTTCAAGCGGAAAAAGTTCTCATTCAAATTATATATATATATATATATATTTAAGAATCTTGGATCTTCTAGCAATGAATGAGACTATCTAGAATAAAGAAACCAGAAAAATAATTGAAGATTTCTACTTATATGTTTATGTATTGATACATATATAATTATCCTTTATGAGAAAGTCCTTATAAATGTGCTATGCAGTTTACTGCGATTAATGTTATCTGTATATATATATATATATATATATATATATATATATAAACAAAATCTATCGAGTCGATTGTTTTGACGTTTTTGAAAATTATATACAATTACTTATATGGGAGTTGTATGTAACGCTATTTGCGCTACAGGAGACACCTGCATACTTCCTTTTTTGATTTTCTATTTTATTTATTTATTTATATTTTGTTATTTAAAGAATAACATACATCGCAGTAAACTGCATGACTACGAACAAGAGTCTTTTTTTTTGTATATGACATACTATGATAAAATAAGTGTAAGCCGGGCAACGCCGGGTAAATCAGCAAGTTATTAAATAAAACTGTAGCACACTTAGTCACTGCCACACTTCTTAATGTATGATATCACAGTTTCTCACGCATTGAGCATTTCTCTTTATGTACCGAAAGATTGTTGCACCTCCGCTACCTTCTCCGCTGATAAAGTATACGCTTAATACTGTCCTAATTTTTTAGGATGTTGCAAATTGGTGACCTAGACTGGGATGTACGTGCTAGATCGACCACGACTAAGGTGTCCGTGACTTTTCTGACTTATGCAAAACTTCACTCGTTAAGCGAGTTTGTTTTCGTTTGTAAATTTTGTTTATGCAAAAAACTCATGCGAGGGACTACTGTATAGCAACACTTATAGTATTTTAGTGCAGTATAAAATTTAGTACCAAGCGGTTCTTACAACACAGTTTTCTGATATTGCAAACAAGATATGTGTTATATACGGGTTAATGTGCACGAGTATAACAATTGTATGCAGTTCTATGAAATATGCTTATGTGTAAAAACTAATATTTTGATAACCGTTATATTGAATACTTTACGAAGAATATTTGTATGCACCGAGCAACTGTCGTATAAAAGCTTATGGCAATTTGTTATCATCACTTATAACATTTGCAACGCGAGAATAATAAAACCTCAGCTGAAAAATTTTTTTAATAAGGACCTAAAAAACAAATTGAAGAATTAGAAATTACATAAGAGATTGAAAAATGTAGCGATTTTCTACTTAATGCGTATATACAATTATTTAAAATTATATATTATATTTATTAAATCGTATAAAAATCGATATTATTCACAATATATATATTACAATATTATATATAAACGCCTATATATATTTATCTATACGTCATTTCTTAGCTTGTGAAAATAAACAAGAATCGTAAACACAATATTTAAAAAAAATCATTAAAAATTTTCAAAAAATCGTAGCGTAAAAACATAAATATCTATAAAATTATATTATAATTTATTCATTCCTAGACAACAATTGTTGAACAACGTAAAATTTCACAACAACAAGAAGAGCAAAAATACAGAAATCTCAACAAGAGAAAAAGAAAAACAAAAACAAATAAATAAAAAATACATAATAATAATAAATCAAAGCAAACGCGAGAACAAAAATTACTGTTCAATAATCATAAATTAATAAACAATATTATAGCATACACAAACATAAATGGCGTTTTAAATATTGTATTAATGTTTGTATTGGTACAAGAAATGATGATAAGATGGGCTTACTATATATGCGATATGTTATGCGATCGGACCAGTACTACGGTTCTCTACCGAACACAATTGTTGAGACTTAGGCGAAACACACTGGGAAACACTCAACTTTGACGTTCTATTCCACTGGCCATATTTTTCAGATATTGCCACTACCGATGATCAATTGTTTAGATCGATGGATGGATGACACATGACCAGTCTGAGCGAGACTTTACATCACACGAATAATACCTAAATATTGGGTCGATTCGTGGATAACCTTAAAGATGAAGTATTCTTTCGACGGCGATAACTATTTGTACTCCTGCCGTGCTCGATGCTAAGGAATTTTAACCTTATACGTTTGTATGTAGCATATGATGCAATAGACTAGGAGGTATATTCCTATCGTGTTTTTTTCCGTAATAATGTTGGCAATGTCCCTTATTCGAAACCTAGGCTCTTTGAAAATTCCTCCTCTTTTATTTGTGGTTGCAAGGTTTGGTTCTGCTCTGCTGGTTGAGTTCGATGCGTCAAACAACAAAGGAAGTTTTTCATATAGGAACTTCATTTGGGCCTTGGCCTTTGCTATACGAATTGCTCTCGTCGAGCAGATTAAAGTACTTTCGCTCCGTTACGAACCCTTGACACACTTAATACTCTCCGCCAAACACGGCATAGTGCTTGCCATCTCAACACAAGCCACTGTGGAGAGAATTTTCAGCATTTAGTATTAGCAAAATTAGTATTAGCAGACTAGGATGCAATTTATCCACTAAAACCATCCATAAACTTAAGGCAAATGTTTTTTACTTGCTGACCAACAAACAAAACTCAATGGAAAATGCTTTGAAAGCGATTTTTAATATAATACCAAATGAAACTGACGGGCTTTAGAGGCTGATCTCGATTAATCAATTTAGACTAAAAGTGCTCTTTGTTGCGATGCCACTGGTAGATCAGATGCAGTGCTCCAAATTGATGCGATGCAAACGCCAGAAGAAAATAAAGTAGCCAATGCCATCACCGAGGACGACGGCTATGCAGAGCCACACGTTAAAGGTCATGAAAATGAGCATGAGCATAAAGCCGAGAGACGTCTGTATGATGTGCAGCCAGGTCTGCGCAAAGTGCAATAACGAGCAGATGTGCGCCTCCCGGTGCGGCGATGTTCCTCGTTCCACTTCGCGTTCATATGTCACCCGTCGCTGTGGCGGTGTCGGCGACTGCCCTGTCGATCTCTGCTGTGGGCGTTCCTGTTGTTGCTGTCGCGGACGTGACTGATGAGCACTGTTGACGTCACTACCGGCTGAGCGTCGCCTGAAGTTGAATGCCTCGAATGTAGGAACTATGTTGGTACTCGTGACAACTCTGGTGGTTTTTTTCGTTCGCCGATCGGCCGCGGCTTTGCTCAAGCGTACCGCTCGCTGCTTGTACAACCACTCGCGATAAAATTTGATGCCCTCGTAGGTTATGCCCAGCAGCAAGATCACAATACATGAGAGGAACAATTGCCAGAAGCCTTTCGCGTGCCAGAATTCGAAGAGTACGACCTCATTGGTGCCGGTGTGGAAGACCATCGCCATGTTGTAGCCTTCATGAGGATTACGTTCGGTATTGCGCGATTGCAGGTCGCGCGCCGATGGATCAACATGATTATGGTGATGATGATGCTCATGCGGCTGTTGGTGTTGTGAACTTTGATGCTGCTGATTGTCTGGCTGTGCGACGATTCCAGAGCCAGCGCGGATACCAGTTCGCGGCGGTGGGGCGTAAATGGGAGGCGATAAAGTTCGATCCTCTTGCTCCATATGCCAGAGTTTCACATAACCGCTGGTTAAGTAATCGGCCACTGTTCGCATTGTGGTATTACTGATCGGCAGATTGCTTTTGGTAATGTTGCTGTTAGGAACTGCACTTGGAGTGTTATTGCTGGTGGTACTGTCAGCGACAGTGGTGCCGTTGCTAAACATAATGATTTCATGGGCTTGGGTCGCACTCTAGCTGCGAATGTTGTAAATATCGTGTTTCTGTTTCATCCAAACCCGTTCTAATAGCGATTTTTATCCTGTTCAATTACAATTAACTTCTCGTACTCCTTATACTTGTATTTTTTTTCGTTAGGAAAAAGTCACTTCCAAATTTTGAGGTTAGGTTTGACATATAGATCGTATTTATTTCTTTATACAATTAAATGAAATATATACGAAAATTTTTAGAGAAAGCGGGCGACGGCAAGTGTTCAGTAAGCAATGCGCTCTATTACGCGAAACATGATCGGATCCCGTGTGCGCAATATCAGCTCCGCAATGACTACCGGTTCCGGTTGATTGGGTAACAGTTCGACCTCGAAATGACGCAGCACGTTCGTGACGATCGCCTTGATTTCCAACATGGCGAATTTCTGGCCAATGCAATTGCGTGGACCCGCCGAGAATGGTATGTAAGCATATGGATTCATTTTCTCGGCGCTTGTGATGACATCGAAGCGTTCTGGTTTGAAGATGTCTGCCTCGGGAAAGAGGTTTTCCATGCGACCCAAATAGAGCGGTGAGATGCCGATATTCGTGCCGGCTGGTAAAATTTTACCATCTAGAAATAGACGTATAGTGAGATGAATTTTGGTTAAGTGAGGTTAGACTGGAAAAAGGCAGTAACTTGCCATCCCACTTAGGTCCTTTGTGATTCCCCTAGTCTGTGGTGATGGGTAAAGAAGGTAAGGACAAGATAAAGAAGGTAATGACTCTGCCTCTAATGAGGTTCGAAACCTGACCTCTATGGCGACAGCGTTAGTACTCTTCAATTACACTACTGAGAAATAAGGTAAAGACTTCCTCTAGTGAGGTTCGAACTTCGAACCCTTACTTCTATGGCGACAGGCTTAGTACTCTTCTACTAGGATGCCGCGACACTCAATAAAATTTTATCGTCTCTAAAGCAATTTAAAAAACATTAAATTTTTTTTCGGATTTGCAGATTCAAAGAAAAGCTACCATTGATTCTGAGTCGTAAAAACTTAAAATCGACACTGTCCCTCGCTACTAATAATCATCATAGTTCCCATGCTTCGTCATACTTACTGATTTCGGTCTCCTCGAGAACCTTACGGCCAAGCAGCGGTACTGATGGGAACAGTCGAAGGGTCTCCTTAATGCAGAGCTCAATGTAGTGCAATTTGTTGAGAAGCTCATATGTTACTGGCGTGTTTTTGTCCTTGCCGACGACATTCCAAATCTCTTCGATGCATTTGCGTTGGCACTCCTTAGTCTTTGCAATGTTGTAGAAGAAGAACATGATGCATGACGATGTGGTGTCGTGCCCCTCGAACATGAACGTGTCGACCTCTTCGCGTATGTCCAGATTGCTTAGAGGCTGATCGTCGATCTTCGATTGTAGCAGAATGTCGAGGAAAGCCATTTTACGCTTAGCCCCGATATCGTCGGCGAGTTGATTTGCCGTTGTTGCGTCAATCTTTTGCTCGGCAGAATGTTGGCTCTGCGCGCGTAGCAACTCCGCCCGGCGTTGTACGATGATCTTCTCCGTGAAGCTGTGCAGGACGTCGAGCGCTCGACGCTCCTCGCGCGCCATACGTGTAAACATGTAAGTGAGGTCGAAGCGATATACCAGGTCGAACATGCGCTTATGAAGCACCATCGATATGCTGCGAGTAGGATGGAAGTCGGTTGGAATTAGACCATTGAATGTGTTGGTTTTGAGCACTTACGTTTTCACAGCGCGTACGTACTCCGAATCCGCATTGGTTTGCGCATTCACCGAAACACCCATGGCGGTCTCTAGAAAGAAGATGTTAAGTTAGAGAATTGTAGAAAGGTGAGAGTAAACCGTGGTCTCTGAAGAAGCGGACCAGATCATTCTTCAGAATACCAGTTATCACATTTTGTGGCATAGTACTTGTTTCGAAACTGTTATACAAGTTCCAAATAATAACTGTCCTCAGAAAGTCCATAAAATAGCATCTATTTTTAATAAGTGTTGGCTGTGAAGTTGTCCAAAAATTCTTCAGCACAACTTTTTTTATATTGTAGATTCCAGACATCATTTCACATTGACTCCGAATCCTGCGCATAGACTTTTGAACGGACCCTTGATGTAGTTTGCCATTTCCTGATATGGTTCAGTTTACTGAAATTAACTTTCGAATCAGTTCTGGTTGTGAGCTACGTGATTTTTAAAATCTATTCTACTTTACTTATATGGACTTCTGAATCTCAACACGAGCTCTTGACGGTGCCTTTCGACGTTCGAGAAGGACTTCCATGTATGACTCCTAATATAACCTTCTTTTGATAATACTATGCGAACTCTGGAATTTAGTGCCATCTTTTGAGTTGAACTTAGAACCATTTATATAGACTAGTAGTCCGGTTGGGCGGTTGAAATTCAACCACAATCGTAATAATATTGAATCGCAGTATGTCATTCTACACTTAGTAGCCAAACGCGTTAAAATAATTTCACAAAATTTTAGTTGTTTTCAAGCCAACAATAACTAACTTAATTTAATTAAATGAAAACCTGTCGCGAAAGAAAATGTGTTGCCATATTTAGATATAGATTTGATGCTTTTTTACTATAAATAAGTTTTTGATGACAAAGATGCACTTCGCTTCGGTCGTACAGTCACTGAAACTGTCGATGAAACGGTTAATTCGGTACTCTATCGCTCACATATCGACCGCTTGAACGAAGCTACCAAGGGAAAGCGACCAGAATTGGCCACCCAGAAGTTTTTGTTCAAAAATGTACCAAAAGTCCGCGCACGCTTTTTATATCACCCTGGACTGGAATCCGGGCCTAAATATATAGACTTCTAACTTCTGAAATAGATCAACTCAGCGCTGTTGATGTGTACATAGATCACAGGCGAAAAAATAAAGCCAAAAAATTTGACACCGACTCCTCACTTATGAACTTTGAAGTTCTGAAAATGAATCACGACCTCTGGACTCTCAACGTGAATTACAGTTGCTTAGATGGGCGTCGGGTGTCCCTATCCGACATATTGGCCCAACTTTTGAAAACTATTCCAATTTCAATTGTAGACTATTGTCTTCTCTGGACTATAGATTTTTTTAAAGGGTTGTTGAAGAAAAGTGTTCACCTGAAATTCACTTTGTTCGGATTTATCAACTAGCTCTGAATGTCCCGTCTTGAAGCCACTGAGTCAATCAATCAAAAACACTCTTTCTGCCCTTTACTCAAAAAATAAGTAAATAAAATAGGGAAAGAAATAATAAATCAATCAATAAATCAATCCCCTATCAACGTATGAAAGTCAAAGTCGAATTACAAGCGCAGCAATTTAGACTCGCAACAAGTCGAATCGAGCCGAGTCGAGTTAAGAACGCCGTACGATTAATTTTGCCGTCTACCCGTATCACAATCAGCAAAAAAAAAAAATAAATAAAAAAAAATTAAAATAGAAATAAAAATAGAAATAAAAATAAATGTTTTTAACAAAGGAATTTCGAAATTTGTCAAAAAGATTTCTCTGCCCCGCCGAAGGGTCAAAATACCCACCGCAAATAGTATCCATCGTACATAGATTAATCCAATCGTAGAAATTGAAGCCCTCCTCGGCGTGGGCCTTGCATTCGTGCTCCAGGTTCAAAAGCAGAGTGCGTGACTCGCGCTCGAAAATCTCCACAAACTGATCGAGGATTTTGAAGTGAAATGCCGGCGTGATCACCTTGCGACGCCGGTGCCACTTGCGACCACGACTGATGAGTAGACCCTCACGTAGCCACGGCTGTAGTGCCTTGTACTCGCCAGCCTTGTCATTGAAGCGCGTCGTGCTGAGCACTGCCTCAACATCGCGCACATCGTTCAACACAAAGTTTAGTTCTGGACCGAGCCACACTTTCATTGTGGGCCCGCATTCATCTATGAACCCCTTTAACTTCAATAACATTTCATGCGGCTCTTTGCCGATGAAGTGATGTGCATGGCCTACCAATGGCAGCCATGATGGACTGGGTATGTTGTGCGTGACATCGATCAAGTATTTGTACTTCACTTGGTAGATGAGTGCACCCAGGCAGACGGCACTCGCAAAAATTATACCCAACACCAGAAACATTTTCAAGTAGATCGTGGACTAGTGACTACCTCTCAAAAAAAAATAAAATAAAATAAAATAAATTAATTAAAAGAAATGCAAAAAAAAAAATAAAACAAAAAACAACAAAGAGAAAAGGAGAAAGTGTATTGAAATTGAAATCAATTTTCGAACAACTGCCAACCACAAAAATTACTAACAACGATCGAACGTAGGCGATCTCGGCGACACAACTAAACGTTGCCGAAATGTTTTTGTTCTATTTGAAATGAGTTCCTAGTCCATTCTGAGTACCTCTATCACCTACGACGAATTTTGTGGAGTCATCTCTGTTGCGTTACTCTTGCCGATAACGCGCTAAAAGCTTTTCCCAATAATTTACTCGTATGTAGATGCTGCACAAGTCGCTACTGGCTGAGCACCTCAGACATTTGACAGAAATCTAATCGGTCTATAAAATTTGGCTGTTTTGGGTGCCTGCTCGTACATAATAATCTAATCGCTTACGCCGTAGGCGTCGTCGTCGCGGTGGTGGTTTTCTTTGCGATAATACTGGACTTTGAGTAGTCTCGTTCTTCAGTCGCTGTGATTGTAGCTATTTAGTGTACAATACTTTATATTGCCTTCATTCGGTGGGACAAGGACAAGGACAAGTTCATTCAAGTATCACTGTACTTGAAGCGTTTATCAAATCTGCATTTAAAACGATGCACGACAACTAAGACTAAGAGATTATGCTAAGGAAATGGAATTTGGCAGACAACTCTTCAAAAAATCAATACATACTCGTAAATTATGTAGAGCCAAGTGCATGTTATAGACTTATGATATCTATCTATCTATCTATATATATAAAATTGTGTTATGTAAATTATGTTTGTCTGTTTGTTTGTTTATCCGTTATGGACACCAAAACCGTTGGACCGATTTTGATGAAATTTCCAGGGAATCTCTGAAATAGCTTTAAGAAGGTAACTACAAATTTTGATGCGAAAAAATCGTTGAATTCGCTAAGACCAACTCAATTTTCAGATGCTTCTCAAACTGTACAGATAGAAATAAAACACAAAAACAAAGTAGCATCTGAGAATTGAGTTTTTAGGCAGTGCTGCTCAAACTGTACAAAGTCGAAATGTTCAAATATTCGAATGAAAAATATCAAAAACGTGAAAAATACGGGAATAAAACCAGTGAAAAATTGAACACGGGACGAAGAAGACGTGCTATAAAATAGAAGGCGTATTTATCGATCATCAACATCAAGAACTGAAGAAATGGAAGAACAACGAGAATCACGACAATGTCAAACACTGGAAGATCCACGAGAAAATCGCAACAGTAGACAGAGCGTAGAGCCGCTGAAACATCCGAAGTGTGAGACGCAAGCGAAGGCAGCAACGCGACGGGTCCCTGCTAGTAAATATATAAAACCGTAGTTTTGTCTTTTTTCTTACCGCCGAGAGTCAACATAGCAAAATTAATATGAGTAATAAACTCCTAGCAGTAACTTGCAGTAGCCTCAGTATTAGGCTTAAGAGTCTAATGAAAGAGTCCGCATTTTATGTAGCTTTAAAATGTTTATTAATTGAATAATGAAATTCCGAGGAAGTGCTTTCAACAAATAGCTATATTTATAAACACGACTACATACGGGTATTATAGGGTTTAATTAACTGTTTTGAATATTAACAATCGTCACTATCGTCTTCACTGAAGTTACGAACTGCTGACCGCTGACTTGAACTTCTGACATGGACTGGGCGCTTTTCATGGATTTCTTATATATATACTTCTAACAAGAACTTGAAATTTTTGAAACAGCCTCACGATATCTAATATAATTGCTTAATTGCTTACATAGACTTGAGACACCTAAAATGAATTGATGACTTCCAAATGGACCACCGTATCCCGACATGGAATTGTAACATAACAGTAAGTAGATCGCTGTTTTCTAACACGATAGTCCATGTATAGTATGGTATAGTGCTGACATAGACAACGCCGATTGTAAGATTGCAAAGGACCATTGACGTGAACTTTCGAAGTTGAAATTTAGAAACAGACACACTACTTCTGATCTGTTGATACCCATATATTGTGCAGCACTAGTCCGATTGTGTTAAACTCATATATGTTTAAGAGATGACATTTCAGGCTACATTTTTTGTGAAGATAGTTCTGTAATTGTAAATTGAAGTTTCCTTATTTCTGGCGTGGATTTTGACCTCTGAAAATGGGTTTTTTGTCTTTTCAGATGACTTCCCAACTCTTTACATTTGTCCACATGGTATTCAGACTCCTGTTTCCTTTTGTGAACGAAGCTAAAGTCTGTCAGAATGGGCTAGACAACGGCACATTGTAGCTACCACCGCAATACACAATTCTATGAATTCCAAGTGCAATAAATTTTGTGATAGGTCTGTAATAACAGTGGGACTTTTAACAGGTTCCAAAACTTGAGCGGTATAAGAAGTTGAGTTGAAGTTGATAAGATACGGAAGCATTCGTATTTAGGAAAAAACAACAAAAACCCAATCCATTAAGATTTGTCATTGTTTATTAATGCACTCAATCCACAACAAATAAAAGGAGGTGAAAATTGCCCATAAAAAAAAAAGAATTATCCAGGAATATTTGTTTTACGGGCTTAGTGAAGCACAACGAGCACAATTTTATAGTTTGACTTTGACTCACTCTTCTCTCTCATTATTATCAAAAATATATAATTTACAAAAATTAAAAAAAAAACATTCTTTAATAGCAAACCGAACTAAAAACTTAATTAGGCAAAATGTGGCCACCATTATTGGCGCTACCCATTACATAGCGCTAGTAAAATAAGTAATTTTCATTTAATCCTCATGATCATGGTTCGGTCATAAGGACACAGCTGTCAAAGTATTGTATTGTCATCGGCCCTTGATAGGTGTGCAAAGTTTCAGTTTAATCTGACGTTTTGAGGTAATCTCGTTCAAAGATTCGGTTACACATTACTAACGTACAGGTTCAGCTTATAAAAAGCATGTAAAAATATGGTTTGATTATAACGAAATAGAACGATCGATTTTAGTGCACTTTCATTATACGAGTATATATACTATAAATACATAGGTATGTACTCTTGTTATCAATCTTTTTTTTGTCGAGTCGAGTGCTTGCGATTATTTGAGCTTGAAATACACTTGTCAACAGAGCCAGAACCCTGAAACGTTGCCAAGTGGCCAATGCTACTCACCGCAAATCACATCCAAAGCACAAAGATGTACCCAATGGCTCAGTTGCAGCGCAGGTGACGAGTTCGACTCCGACTCCGACTCCGACGCCGACTCTGATGTCGATTCATTTGATAAAAATTTGCTGAGCTGCGTAACAAAAATGCGCGATTGACGATCGAAGATCTCCACAAAAGGTTGGAGTATCTTAAAGTGAAATGCCGGCGTGAGAATTTTGCGTCGCTTTAACCACTTGCGGCCGTGACTAATGAGCAGGCCGTCGCGAAGCCACGGCTCCAAGAAGACGTACTCGAAGGACTTATGCAGCAATTGCCGAGAGCTGCTACCGAGCACTGCTTCCACATCGTCGAGCTCGGACATAAGAACGCTGAAGCGGTGACCAAACCAGAGTTTCACAGTGTGGCCGTATTGCGTGTGCAAACGTCCAATGATTGCGCAGACTTCGGCCGGCGTTTGTCGGTAGAAGAGATTCGCATTGCCGATGAATGGCAGCGCCGGTGGACCCTTAAATTTCCGCGAAAGCACAATGACACGTGGGAATCTACGCGCCTCCCAGCAGACAATTAACAGCAGCAGCAGCAGCAGCGTAAGGGTAGCTCTGGTGACCCAGCTCTCTACCGCTGTGGCGTAGTCGTCGATTGGCAGCATCTGTAGAGCAGACAAGTCGCTCATCTACTGAACTTAATGAAATGCTACGCCACTGATAAGCTTCGTTCGACGATGGCTTCTTGGCTCGCAATCTGAGCTCTCGCCGTCGACCGCCAATTTGCACGCGTTTGATAATATTCAGGGTTACTGTGGCTCGGATCAAGAGTGTATATACACACAACAAATTATTTTAGCTTCTTTAACTTCGAGCACATTTACAAAAATAGCACTGCGCATGAGCATAAAAATACGAGAATAGGCCATTGTTAAAATTCTGATCTTAAGGGACACAAAAAATGTCTGCGTGTTACTTGTGACGTGGGGGTCGCCGGAAACCAAGTCTATTGACAACAAAGAAAATCTCAAACAAATCTCAACTGATCGACTACAAAACAATTTTTCGAATAGAGATGATTAAACGTAATTTGTGCTTCGAAATCCTGTGTTGAAATTTTAAGCAATGAGGTTCTTACTCAAGCTTGTCTTGGAAAATATTCACTCGAAAAGTACTTATCAGCTGAGCAACTCCTTAAGAATTTATTACTAATTAATGATTAATTAATTTATTTGTTTAAAAAACGATCGTGTCTATATAAAAACATGTGGTGAAACCAAGACAAGCTTGTTTAAAAATGTCAAAGAAATCGGTTAAGAACTTGCAGAGATTTGTTATTTGGAACAAAGGAAAATAACATTTTCATATACTAGCTGGAGCCGTCAAACGTTCTTTCTTTGTGCATTTGTTAGTATTAATATGCAACACAGTAATTAAATTTTTCTGCACTGAAAAATTTAATAACAACAACTCTTTATGGTAAAAAAAGTGAGGGCGTAAATTACTTACAATTACTTATCGCTCAAAACTTAACACTCCAAAATTCTGAATTCATTTTCAATATCGACTTATGAGTTGGTTGCAAATAGATTCGGTTTTTGTAAAACTAAATAATCGAAATAACTCCAGGTCGAAATAAAAAAAATATAACATTAAATAATAATAAAAACAGCAGAAAAGCTCGAAAAAAGAAATTTAGCTCAGTAGCTCTTTTGGTTCTGGAGAATATGCGTCACTAACAAACGTATATATAAGCGTGAGCGTAATTTTATTTAATTTCTCTTTCCTTTTTTAAAATAGTTTTGAATGTTTTTGCCTATTATCTTGTACCGTAATTATCTGCATTACAAAAAAAAAAATTAAATTGGTTGAAAATTATTTTTTGTCACTTTGTTTCATATATTTATACTAGCAAATTCGATGAGTTTGTCGCACCAAATTCACAGTAACCATCTAAAGGCTATATTAGAGATTCTCTGAAAATTTCATCAAAATTGGTATAGCGGTTTCGGCGTCAATAACGGACGAACAAACATACTTCCAATTTTATATATATAGATAGATTAGATGTAGAACTTTAAAACTGTATGTATAGTTTCTTGAGAATGGGTTAATTCATTTGTTGCATATGCTCCTATGTACAGTGTCAGTGTCAATAAGCATGAGAGGTGTTGCACAAATAGCTCTTGTCATACAACAAAGCTGTTGTCTCTAGCCATCTATCTATAGTATTAATATATAACAGACAGTAAGTTCCTATAACTATTGAAGAAATATGAGAGGAGCATTCTAGTCCATAAAGTTGTCTTCTTCACTTTATTGGTTACGTAAGATAACACGTATCCGATTGTAAAAATTGTTTCCCCCTAGTGGAGAGGTTGCCATCGCACAGAGCTCAGAAATTTATTTGTAGGGGCACGCTGTTCATAAATGAAGTTTATTATAATTTTGCCCTGCTTTCTTGTAGGGTAATGAAGACGACATAGGAGAGCCTCTAACTATTATATTATATTATATTATATATATTTTTTTCATAATTAGATTATAACGTTTATTGCACTAAACTGCATAACACATTTGTCCGATTAAAAAAAATAATGTCGTGAAAAAAATTAGACTTATACTAAATTAAAAATGATGCAAATTGCGCCGAAAAGGTAATGATATAGAAGGCTGATTCCTTCTTAGGGGGAGATCATGCGGGTGTAGCCTCTTTAGTCTACGCCTTATTGAGACACGGGTGAGGGAGGACGCCAGCGGATTTGGGTGCCATAAAAGTCTGTAGTGATAGCGGCAGTTGTGAGAATTAATCACCTCCATAACAGTTGGCACGGCAAGATCCCTGTGCAGCGTGGTGTTGCGGACGTACCAAGGGGCGCCCGTAAATCTTCTGAGAGCCTTGCTCTGATACGCCTGGGCGGAGAAGCCTGTAACTACCTTAATGTGTGCACGCCAGGTAAGACGCTTATCCAGGATCAGACCGAGATACCGGATTTCCTCCATTTGCGGGATGATGCTTGTGTTGTAAGTCACAACCGGACAGACGCCTTGCCTTAATGTGAATGTGCAGTGAGCTGATGTAGGCATATCAAACGTATATAAGGAGTAGAGGACCGGAGCTAAGACACCCCCTGCGGGACACCGGCTCTCATGTGCCTGATGGTGGAAATTTTGTCTCTTACCGCCACAGAGAAGGTTCGTCGTTGAAGAAAGCTTCGCATTAGTAAAAACTGTTTGCCAGGCAGGAGTAATTTTAATTTATGCAGAAGTCCATCGATCCATACCCTATCGAATGCTTGTTTGACGTCTAAGAAGACTGAAGAGGAATATTGTTTCGTCTCAAACGCAGTTAGTATGTGATTAACGACTCGATGCAGTTGTTCGGGAGTGCCATGCTGTCATCTAAATCCAAATTGGTGATCAGGAATGGCTTCTTGAACACCCCGTACTGCCAACTCAAAAATAATCTTTCAAAAATTTTGGAAAAAGTTGGAGCAGGCTTATGGGCCTATATGATGTGACACGGTTCTCCGGAGTACCAGGTTTAGGTATCATGGATATCGTTGCACACAATATGGTCATGTCCGGGGCTCTTCTTAGATTTCAGTCTCTAAATTTGAGTCACAACCTCTAAAGGGGTTGTGGTATAAGATACACCACGATATGAGCTGCTGTTTCCTCAACTTCTCCAGGGTCAGCCAGGCCAAAATGCGTGAAGCGGCTCTCCAACTCATTAGCAAACGCTTCTGCTTTCTCGGTCTCCGTACGCAGCCACTGGTTTAGAGGCCCACGGATTGGAGAATGTCTGTGAGGCTGTTGTTTGATGCGCTTGGTGGTACGCCATAGATTGAAGCCAGACTTTTTCTTTGGATCCGAATTAGCCAACAGATTGTTCAAATGTTCCGATCGCACAGCTTGCATTACATGCCTCAATTCTCGGGCAGCTCTCCTCCATGCAGCCTTGTCAAATTCATTCCGTGATCTCATATAGCGACGTCGTAGCCTGCGTTTATAACTCACCAACTCCAGAACGTCAGGTTTTACGAGAGCCTGAGGTGGGTTGGTTGAACAAGGGAATCGATATGAAGGGGCTAATTCAGCGGACTCATGAATGTTTTTGGTGAACAGGTCAACCGAATCATCTTTATCCTTGTCCGAATTGATTTCCATATTGATCCGTTGTTTAGACACTGATGAAAGACCGATATGTTAGCGTGGGGAGGGAGCACTCTGGACCGGCATACGATGCTATCTGGAATCAATCCAAGTTTAATAAATACTGGGATGTGGTCTGAGCTAAGGTCAGATGTCTCCGCAATGTCCAGAACTGTTGGATAAATGCCATTATGTATAGCAAAGTCTACTGCGTCGGGTGACCTTGAGGAATCGTATGGGTAAAGGGTGGGTGCTCCGGTGGCAAGAACCTCTCTGGAAGAGTTTATTATACTCTTACGAAGTATCCGACTCCGACTAAGAATTTAGGTCCGAGTTGATTGAAGAAGGTGTCGAACTGCCGCTCTGATATTCGGGGTCCTGAAGGACAATAAAGGGCTGCGATGACCAGGATTCCTTGAGTTGTGTGAATCCTGACAGAGACACTTTGAATTGAGTCAGACCGAATGGTTTCCAGCGAATGGTGGCTTAGGGATGACCGGATGAGTAAAGCGGCGCCCCCTCGCATACGGTTATCATCCGGATGATTAGCTGAATAGATTTCATATCCCTGAATTTTGAATGCAGAAATGCGTTTCGGAAATCAATCAAGTTGACCGCCATGAACACTTCTAACTCATTTCTGTGATTAAGGACGCCGTCAGCGTTCCATATGGCGAGGTTCATGTGTGGTCTGCTCATTTTTTAGACAATATGGCGGCGAGCATCTCCATCTTCATGGTCTGCATCTCAATCAGGCGATCAAATTTCTCGTTAGGACTGTCCAGGCGGGAGACCCCAATCGACAGTTGGACGACCTGTTCAGGAGATGAGAATGATTGGGTATTATCTATGCTGAGCGAGGGATAATGATGACAATTCGATCCATTATTACCAAAAGGGTGAGGGAATGCGATTTGACGTTGACTTGATAACGGATGAGACTTTTGACGACTCTTAGGTAGAGATGTCTTGCTTGGTAACTGTTGTGGCTCGGAGTGAGGTTGAATAGGTAGTTGGACTGCTTTTTGTTGTTACTGACGTAGCTTCTGCTGCTCACGTAGGAGTTTCTGTTGTGCCGGTTGGTGATACACCGATTTATTAAATATATCAGCGTACGACACCCCGTCAACAATCTTGTTAGGCACAGAGTTGTGGTCAGATATCTCATGGTGTTGAGAGGTGCTTGGTGCAGGGCGTCTTGCCGGAACTCTCCTGGCAATCGCCAGGCAAATACCTTCCTTGTATTTAATGTAGCCTTTATAATTCGCAGTGTGCTCCTCGCCGCAAAGTGCGCATTTAGGTGGCTTATCAGGTGTTTTGGTGCAAGAAGTTGTGGCGTGGGCTTTGCCACATTTGACGCACTTAAATTGTTTGCGACAGTACCTCTTAGTATGCGAGAACTCCTGGCAGCGATGGCATTTTGGTACATCTTTGAAGGGATGAGGCGGCTCGATTTTAACTATTTGACGGCAAAGCCTCGTTATATCATAAGCCCCTTTTTTGCTGGCGTTAGGCTCAAGGTCCACAAAAAAACAGGTTGAGCGGATGACCATCAGCTCTGCTTTTTGGGTTGTGCAACTTGCGTACAGAATGACCTTTGTCGGCAAGTTCTCGTTTAATATTCTCGACGAGGATTGAGTGGTGAAGGCCGCGAACAACAATCCTGTATGCCCTTTCATCTTTTAACTGATACGAATGGAACGTAATGTTTATCAGCTCAAGATGGCGTATAATACTACGATAGGCATCACTGGCGGAGGGCAGGATTCTCAGACCCTCCTTACGAGATGCCTTCAGCATGTATGATTCGGGTTCGGTCACAGTGTCAAGGTTGGCTAACAAACCGTTAATGTTTGTGATGCCGACAATGAAAATGGGTGGTGGCTTCGGAGATTTGTTATGAATCCTTGAATCAGCTCGATTATTTATAATAGTAGTATGAGTAGTGGTCTCAGGCCGACTGGTCGAAGCAGCGGTTTCATTGGCGTTTAAAGTTTCCAGAGAAGGTGTTTCGCTCTTATTAGTACACACTTCTACAAAAAAAAGCTCCATGTCAGAAGCGTCAGAATCGCTACTAAGTGGTGCGAATCGATTTGCATCCAAAAGTTGTTTTCTTCTAACTTTTTTAATACTTGTCTGTTTTGACGAACTTGGTTTACGCTTCTTTTTTATACAGTTACTTGATGAGGGCGCCGAAAACCACTCCAACAACGGAGTCCGAAAAAGCAGGCATGATGTCAGTGGGAGGAAGGCTATGTTTTTTGATGGCTATGGCACTGTGGTCCGCCTGGTTACTCATGTAGGAGTGACCAGCAGTGCAGATCGGAGAAAACAACAAATAAGCGCTTTCCAAAGATTTCGTGGAATTAAAATATTTCTTTTTTATAATTTATTAAAAAAAGTTGTGAAAATTTATGATTATATTATATTATATTATATTATATTATATTATATTATATTATATTATATTGTATTATATTATATTATATTATATTATATTATATTATATTATATTATATTATATTATATTATATCATATTATATTATATTATATTATATTATATTATATTATATTATATTATATTATATTATATTATATTATATTATATTATATTATATTATATTATATTATATTATATTATATTATATTATATTATATTATATTATATTATATTATATTATATTATATTATATTATATTATATTATATTATATTATATTATATTATATTATATTATATTATATTATATTATATTATATTATATCATATTATATTATATTATGTTATCAGTCACCGAGTATCTCTCTTCGAGTGCGGACGTCAGTGCTTCTTATCGTCAGTCAGTGCTTCAGTTTCTTTCTTACTTAATTTTTTTCTTCTTTTTCTTTTTTACGGCGTGCTTGTGCCAACACATTTATGTGCGTTTCAATACTCTCTGCAACTCTGGCCCCTGGGCGTTAGCCCCAAAGTAAAAAAAGAGACAATTTGAAAAGCTTCCTGACGATTTCCCTGGATTACCAGAAGTTGTGAAAAATAACCCCAAATTTAGAATTATCGCCTCTAAAAACGCAGAAAAACCAATCTCAGATTTCTCATGCTTCGCAGTACAACGCGCTCTAAACGTCATCAGCAAAGATATCATCTCGATCTCCACACTCCGCGACAGCAACCTGTTAATGCTACTCAAAAACAAGCAAGTAGCAGTAAAATTCTTAACAGTTTCCTCATTGCCTGGCTTATATGAGATTGAATGCAAACTCCACGACAGCCTCAACTTTGTAAAAGACACCATATACGCCCCTTATTTAAATAATATTCCTGAAGCCAAAATTGTGGACGAATTGAAGTACGAGAATATTCACTCCGTTTTTAAGTTCACCAGAAACACGGGCAGTACTTCAAAGCCCACCGTGGTTCTTCTGATCACATTCGATCTTTATAACCTGCCCAGTAAATTGGACATATCTTGGCATTCAGTCAAGGTTAGGGAATACATTCCCAACCCGATGAGGTGCAAGAATTTCCAGCTATAACGAACTTTTATTAATCATAAACGACCACTCACCCGATGTTTTATGTTTGCAAGAAACACACTTGCCCTACAATTTTAATAATTTTATCTGCCCCAAGGCTTACACAGGCTACTTTTACAACCATCCTCACAACACATCATCCAAACAAGGTGTGGGCGTGCTTATTAAACGTCACATCCCCCATACGTATAATATAATTAATTACAACCTTCTCTGCTCCTCTTTACAGCTCAATCTTAATATCCCTATCACTATTTATCCCTACAAGCCAAAGCTTTACTTCTAACGACATACTCTGCACCAGCAAGTCCATACTCTCTCTGCATACCCTCTCCAGCAAGTTTAAGGTCTGTTAATCATGTTGGGTGACTTTAATGCTTGGAGTCACTTATGGGGATCCAATCAAATTAATTCACGTGGTAAAACCATTGAACGGGCCATCACTGCAGCCAACTTGGTTATGCTGAATTACGGTTCACCCATTTGCCCCGATAAAAGTCCCGCTATGCCCAAATATAAAACTGACCTTGCCAATTGGGAGCACTTCCAAAACAAGTGTTTCAGTTTTTCTGATACTTGGACCACTGGGTGCTTAAACCACCAAGTTGCCCCATTAACAAAATGCATAAGGACTGCTGCGAACTGCAGTATCCCCCAAATCCAACGGGTACCGCATAAAGCCAAAGTGCCTTGGTGGAGCACTGACCTACAAAAACTTAGAGACGAGAAGCAGTCCCTTTTCCAACTATACCAGGAGCACCTGTCCACTACCATCCTCATAGCGTATCGTATAGCAAGAGCGGCATTTAAAAAATCTGTACTCTCGGCCAAACGGAACTCTCTCGAGAATTTCACCTCTCGTATTTCCCCACTTTCTACTACAAAAACGTTTGGTCCAACATCAAAAGGTTAGCAGGGATCCCCCCAGCTCCACTGAAATGCATTAATTCCGACGCAGGTCTCTTGACCAGCTCTTATCTGATCGCTGAGGCCTTCGGTAAAGCTTGGTCCACGTATTCGTCAGATGCAAACTTCCCACCCAAATATGTACAACATAAACACTTATAACAATCCAACCCATACCACCCCAACCGGCTATCGGCGTCCGCTAGGTACTTAGAAGCCAATTTCACTATGGTAGAACTTGATGCTGCAATTCACACAGCAAAAGGGAAAACTCCCGACTCGGATAGGATAACTTATCCCATGCCAAAAAACCTACCCTCACCACTCAAGAAGAAACTTCTCCACATTTACAATTGTATGCTGGATTCAGGTACCTATCCACACTCATGGAAATCTGACATTGTTTTACCAATCCCTAAGAACAAAAAAACTCTTCACCATATCAATAGTTTCCGCCCTATCTCTCTTCTTTCCTGTCCAGCAAAAATTATTGAAAAAATTGTCGCACGTAGGTTAATGTGGTTTGTATCCCGGCACCATCTTATTTCCCATAACCAGGTTGGGCTTAAACAGGGACATAGCACAATGGACGCGTTATTGCGCATTCAACACTTCGCGTCCGACGCCCTTTCGTCAAAGAATAATGTCTCTATCTTAGCGACTGATTTTGAAAGGGCATTAGATCGCGTGGGTCTACATGCAGTGCTCAATCGACTTGAGCTATAGGGTATTGGTCCCAAACTTTATAACCGTATAATATAACCTTTTATGACCAATCGCACCTTTATAGTTCGGGTCAATGACACCACATCCAATCTCCACAAACTGTTCAATGGGATCCCACAGGGCTCTCCACTTTCGGCGATATTATTTGTAACAGTGTTCGAACAAATAAACACCATCTTCTCCAGATATAAAGATATTAATGTATCGGTTTATGTTGACGATGCCGTCTTCTTCACCAAAATCAAAGATAACGACTCTGCAAGAGATAAATTCTCCTACATTTTAAATGACTTGGAATCGTGGGGAATCTGGTCCGGAGCCAACTTTTGCATATCTGCCTTAAGCACCGATGCAATTTTTCCGACATATATGTTAAAAACAAACGTATTAAAGTTGTTGATCGCTTAAAAATTCTAGATATAACCTTTGACTCGAAATTACTTTTTAAGCAACATTGTATCAACTTAAAAAAAACAATTAGAATCTATATTTAACATTATTAAATTTTTAAGCTCCAAATACTGCAGTGTCCACATAAATACCCTCATCAACATAACACGTGCCCTAATGCTCTCCAAAATCGATTATGGCCTGCCTATACGCAGCTATACGGCGGTCCATCGGCGCTTTTCCTACCTCTCCTACTCCCTGCATTCTTGCTGAAGCTGGGTTACCATCCATTGCGGAAAGGATTGAGGAAACAACTCTGCAACTCATCCCCAAGCTCTACACGACACCAAATCGTCTCCTTGCCAAGACCTTCGCTGACAG
The DNA here is from genome assembly GCA_035041755.1 of Cacoxenus indagator. Taxonomy (NCBI): domain Eukaryota; kingdom Metazoa; phylum Arthropoda; class Insecta; order Diptera; family Drosophilidae; genus Cacoxenus; species Cacoxenus indagator. The sequence goes on along the minus strand of JAWNKX010000245.1, from coordinate 346,551 downwards.
CTTTAAACAAAAACGGCTTTGCGAAAGTGTTTTTACAATCCGGCGCTGCACCACCTTCTGCTAAAGACTTACTCTACCGCCGCCAACATTTTCCAACTTTATAAGTCCTTTTCCAGCCTGGACATGCAATCAGCCTAACCCCAACACCAGTCTGCACAGCCCCGCTAAAAACGATACTAGCAGCTCTGAACACCTGGCGCATTTTTTATACGAGAAACACAAACTCGGTGCAAAAACTTGGCTCTACACCGACAGCTCAAAAATTGCCAACTCTACTGCATTCGCTGTCGTCGGCAATATGGATACAATTGTGGCAGGGGTCCTACTACCCTCGTACAACTCCATCTTTACGGCAGAGGCCTTTTCTATATTAAAGGCGTGCAAATTTGCCATCAAGAACGGTGGTAAATTTGTAATCCGCTCTGACAGCCTATCCTCCATACTAGCCATACAAAATCCCAAACACAATGACTTTACTATTCGGGAAATCCGGAAACTTTGCACCCAACATCACAACAAAATCTCCATCTTCTGGGCTCCCAGCCACCAGGGGATACTCGGGAACGAACGTGCCGACAGGGCAGCTCGACTCATCATCAACGACCCAACACACTACTTTACACCCACAAGCACAAAAGACCTAAAAAACCTCGTTTGCCGCTACCTATGTACTAAGAAATTGTTCGAATGCACCCAGTTCCACCACCGGTATTCGGTCCATTCCATTAACCCAACATGTTTCAAAATCTGTCTTCCATTCAACCTAACTCGGCGCGCGTGCCGGTGTTTCATCCACCTACGTATAGGTCACACTCGGGACACACATCAACACCTGCTCAAGGGATTTGTCCGTCCACCTTGCTCTCTCTGCGGGAATGACCTCACCGTGGACCACCTTCCTAACGTCTGCCAACACTTGGAGAGCACTAGGGTATCCCTCTTTGGCTACCAAGTCCCATTCTATCTTTTAACAACTGCCTCCCCACAAAACATTTCCAACATATATAATTTTGTAAAAAACCTAAACATAAATACTTAAAATACTGTTATTATAGAATCGCAAGTCAAAGGCCCTAGCAGCTAGTTACTCGTTAAATTAATATTAAATTTAGTATTTGTATATATTAGGTTTAATCTTGTAAATAAATAAATAATAATATTATATTATATTATAGAAAAGAATTTTCGAAAAGGCCACATTAGTTCACATTATCATCGCCTCGCCATTATCAATACCATCACCGTCATCACCATCATCACCATAGTCATTGAGTAGGCATCTTGAACCTGACATAGAAAATGCCTGAATGAATTTTTGAGCTGAAAATAGATTTTATTTCTTTTCTTTTTCTGCTTTCGTGCTTTGTTGCGGCAGAATTTCACATACTGAGTCAGTGCACACGTACCCACACACACCCACACAAAAATGTGTTTCGTTTGTGTTTCCGACTCAGATTCGATGCGTGTTTGAATTCATAGCGAAAATATTTCATTGAAATACTCGTATCTCTTTTGTTGTACGAGTACGTAGAACGCGCATCATTCACTTCACTTCACTTATTCAATCTCTCACACATTAGCTATCTCGCTCAAGTCGTACGTACGTACGTCAAGGCACAACCATATGGGTGGATAAATGTTGTTGTTTCCGTTTTTGCTTTACTCGATTTTATATACGCGCATAGGTGTATATATATATATATTATTTGTTTTTCTTTTTTGGCGTAAGTTTTTCGACGTCATTTCCACTACTTCAAGGGTGCGTAAACACAATCAAAGGAAATCTCTGCGCTTGTCAGACTCCCACAAGCGAACGCTGCTTTGTCGTGTTAACTCACGGTTCATCTGTTTTTCGGAATTTGCCATTTTATTGACATGTTTACATTCTGTTATTGATATTATTGTTGCTGCTATTTTATATTTGCAGGCTCTGCCTGGCATCGGTCGGCCTTGATGACCCCATTCTGAGGCGTTTCACTTTCCGTAATTCGGAAAATTCTTTGTTTGGGTGGTTCATCGGAATGTTCAGTCGGATGATAATTGGGTGATTAGCCTGTCGCTACAAGTCCTAGGTACCTGGAGTGCCGTTTTACGTCACCAATGAACAACGTCTCCTACCGTAGGTTGGGCTGTATTGACCATTAGCTGAATTCATGTGTCCTCCGCAATTAAATCCAATATTATACCAGAATAGGCCGAACTCTAATTGAGTGACATCTTCTGTTAAGTGTGTATATTACTAACTAAGGTATTTGGAAGAAATACTGAGTGCACCTAAAGTAACAGGCATTTAAATCCGGTACTGACCCGGCCTAGTTTCTCGTGTACCACTGCTTAATTAAGATTGAAGTTCTTCCGCCCACAAAAAAAAAAAATAAAAAATAAAAAAAATCCAGAGATTTTCATAAAGTACAAAGAAGTCTGAGCAGGACTTTTAATTGGAATATACATTCCATTGAGAAGTGTAAGATTTGAATGTATATGTTGCCGTCCACTCTTTGCTTTGTTTCAAATCCATTTAAATTCTGCGTAGTACTAGCTAGCTGTCGAGAAGCGTACAAAACTTAATATAAACCATGAGCCGCAACAACGTCTGAGCCTCAGTATTCAACTTTTAAGTAATTATCGAAATAAAAAACCCAGAAATTTAACGTACAAAAAAAAACTTAATTTTGTTCAATTAATACATATATCGCTAACCTTGTAGAGGTGATTTAGCATCAACTGTGCTTATTAAAATATTCAGAAAAATGTAAAGAAACTCGCGCACACCTCACTCAGCTGATTTCCTTATTACAGCGCTTCGGACAAGCTCAAAGAGCCGTATCAATCATATGTGCGCGTGTGCTCAAATATGAGAACATACGCGATACTGCAAAGCAAGTTAATTGTTCATGTTTTATTTACATTTGAACTGTTCAGACGGCAAATTTGAATAATGTGAGGGCGTATGTATGCTTGACTTGCATAACGATTTCGTCACGATGTCTGTATTTACGAATTCAACTATTTTTTCGCACCAAAACTGCACAGTAACCATCTACAGGCTGTTCTAGATGGTCCTTGAAAATTTCATCAATCAACAAACAAACAATCTTCCAATTTTATATATAAGGTATGGTTAGCAAATGGTTTAACATTGCAGTTAAGCAACACAAAAGCAATATAAGCCTTAAGTCATGTTGTTTCATCTCAATATAGCCATATGTAGAGTATACAAACTGACAACGAATGCCGACTATTTTTCACTTCGAAGCGTTTTTCAATGAATACAGCGCAGCTGCGCTCGCATAGTTTTAGACCAAGTAATAATCTGCGTCATGAGCATTGCAAAATTATCGAGCAATGAAAATGAAAAAGTGCGTAATAGCGATAGCTAGCGAGTGAACAAAAACGTATTACATTTGTATGAGTGAGCTGGGTCAGTGTACTAAAGGCCCGCCATGACAGCAGTGACCAGGCAAGCGTGGCGTATGCGCAATTTTATTTCAATGATTATTCATTACGCGTACGTCTAGTGGGGACCACAACAAGGCAATTTTAACGCCTCGATTATTTTTAAGTACTCGTAACCAGTACCGGAGCTTAATCAACAAGCGATTAACCGGTGGAGATGTGATGTGCCGGTTGAACCAATGAACTTTACAGGGTGTCTATAATTGTTCGCTTATTTCAAGTGGAATTCGGTTTCCCATAGGCACTTTTATGGAACAAAATCAATCCTGAGTGTGCTAAATACGTTTAGTTAGCATTTTTTTGACTCGTGCGATGCTTCGAATGCCGCTCTTTGCAAAGTCATACTTTCTAAAGAGGGGTCTTAACTAAGACTCTTGAAAAGTTTTCATTTTGGTGTCAGTTTGGAAATCCTTCTACAAGTGTTTCGAAAGCCTTTTAATTCCGACTCTTATAAGGGAAATTATTAAGTGCATTTCGATGCCAATTGATGAATCCTACGAATATGTTTTAAACCAAGCGACTTGCAATGCTCTGGGGCCTGTGTGCTCGCACTGTTAAAAGCTGCCCTGCACACATCCCCAATAACTGCAGCCACACATACTCGTACATACATAGCTACTTGCGTTCTAGTGTACATCAGCACTTAACAATTTATTACCAAATTTGGATATGCTCAGCTGAAAACTCTGAGCTCGCCTCACTCAATAGCCCGCCCCCAACGTCATGATGATTAAAGTAAGAACACGCATATACGAGTATAATTAATTTTTCCAATTGAAGAGTATCGCATTGCACGCTCGTTAAGTGTTTACCGATCTGTTAATTTCATTCATTCCCTTCTGGTTGGTTCTTTTCAATTTTCTTTTTTGTTTGCGTATTCCGTCGTATTTCCATTTTGGCAAAAGACACAAAGAATGAGGCAGTAATTAGTTGCTTACATATGTAAATGGTGACTTTGGGAAGCGAAAACAATATTTTTATTTTTGTATGACCAAAAAAAAAAAAAACGTTTTATTTTTAAATTCTTATTTTTTTAATATTTCAGGGTTTCGACCACAGGGGAGCACGACTTTCGCAACTAATCTCAGTCTGGATGATTCATGCTCTGATTTTGATCGATGCTCTGTAGTAGAGCTGTGCGCGCGACCAAAATCTTCGTCACGATCACGAACATTCACGATCACATTTTTATCACGTTCACGAAAATTCACAATTTTTTGGACATTTCACGATCACGCACGTTCACGCACGAACATTTTCTCTGTTTTTCGTGCACTCGCGTAGTTTAGGCAAATATGTTCGGTTGCGTTGCAATAAACAAATTATATTTTATTGTTTTTTAATATTTTTTATTTAAATTTAAATCATTAAATTTAATAATATTCATTTACATTTTCCTATTTTTATTTAAAAAGAGTATTTTATGTAAATTACTACCTAGTAAACTAGTTCGCCGTTCCTCTATTATACGGCTTGAAGTCGAAATCGCTCGTTCACTCGTCGTTGACGGGGGTGGAACACGAAGAATTTGTCGCGCTAATTTTGAAGAATAAACAAATCTTTCTGCTATTTCCAAAAGTAAAGAATTGGCTGTGCATTTAAAATTTAGTTCTTTATATAAATAGAAATCTGTTTATAGACTTCAGTAAGACTTGATTTTGAATTGAAAGATGTATCGCAGAATTCCTCAAACTGTATTGAACAAATTTTAGAAACTGGTTTGCTCTTAGTTGCAAGATTGTCCATGTTTGCATACATTTCTGTTGAGATCACCTTTACTGATTCAATTTTGTGGTCTCGTTTCTCCACACTTAAACAATTCAGGGACTTAAACGGAGGGTTTAGAAACAAGGCTATGTAGTGAATTGTACTCGGTTCAAAACGTTCTATTAACTTTATTGAACTGCTGATTTCACAACTCTCAAAACATAGGAATCTAGAGTATTTGAATTGCAAATCTTTAATAACTTTTGATACCAAAGTGAGTACTCTTGAATTACGGGTTCATTTTCGGAGCAAGACTGTATCGTTAATTTTCGTGACGTCATGCGTTTTCATGACTCCGTGCAATTTCGTGACGTTGTGATTTTTCATGAATTTTCGTGAAGCGACAATTTCACGAAATTCACGATTTTTTGGGGTTTCACGATCACGCATGTTCACGTACGATTTCACACACAGCACTACTCTGTAGTCATGTGTCTCGTTTGGTTTTCCCGATGTAATTGCTTTTCAATATCCGCAACATTCTCAAAGAAAATCCTCACCTTACAAGTATGAGTGGTCCAAAACGAGATGCTATTTTTTATTTTTTTATTATGAACAACTTAAATTAAATTTAAATGAAAAGAACAAATACAATACAAGTTCAAAACTTACTAGAGTGTGAACTTACTATTTGTCCTTAAATTAATTAAGATTGCATCCCAAATTGTTTTATTGACACACCAATGAGGATTTCAAGCAATTTCACTAATGAGTCCCTCACGGTCCATGATTTCTATGAAACTGCTAAAGAAAGATCTTAATGATCTGTCTGCAAGCATACAGTTCCCGGAGTCTTCACCTTGTATGCGTCCTAAGAAGGCGTTTAGCGAGACGATTTGAGTGATGTTTGAGCAGCTCTTAAAACGCTGCAGCTGGAAAGAGGTGCTAATTATATTAAAAAGAAAATTTAAATAAAAAAAATTCATAATTATAATTATAATAACAATAATAATGAATAATAAGTCATATAAAGTGCCTGTGGTTTTTGCCACTAGATGGTGTTGGTTTCCATAAATATGGCAACACTAATCTGATTGTATCAAACGAACATGTGTTTGAAAGGTGACAGTTCAGACTAAATTTTTTGTGAATTTGGACATTTTGCTGTGTAATTCGTTGCTCGTGTTAAAAGTTATACTGATTTGAATATGAGTGGAACATCTGAAGAAATACGCTATGTGATGCTTTTTTACTATAAAAAATTGAAAAATGCGCAAAAACGTGCCGAAAAATTTGAGAATGCTGTGAACGAACACCGAAGCCAGGAGTGGTTTGTTAGGTCCCGTTCCGGAAATTTCGATGTAAAAGATGCACCTCGCACCACAACATTTTTTCTCATGTTTCTGCAGCGGTTTTACTGTTTGTATAGTATTTGTATTTCTTAGACATTTCACTAATTTTGAAATCAATATAACTTTTTGCTCGAGCGACGAATTGCAGAGCTGTCTTCAGAAAAAGCGTAGCCTGAAATGTAGCCTTACAAACTTGTTCCTTTGATGCAATCGAATTAGTGATGCACAATATATGGCTATCAAGGCTATCTAGTGATAAGAAACGACGATACTTTCTACATGTCTAGAATATTCCAAGATTTGTAATTCTTGGCCAGTCTATGCCAAGCTTTAAAGGTGGGCCTACTTTATAGACGAACACGAGCAACGTTTCCGTTAGCGTCTGAAGTGCGCGACTCCTGCTTGGTCGCCTAGACCGTTCATCCTAGTATATTCCTTACGACAGCCAAGAGATGTCGCAATAACCACAAATATTTGCCGACGGGCAGGTACCGCTGATGAGTATTGAACCCTTCCCCAGAGCGGTCCCTTGCCAACGCAAGGCAATGCAGCTCTCTTCGGCAAACCCATTATATAAACTCCTTTTCCGGCAATCCGATTTCCGTGCGGGAAATTTTCTATGATCATGGTTGCAACCTCCGTGCCATTTGATTCCACCGAACTAGCAATCACACAAGCTTCCCTCAGTGCCAACTTCTGCTCCGTCGTTACAATATAAAAAAAACATACCCGAAACACTAAGGCGGTAAGCGAATTGGCATTTTAAGGGTTCATCAAAAAGACGGATTTCTTTACAATTCCTTAAATTTATTTTTTAATATCCCCCAATAAGTTCCAAAAGCAGATACTACTCGGCTGTATCTATTCATGAGATTAATTTAACTATTCAAATTTGTCAGCCTCAAGTGATTGGGTGGTCGGAGTAAACAATCCGAATGTGGTATCATCGAAAATATCCTTGGCATCAAATAACTCAGCTTCTTCGTCACTCTCAATACAGTTTTGCTCTGCTGGTAGTTGCGCCATGCATTTGGAGACTAGTGGTCCTAAAAGTGATACGGGGTGATTAATTGAAAGATAAATCTATATCGTATTCGCACCGCAAGCTTTACGATCGGGGGCTGGGACTTCTTGGCCAGTGGGTGCTGCACTCATATTTCTCTCGACACTCCTGGCATGACAGCCCAATATCGACTCGCGATCACCAGCACCTTTCGAGTTGACGTTCTCCAACTGGAGAAGCTCCTGCTTTATTTCCGGCTGAATTGAATTTAGTGGTCTTATGATCTTTTTAAAGGCGTTGCTCTGCTGTTCTGTATTTTGGGCTGCTTTCTGATTGAATAGCGTGATCTTGCTTTTCACTGAGCGGGCCTGCGCTTTCGGCGATTTCGAAGCGACGTCAATGCGTGCGCGCAGCAGCAACCGAAAAAAGCAAAAGAAAGTAACGGGAAAGGTGTGAATTAGAAATTAGAAAAAAATATTAAAAAATAAGGTAAACTAAATTCGGTGAGAAAATCTCCGAGAAAATTTCGAAAAATAAATGTTGAAATGAATGGTCAAAAATGAAAGATGAAGAAGTCGGCAAAAGTACGTTCCTTCAGTTGGCCATTCACAAAATTACTCTTCTTCCAACTTTCGTAGAAATATATTTGCTGACCAGCAGTGCCTGCCAAACTACATTTTTACGTCGAGAACCTGCAAATTGTCGCCCATGCCATAAACAAAACTGCTGAGTCGGCAAAAGTCCATTAGCACACCCCCTATAAGGCGGTATAAATGACCACCGAAGGACATTTTCACCGCGAGTACCTGCTTGTTTTTCGTCCGAAAAAAAAAAATCTGCCCAAGTGCACACCGCGTACCGTCACAACGGAAAAAAGAACATTAGTTTCACATATGTACATACCTCAGGACGTATTTCGACTTCGTTTATTGACTCATCCATACTCGACATTTTAAACCGAAAACTCGTCTTTCGAGCAAAAATATACAACTTGAATTATGAATTTTGATTATGTGTTTTCAATCTGAGTGAATCTTTCAAAAAGATTTATGAAGCAAACTTACTCAGAATGAAACCTCGGTTTGCTTGAAATTTCGCAAGGCCTACTACAGCCAAAGCTCGACCAGCACATGCTATGCACATCGGTAGTGGCAACTCTGTAACAGGCACCGTAACGGTTATAAATTAAAAATAATCGTTACGTTAGAATTTTATTTTTTTCACTCAAGAATAGTTTCTTACTAAAACAAATGTGTATTTATTTTTCAGTTCATTTTACAAAAACGAGTTTGCGGATGGAGCCAAGCCAGTTGATAAATTGCTCTCTCTACACTGACTTGTTTAGCAGGCACGCTGTGCAATACTGTTGCCAATTGGTATAAATATGTGCTCTTAAGTAAGAAAGTACATAGAACAGATTAGTTTCTTTCCATTTGCGGATGAACGATTATTTTAAATTTTTTTCGATAAAAATTTAAAAATAAAAATTAAAGCAGATTTGGCTAGTCAATGTGATCACAATCACATTGGTAAACTCTTTTCTTCTTCGCCTTCGCAGTCCGGTGTTACCATAGCGATCAACGATTTTCCTCCGTGCCGCTCTATCTCTAGTCAGAGCTCTCCAGTCGCCAACACTCAGCTTGTTTAGGTCTGGTTCGACGTCGTCTATCCATCTTTTTCTTGGGCGCCCACGCTTTCTTCCTCCAATTGGGCGCATTATAGATGCCATTTTTGGCATTCTTGCTGCTGGCATCCTCATCACGTGACCAATCCACCTAATACGTTGTGCCTTTATGAAACGTACAACATTTTGGCCGCCGAGAACAATTCGAGTTCATTGTTGTATCGGATTCGGCACTGGTCATATTAGTGTTTTATACATTTTCATTTTCTGCGTTCTAGATACAATTTTAGAGCCAAATAACTTAATGTTCGCGTAGTACGCCCTGTTCGCAGACTTGATTCTCTCGCCGATAGCAATTGTTGAGTCTTTATTTTCCGATAACGTGAAGCCCAAGTATTTGAAATCAGGTACGTTCTCAAAAACATAATCGCCGATTATCAAGTTATTACGATATATGTTTTGTGCTGATCGACTTGCCTGCATTGACATTAAGTCCTAAGGCTTTACCTCTTTCTTCGAACTGCTTCATTTTGCGGATAAGAACATTTTCTCTTTTAGCCGAAGAGTTCCTGATCAGAACAGGTGACACAGAGTCTTCTTCCAGGAAGTCTACACGAATTTTGCCCAACGCCGGACACTCACAAAGGTGGTGAAAACTAGTTTCTGCATCTTCTAAGCAGAGCCTACAGTCTGGGGAGGATGACAATCCTAGTTTATGCAGATGATAATTTAGGCAGTGGTGACCGGTTAAGTAGCCCCCAAGCAGTCTTAGGTTCAATCTACCAAGGGCTAATTTTGGTGGGGCGACTCCGGGGGAGATCAGCAGTTTGGGTTGACGAAGGCCCTCTCTGCGTGACCAAAGGTCTAGGGTGACAACTCTAAACCATTCTTCGATGAATGACTTGGCCGTTGCCCAGCGAATACGTATATATGGTTCAGGGCCAATGGAGGAGGACCCAGCCCTCGCCAGTTCATCAGCAGCTTCATTACCCTCGACGCCTTGGTGACCAGGTACCCACACAACGTAACCCTATTGTGTCGCGACAGTAGCTGAAGGGAATCAAAACAGTCCCTAACACTCCTGGATGAAAATTTCCACGATGTAAATGCCTTGATCGCCACTTGACTATCTAAAAAGACAGGAATATTTTGTTCTCTTGATTCATTTGCCAAGAGGTTGCGCGCACATATGTCTATGTCGTGGATCTCCGTTTGGAATACAGTAAGCCATTTGCCCGTGGCAATGGAGATCCTTGTATTTGGTCCGAAAATCCCGGCTCCGATACCCTTTTCCATTCTAGAACTATCAGTGAACCATGTATTGCCCCTGGGTCTCGGGCTCGGGTTAACGACTTCCCAGTCAGCTCTGTTTGGGAGGAGAGCCATGAGCTGTAATTGCGTTTGACCTTCTGATAAAAATATGTAAGGGAGTGAGTCCAATAATCGTCCCCTTGACAGCCGTCGTGCAGGTTCGCATGGCCCCGGCCATAGCCAGGCACGCAAGCCGCTGGAGCTTGTCGCATTGCCGGATGCCTGTTGCCTGATTTATCTTGGGCCACCATACGAGAGCCGCATAGGTGACGGCGAGTCTAACTACCATGGTGTATAACCAGTAGACCCGTTTTGGAGATAGACCCCATATTCTACCATATAACCGTCTACACCATGGCGCTGATGGCTTTGTCGAGTAATGTTTTAAGGTGAGAATTTCAATTTAGACGTTTATCCAGAGTAACCCCCAGATATTTGACCTCATTGGATTCAATTGCAGTACCTTTCAACCGAACTGGACCAATGTCCAGTTTGTACCTCTTTGAAAAGGGTACCAATAGAACCTTCTGTGGGTTAATGCATAGACCCTCTCTGTTGCACCAGTTGTTGACGATTTGGAGGGCGGAGCACATTAAGTCCGAGACAGTTTCTTCGAAACTCCCCGACACAATAATGGCTAGGTCATCTGCGTATTCTACGATCTCATAGCCAAGTGAGCTCATCTAAGCCAAAAGATCGTCAATGACGATGGACCAGAGTAGCGGGGAGCGAATTCCACCTTGTGGACAACACTTAATTGCTCATATGCAAACGGTGGTATTGCCCAACGAGGACAAAATTTTGCGCTGTTTTAGCGTGGCATCTACCCAGGCTATTGTATTATTTTAATTGTTATTCTTTATATATCAAAGAATAAAAGAAAAAGAGGACAAAAAGTTATTTTTGTAAATACCATAGGGGCCCAAAATGAGATGCAATTTTTTAATTGGCGCATTAGCAAATTCTAATGCGCCAAATCAACCTCGACCACCTACTAAAATACACAAGCCACCACCAATATACGTACAGGACGTAGAACAAATTAACGTACTAAACAAAGCTCTGAAAAACATAATACAACAAAACTACATTTTAAAAACACTTAAAAACAACGAAGTATGCGTACAGACAAATGACTCGTCGAACTACTCGGCGGTGGTTAAGATGCTCAGGGAAAACAAAACTAAATACTACACCTTTAAGCCGAAAGAGGAGCGGGGATTCAAAACAGTACTTAGGAATATGCACTACGCCACTGACCTTGACGAACTTAAGAACGAGCTATCGGAACTAGGCCACGACGTTATTAATATACACAACGTACAACAAAAACTGACAAAGAAACCACTGCCGCTATTTTTCATTGAACTAAAAGCCAAAGCAAATAATAGAGAAATCTTTAATATTACAACACTCCTATATACCAAAGTCATATTTGAGCCACCACACCACAAACGCACGGTAGCTCAGTGCTCAAACTGCCAAAAATATGGTCATACACGAAATTTCTGCACCAAAGACCCGATTTGCGTGAAATGCGCTGGCAAGCACAAAACTATTGACTGCAAACTAATAAGTGCAGATCAAATTAAATGCGCTCTTTGTGGCGGCTCACACACAGCCAACTATAAAGGATGTGACGTATACAAACATCTAAAAATTAAAAGATTTCCCTCACTAAAAGAGAAAGACGATAAAAAAGATGACCATCAGGTAGTAGAACAGACATCAAACAAAGTCAAAATTGGAATAACGTACGCCCAAACAGCAGCCAGTAACCGTAGAAACCCCACAAATCAGTTACAACCTCAACAAAAAGATAAGGAACACAACAAAAACGAAAGCAACAAAAACGAATCCAACAAAAACGAGACTAGTGAAAACACAGAAAAAAAGACTGAATTTTCAAAAGATTTAGCGGAAATAAAAGATATAATAAAACAACTAGCGCAACAAATGAGTAATATGATGAACATCATAACAGTACTATTGACAAAACTCGACAACAAGAATGGACACTAAAATAAAAATTTTAACTTGGAATGCAAACGGATTAAAAAATCACCTCAATGAACTACACCTTCTCCTACACAACAACTACATTGACATTGCTTTGATAGTGGAAACACACTATACAAGTAGCCAGCACATGAACATAAGTGGATACAAGATGTACCACACATGCCATCCCGACGGCACAGGACACGGTTGGACTGCTATCATTATTAAACAAAACATTAAACATAACGTACTGCTTCCATTCCAAGAAACCTATATCCAGTCGACAAGCATACAAATCTTGGACTCATCCGGACCACTAAGAATAACAGCCGTGTACAGCCCACCAAAGCACAATATCTCGCAGTCGCAATACCTTGACTTCTTAAAAACTCTCGGACACCGTTTTATAGCTGCAGGCGACTACAATGTGAAGCATACAGACTGGGGCTCCAGAATATCAAACAAGAAAGGTAAAAACCTACAGGGTGCACTGCTGTTAGCAAAAGCTAAATATCTTAGTACTGGCGAACCCACGTATTGGCCAACAGACAAAAATAAAAAGCCAGACCTCATTGACTTTTATATACTCAAAGACATAGACTTAAATAAATGTGTCATAACATCAAGACTGGAACTATCGTCAGACCATACACCTATACTACTCGAACTTAATTCAACTGAAGTGAACAAAACCAAGTCCAAACTATGGCACAACAACAAAACTGACTGGGATACCTATCGAGACTACATTAACACAAACTTAAATACAAGCATTCCACTGAGATCACCCGACAACGTAGAATCAGCTATAGTCCAACTAAACGATACCATTGAGAAGGCAGTATTGCAAGCAACTCCGGACAAGATAATACACCATGCAAAGCGATACACACCCCCTGCGCTTCGCAAATTGATATGCACAAAACGAAAACTAAAAAAAGCATGGACCATTTGCAGATCCCCCGATGCGAAAAATAAATATAACAAGGCAACTAAAGAAATTAAAAAATATCTCCAAAATCAGAAAAATTATGAAATCACGAAGTATTTACAGAGGCTAACTCCGACAAGCTTTACCGACTACTCCCTGTGGAAAGCTACAAAAAAACTGACAAATAAAACAATACACCAGGCACCTATAAAAATGGACAATGGATCATGGGCAGTAACGAACCTAGACAAGGCGACAGTTCTAGCGAATTATTATGAAAAAATATTTGCTGATGAAACTATCAACGAAGATGACTGTCATATAAACTCGAGAGTCACTCCCCAGCCAACTAAAAAAAATATGCACAAATGAAATACTCAAATGTATACAGCACGACATAAAGCCCAAAAAAGCACCCGGGTATGACAAAATTGACGGAAAACTTTTAAGGGAGCTACCACTTCAAGCAGTGGTATACATACGCAATATTTTCAACGCGATAATTCGACTAAATTACTTTCCTAAAGTATGGAAAGTGGCTGAAGTCATTGCAATTCCAAAACCTGGTAAAGACGTATATAATCCAGCATCATATAGACCAATTAGCTTACTTCCACTGCTGTCAAGAATATTCGAGAAGCTCCTGTGCCAGCGACTGTTACCTATTATAGAACGCAAACATATAATACCTGACCACCAATTTGGCTTTCGACGAAAACACTCGACCATACAACAAATCCATCGTGTGACTCATAAAATTTTAAACGATCTTGACAACAAAAAGTTCTGTATAGGAGTTTTTCTAGATGTAGAAAAGGCATTCGACAAAGTTTGGCACAAAGGACTAATCAGAAAATTGCGCAATATATTCCCGCATAACGTACTACAGATATTAGTACACTATATCACAGAAAGACATTTTTTCGTTAAGTACTCAGATGAATATTCCACATTAAGAAAAATCAAAACAGGCGTACCACAAGGAAGTGTACTAGGACCGTTATTATACACTATCTTTACAGCGGACATACCAACACCAAATGACGACGCTTCAATGATAGCCACATTTGCTGATGACACTATAATACTTAGCGCACATAGACAAGTAACCACAGCAACATCCAAACTGCAACAGCATCTGGATACTACCCTAAGGTGGTTTGAAAAGTGGCAAATAAAAGTAAATAATACCAAAACAGTACATGTTATATATACAACTAAAACTAAATGCACACCACCTCTTATAACGATTGACGGAGCTGACGTAAAAATTGAAAACGTAGTCAAATACCTAGGATTATATATTGATAACAATCTCAACTGGAAATACCATATACTTAAAAAACGGGATCAAATCAAGCTGAGGATTAGTCAATTATATTGGCTGCTCAAATCAAAATTAACATTAGAAAACAAAATACTGATCTACAAAGCTATTATAAGACCAATCTGGACGTACGGAGCACAAATCTGGGGAACGGCCAAAAAATCAAATACAGACATAATACAAAGACAACAATCAAAAATAATTCGCATGATCACCAAGGCTGGGTGGTATATAACTAACAATGATCTGCATCGTGATCTTAATATTCCAACAGTAACAGAGGAGATTACAAAAATAAGTCGTATCTACCAGACCAAGCTTACCAAACACCCAAATGTTGGTGTCAACCTACTACCAATACAGGAACTACAATGCAGACGCAGGTTACAGAGGACAAGGCCAGTGGATCTGGTTGAATAAATTCGAAATTATATATATATATATCTCAATACCACTTTTTTTCTTTGCTTTTGTTTAATGTGTTTATTTTTGTATTTTATATTTTTATTACATTTATGTTTACTTTACTATATTTTGCTCTATAATTGTATTAATTTAATTTAAATGTATATTATTTTTGTTACTATTTTGATTTTTTTCCCCTACATCCTTACAAAAATAAAAAACTTTTGTGATCTGCTCACATAAATTAGTTACAACCCAGAAATAACTTTTAAACCATGTACTAATAGTCTTAATAAAAAATAAAGACATATGTACACGACATATGGGAAATAATAAAAAAAAAAAAAAAATTTTTAATTTTTATTTTATATACCTCATCTTTTAATTTTACTCTTATGTAGAATATCATCAATTAAATTTAAATTAAAAGAACAAATACAATACAAGTTCAAACCTTACTAGAGAGTGAACTTACTATTTGTCCTTAAATTAATTAAGATTGCATCCCAAATTGTTTTATTGACACACCAATGAGGATTTCAAGCAATTTCACTAATGAGTCCCTCACGGTCCATGATTTCTATGAAACTGCTAAAGAAAGATCTTAATGATCTGTCTGCAAGCATACAGTTCCCGGAGTCTTCACCTTGTATGCGTCCTAAGAAGGCGTTTAGCGAGACGATTTGAGTGATGTTTGAGCAGCTCTTAAAACGCTGCAGCTGGAAAGAGGTGCTAATTATATTAAAAAGAAAATTTAAATAAAAAAAATTCATAATTATAATTATAATAACAATAATAATGAATAATAAGTCATATAAAGTGCCTGTGGTTTTTGCCACTAGATGGTGTTGGTTTCCATAAATATGGCAACACTAATCTGATTGTATCAAACGAACATGTGTTTGAAAGGTGACAGTTCAGACTAAATTTTTTGTGAATTTGGACATTTTGCTGTGTAATTCGTTGCTCGTGTTAAAAGTTATACTGATTTGAATATGAGTGGAACATCTGAAGAAATACGCTATGTGATGCTTTTTTACTATAAAAAATTGAAAAATGCGCAAAAACGTGCCGAAAAATTTGAGAATGCTGTGAGCGAACACCGAAGCCAGGAGTGGTTTGTTAGGTCCCGTTCCGGAAATTTCGATGTAAAAGATGCACCTCGCACCACAACATTTTTTCTCATGTTTCTGCAGCGGTTTTACTGTTTGTATAGTATTTGTATTTCTTAGACATTTCACTAATTTTGAAATCAATATAACTTTTTGCTCGAGCGACGAATTGCAGAGCTGTCTTCAGAAAAAGCGTAGCCTGAAATGTAGCCTTACAAACTTGTTCCTTTGATGCAATCGAATTAGTGATGCACAATATATGGCTATCAAGGCCATCTAGTGATAAGAAACGACGATACTTTCTACATGTCTAGAATATTCCAAGATTTGTAATTCTTGGCCAGTCTATGCCAAGCTTTAAAGGTGGGCCTACTTTATAGACGAACACGAGCAACGTTTCCGTTAGCGTCTGAAGTGCGCGACTCCTGCTTGGTCGCCTAGACCGTTCATCCTAGTATATTCCTTACGACAGCCAAGAGATGTCGCAATAACCACAAATATTTGCCGACGGGCAGGTACCGCTGATGAGTATTGAACCCTTCCCCAGAGCGGTCCCTTGCCAACGCAAGGCTATGCAGCTCTCTTCGGCAAACCCATTATATAAACTCCTTTTCCGGCAATCCGATTTCCGTGCGGGAAATTTTCTATGATCATGGTTGCAACCCCCGTGCCATTTGATTCCACCGAACTAGCAATCACACAAGCTTCCCTCAGTGCCAACTTCTGCTCCGTCGTTACAATATAAAAAAAACATACCCGAAACACTAAGGCGGTAAGCGAATTGGCATTTTAAGGGTTCATCAAAAAGACGGATTTCTTTACAATTCCTTAAATTTATTTTTTAATATCCCCCATTAAGTTCCAAGCGCAGATACTACTCGGCTGTATCTATTCATGAGATTAATTTAACTATTCAAATTTGTCAGCCTCAAGTGATTGGGTGGTCGGAGTAAACAATCCGAATGTGGTATCATCGAAAATATCCTTGGCATCAAATAACTCAGCTTCTTCGTCACTCTCAATACAGTTTTGCTCTGCTGGTAGTTGCGCCATGCATTTGGAGACTAGTGGTCCTAAAAGTGATACGGGGTGATTAATTGAAAGATAAATCTATATCGTATTCGCACCGCAAGCTTTACGATCGGGGGCTGGGACTTCTTGGCCAGTGGGTGCTGCACTCATATTTCTCTCGACACTCCTGGCATGACAGCCCAATATCGACTCGCGATCACCAGCACCTTTCGAGTTGACGTTCTCCAACTGGAGAAGCTCCTGCTTTATTTCCGGCTGAATTGAATTTAGTGGTCTTATGATCTTTTTAAAGGCGTTGCTCTGCTGTTCTTTATTTTGGGCTGCTTTCTGATTGAATAGCGTGATCTTGCTTTTCACTGAGCGGGCCTGCGCTTTCGGCGATTTCGAAGCGACGTCAATGCGTGCGCGCAGCAGCAACCGAAAAAAGCAAAAGAAAGTAACGGGAAAGGTGTGAATTAGAAATTAGAAAAAAATATTAAAAAATAAGGTAAACTAAATTCGGTGAGAAAATCTCCGAGAAAATTTCGAAAAATAAATGTTGAAATGAATGGTCAAAAATGAAAGATGAAGAAGTCGGCAAAAGTACGTTCCTTCAGTTGGCCATTCACAAAATTACTCTTCTTCCAACTTTCGTAGAAATATATTTGCTGACCAGCAGTGCCTGCCAAACTACATTTTTACGTCGAGAACCTGCAAATTGTCGCCCATGCCACAAACAAAACTGCTGAGTCGGTAAAAGTCCATTAGCACACCCCCTATAAGGCGGTATAAATGACCACCGAAGGACATTTTCACCGCGAGTACCTGCTTGTTTTTCGTCCGAAAAAAAAAATCTGCCCAAGTACACACCGCGTACCGTCACAACGGAAAAAAGAACATTAGTTTCACATATGTACATACCTCAGGACGTATTTCGACTTCGTTTATTGACTCATCCATACTCGACATTTTAAACCGAAAACTCGTCTTTCGAGCAAAAATATACAACTTGAATTATGAATTTTGATTATGTGTTTTCAATCTGAGTGAATCTTTCAAAAAGATTTATGAAGCAAACTTACTCAGAATGAAACCTCGGTTTGCTTGAAATTTCGCAAGGCCTACTACAGCCAAAGCTCGACCAGCACATGCTATGCACATCGGTAGTGGCAACTCTGTAACAGGCACCGTAACGGTTATAAATTAAAAATAATCGTTACGTTAGAATTTTATTTTTTTCACTCAAGAATAGTTTCTTACTAAAACAAATGTGTATTTATTTTTCAGTTCATTTTACAAAAACGAGTTTGCGGATGGAGCCAAGCCAGTTGATAAATTGCTCTCTCTACACTGACTTGTTTAGCAGGCACGCTGTGCAATACTGTTGCCAATTGGTATAAATATGTGCTCTTAAGTAAGAAAGTACATAGAACAGATTAGTTTCTTTCCATTTGCGGATGAACGATTATTTTAAATTTTTTTCGATAAAAATTTAAAAATAAAAATTAAAGCAGATTTGGCTAGTCAATGTGATCACAATCACATTGGTAAACTCTTTTCTTCTTCGCCTTCGCAGTCCGGTGTTACCATAGCGATCAACGATTTTCCTCCGTGCCACTCTATCTCTAGTCAGAGCTCTCCAGTCGCCAACACTCAGCTTGTTTAGGTCTGGTTCGACGTCGTCTATCCATCTTTTTCTTGGGCGCCCACGCTTTCTTCCTCCAATTGGGCGCATTATAGATGCCATTTTTGGCATTCTTGCTGCTGGCATCCTCATCACGTGACCAATCCACCTAATACGTTGTGCCTTTATGAAACGTACAACATTTTGGCCGCCGAGAACAATTCGAGTTCATTGTTGTATCGGATTCGGCACTGGTCATATTAGTGTTTTATACATTTTCATTTTCTGCGTTCTAGATACAATTTTAGAGCCAAATAACTTAATGTTCGCGTAGTACGCCCTGTTCGCAGACTTGATTCTCTCGCCGATAGCAATTGTTGAGTCTTTATTTTCCGATAACGTGAAGCCCAAGTATTTGAAATCAGGTACGTTCTCAAAAACATAATCGCCGATTATCAAGTTATTACGATATATGTTTTGTGCTGATCGACTTGCCTGCATTGACATTAAGTCCTAAGGCTTTACCTCTTTCTTCGAACTGCTTCATTTTGCGGATAAGAACATTTTCTCTTTTAGCCGAAGAGTTCCTGATCAGAACAGGTGACACAGAGTCTTCTTCCAGGAAGTCGACACGAATTTTGCCCAACGCCGGACACTCACAAAGGTGGTGAAAACTAGTTTCTGCATCTTCTAAGCAGAGCCTACAGTCTGGGGAGGATGACAATCCTAGTTTATGCAGATGATAATTTAGGCAGTGGTGACCGGTTAAGTAGCCCCCAAGCAGTCTTAGGTTCAATCTACCAAGGGCTAATTTTGGTGGGGCGACTCCGGGGGAGATCAGCAGTTTGGGTTGACGAAGGCCCTCTCTGCGTGACCAAAGGTCTAGGGTGACAACTCTGAACCATTCTTCGATGAATGACTTGGCCGTTGCCCAGCGAATACGTATATATGGTTCAGGGCCAATGGAGGAGGACCCAGCCCTCGCCAGTTCATCAGCAGCTTCATTACCCTCGACGCCTTGGTGACCAGGTACCCACACAACGTAACCCTATTGTGTCGCGACAGTAGCTGAAGGGAATCAAAACAGTCCCTAACACTCCTGGATGAAAATTTCCAGGATGTAAATGCCTTGATCGCCACTTGACTATCTAAAAAACAGGAATATTTTGTTCTCTTGATTCATTTGCCAAGAGGTTGCGCGCACATATGTCTATGTCGTGGATCTCCGTTTGGAATACAGTAAGCCATTTGCCCGTGGCAATGGAGATCCTTGTATTTGGTCCGAAAATCCCGGCTCCGATACCCGTTTCCATTCTAGAACTATCAGTGAACCATGTATTGCCCCTGGGTCTCGGGCTCGGGTTAACGACTTCCCAGTCAGCTCTGTTTGGGAGGAGAGCCATGAGCTGTAATTGCGTTTGACCTTCTGATAAAAATATGTAAGGGAGTGAGTCCAATAATCGTCCCCTTGACAGCCGTCGGGCAGGTTCGCATAGCCCCGGCCATAGCCAGGCACGCAAGCCGCTGGTGCTTGTCGCATTGCCGGATGCCTGTTGCCTGATTTATCTTGGGCCACCATACGAGAGCCGCATAGGTGACGGCGAGTCTAACTACCATGGTGTATAACCAGTAGACCCGTTTTGGAGATAGACCCCATATTCTACCATATAACCGTCTACACCATGGCTCTGATGGCTTTGTCGAGTAATGTTTTAAGGTGAGAATTTCAATTTAGACGTTTATCCAGAGTAACCCCCAGATATTTGACCTCATTGGATTCAATTGCAGTACCTTTCAACCGAACTGGACCAATGTCCAGTTTGTACCTCTTTGAAAAGGGTACCAATAGAACCTTCTGTGGGTTAATGCATAGACCCTCTCTGTTGCACCAGTTGTTGACGATTTGGAGGGCGGAGCACATTAAGTCCGAGACAGTTTCTTCGAAACTCCCCGACACAATAATGGCTAGGTCATCTGCGTATTCTACGATCTCATAGCCAAGTGAGCTCATCTAAGCCAAAAGATCGTCAATGACGATGGACCAGAGTAGCGGGGAGCGAATTCCACCTTGTGGACAACACTTAATTGCTCATATGCAAACGGTGGTATTGCTCAACGAGGACAAAATTTTGCGCTGTTTTAGCGTGGCATCTACCCAGGCTATTGTATTATTTTAATTGTTATTCTTTATATATCAAAGAATAAAAGAAAAAGAGGACAAAAAAGTTATTTTTGTAAATACCATAGGGGCCCGAAATGAGATGCAATTTTTTAATTTTTATTTTATATACCTCATCTTTTAATTTTACTCTTATGTAGAATATCATCAATTAAATTTAAATTAAAAGAACAAATACAATACAAGTTCAAAACTTACTAGAGAGTGAACTTACTATTTGTCCTTAAATTAATTAAGATTGCATTCCAAATTGTTTTATTGACACACCAATGCGGATTTCGAGCAATTTCACTAATGAGTCCCTCACGGTCCATGATTTCTATGTAACTGCTAAAGAAAGATCTTAATGATCTGTCTGCAAGCATACAGTTCCCGGAGTCTTCACCTTGTATGCGTCCTAAGAAGGCGTTTAGCGAGACGATTTGAGTGATGTTTGAGCAGCTCTTAAAACGCTGCAGCTGGAAAGAGGTGCTAATTATATTAAAAAGAAAATGTAAATAAAAAAATTCATAATTATAATTATAATAACAATAATAATGAATAATAAGTCATATAAAGTGCCTGTGGTTTTTGCCACTAGATGGTGTTGGTTTCCATAAATATGGCAACACTAATCTGATTGTATCAAACGAACATGTGTTTGAAAGGTGACAGTTCAGACTAAATTTTTTGTGAATTTGGACATTTTGCTGTGTAATTCGTTGCTCGTGTTAAAAGTTATACTGATTTGAATATGAGTGGAACATCTGAAGAAATACGCTATGTGATGCTTTTTTACTATAAAAAATTGAAAAATGCGCAAAAACGTGCCGAAAAATTTGAGAATGCTGTGAGCGAACACCGAAGCCAGGAGTGGTTTGTTAGGTCCCGTTCCGGAAATTTCGATGTAAAAGATCCACCTCGCACCACAACATTTTTTCTCATGTTTCTGCAGCGGTTTTACTGTTTGTATAGTATTTGTATTTCTTAGACATTTCACTAATTTTGAAATCAATATAACTTTTTGCTCGAGCGACGAATTGCAGAGCTGTCTTCAGAAAAAGCGTAGCCTGAAATGTAGCCTTACAAACTTGTTCCTTTGATGCAATCGAATTAGTGATGCACAATATATGGCTATCAAGGCCATCTAGTGATAAGAAACGACGATACTTTCTACATGTCTAGAATATTCCAAGATTTGTAATTCTTGGCCAGTCTATGCCAAGCTTTAAAGGTGGGCCTACTTTATAGACGAACACGAGCAACGTTTCCGTTAGCGTCTGAACTGCGCGACTCCTGCTTGGTCGCCTAGACCGTTCATCCTAGAATATTCCTTACGACAGCCAAGAGATGTCGCAATAACCACAAATATTTGCCGACGGGCAGGTACCGCTGATGAGTATTGAACCCTTCCCCAGAGCGGTCCCTTGCCAACGCAAGGCTATGCAGCTCTCTTCGGCAAACCCATTATATAAACTCCTTTTCCGGCAATCCGATTTCCGTGCGGGAAATTTTCTATGATCATGGTTGCAACCCCCGTGCCATTTGATTCCACCGAACTAGCAATCACACAAGCTTCCCTCAGTGCCAACTTCTGCTCCGTCGTTACAATATAAAAAAAACATACCCGAAACACTAAGGCGGTAAGCGAATTGGCATTTTAAGGGTTCATCAAAAAGACGGATTTCTTTACAATTCCTTAAATTTATTTTTTAATATCCCCCAATAAGTTCCAAACGCAGATACTACTCGGCTGTATCTATTCATGAGATTAATTTAACTATTCAAATTTGTCAGCCTCAAGTGATTGGGTGGTCGGAGTAAACAATCCGAATGTGGTATCATCGAAAATATCCTTGGCATCAAATAACTCAGCTTCTTCGTCACTCTCAATACAGTTTTGCTCTGCTGGTAGTTGCGCCATGCATTTGGAGACTAGTGGTCCTAAAAGTGATACGGGGTGATTAATTGAAAGATAAATCTATATCGTATTCGCACCGCAAGCTTTACGATCGGGGGCTGGGACTTCTTGGCCAGTGGGTGCTGCACTCATATTTCTCTCGACACTCCTGGCATGACAGCCCAATATCGACTCGCGATCAGCAGCACCTTTCGAGTTGACGTTCTCCAACTGGAGAAGCTCCTGCTTTATTTCCGGCTGAATTGAATTTAGTGGTCTTATGATCTTTTTAAAGGCGTTGCTCTGCTGTTCTGTATTTTGGGCTGCTTTCTGATTGAATAGCGTGATCTTGCTTTTTACTGAGCGTGCCTGCGCTTTCGGCGATTTCGAAGCGACGTCAATGCGTGCGCGCAGCAGCAACCGAAAAAAGCAAAAGAAAGTAACGGGAAAGGTGTGAATTAGAAATTAGAAAAAAATATTAAAAAATAAGGTAAACTAAATTCGGTGAGAAAATCTCCGAGAAAATTTCGAAAAATAAATGTTGAAATGAATGGTCAAAAATGAAAGATGAAGAAGTCGGCAAAAGTACGTTCCTTCAGTTTTCTTGGCCATTCACAAAATTACTCTTCTTCCAACTTTCGTAGAAATATATTTGCTGACCAGCAGTGCCTGCAAAACTACATTTTTACGTCGAGAACCTGCAAATATGTCGCCCATGCCACAAACAAAACTGCTGAGTCGGTAAAAGTCCATTAGCACACCCCCTATAAGGCGGTATAAATGACCACCGAAGGACATTTTCACCGCGAGTACCTGCTTGTTTTTCGTCCGAAAAAAAAAATCTGCCCAAGTACACACCGCGTACCGTCACAACGGAAAAAAGAACATTAGTTTCACATATGTACATACCTCAGGACGTATTTCGACTTCGTTTATTGACTCATCCATACTCGACATTTTAAACCGAAAACTCGTCTTTCGAGCAAAAATATACAACTTGAATTATGAATTTTGATTATGTGTTTTCAATCTGAGTGAATCTTTCAAAAATATTTATGAAGCAAACTTACTCAGAATGAAACCTCGGTTTGCTTGAAATTTCGCAAGGCCTACTACAGCCAAAGCTCGACCAGCACATGCTATGCACATCGGTAGTGGCAACTCTGTAACAGGCACCGTAACGGTTATAAATTAAAAATAATCGTTACGTTAGAATTTTATTTTTTTCACTCAAGAATAGTTTCTTACTAAAACAAATGTGTATTTATTTTTCAGTTCATTTTACAAAAACGAGTTTGCGGATGGAGCCAAGCCAGTTGATAAATTGCTCTCTCTACACTGACTTGTTTAGCAGGCACGCTGTGCAATACTGTTGCCAATTGGTATAAATATGTGCTCTTAAGTAAGAAAGTACATAGAACAGATTAGTTTCTTTCCATTTGCGGATGAACGATTATTTTAAATTTTTTTCGATAAAAATTTAAAAATAAAAATTAAAGCAGATTTGGCTAGTCAATGTGATCACAATCACATTGGTAAACTCTTTTCTTCTTCGCCTTCGCAGTCCGGTGTTAACCATAGCGATCAACGATTTTCCTCCGTGCCGCTCTATCTCTAGTCAGAGCTCTCCAGTCGCCAACACTCAGCTTGTTTAGGTCTGGTTCGACGTCGTCTATCCATCTTTTTCTTGGGCGCCCACGCTTTCTTCCTCCAATTGGGCGCATTATAGATGCCATTTTTGGCATTCTTGCTGCTGGCATCCTCATCACGTGACCAATCCACCTAATACGTTGTGCCTTTATGAAACGTACAACATTTTGGCCGCCGAGAACAATTCGAGTTCATTGTTGTATCGGATTCGGCACTGGTCATATTAGTGTTTTATACATTTTCATTTTCTGCGTTCTAGATACAATTTTAGAGCCAAATAACTTAATGTTCGCGTAGTACGCCCTGTTCGCAGACTTGATTCTCTCGCCGATAGCAATTGTTGAGTCTTTATTTTCCGATAACGTGAAGCCCAAGTATTTGAAATCAGGTACGTTCTCAAAAACATAATCGCCGATTATCAAGTTATTACGATATATGTTTTGTGCTGATCGACTTGCCTGCATTGACATTAAGTCCTAAGGCTTTACCTCTTTCTTCGAACTGCTTCATTTTGCGGATAAGAACATTTTCTCTTTTAGCCGAAGAGTTCCTGATCAGAACAGGTGACACAGAGTCTTCTTCCAGGAAGTCGACACGAATTTTGCCCAACGCCGGACACTCACAAAGGTGGTGAAAACTAGTTTCTGCATCTTCTAAGCAGAGCCTACAGTCTGGGGAGGATGACAATCCTAGTTTATGCAGATGATAATTTAGGCAGTGGTGACCGGTTAAGTAGCCCCCAAGCAGTCTTAGGTTCAATCTACCAAGGGCTAATTTTGGTGGGGCGACTCCGGGGGAGATCAGCAGTTTGGGTTGACGAAGGCCCTCTCTGCGTGACCAAAGGTCTAGGGTGACAACTCTGAACCATTCTTCGATGAATGACTTGGCCGTTGCCCAGCGAATACGTATATATGGTTCAGGGCCAATGGAGGAGGACCCAGCCCTCGCCAGTTCATCAGCAGCTTCATTACCCTCGACGCCTTGGTGACCAGGTACCCACACAACGTAACCCTATTGTGTCGCGACAGTAGCTGAAGGGAATCAAAACAGTCCCTAACACTCCTGGATGAAAATTTCCAGGATGTAAATGCCTTGATCGCCACTTGACTATCTAAAAAACAGGAATATTTTGTTCTCTTGATTCATTTGCCAAGAGGTTGCGCGCACATATGTCTATGTCGTGGATCTCCGTTTGGAATACAGTAAGCCATTTGCCCGTGGCAATGGAGATCCTTGTATTTGGTCCGAAAATCCCGGCTCCGATACCCGTTTCCATTCTAGAACTATCAGTGAACCATGTATTGCCCCTGGGTCTCGGGCTCGGGTTAACGACTTCCCAGTCAGCTCTGTTTGGGAGGAGAGCCATGAGCTGTAATTGCGTTTGACCTTCTGATAAAAATATGTAAGGGAGTGAGTCCAATAATCGTCCCCTTGACAGCCGTCGGGCAGGTTCGCATAGCCCCGGCCATAGCCAGGCACGCAAGCCGCTGGTGCTTGTCGCATTGCCGGATGCCTGTTGCCTGATTTATCTTGGGCCACCATACGAGAGCCGCATAGGTGACGGCGAGTCTAACTACCATGGTGTATAACCAGTAGACCCGTTTTGGAGATAGACCCCATATTCTACCATATAACCGTCTACACCATGGCTCTGATGGCTTTGTCGAGTAATGTTTTAAGGTGAGAATTTCAATTTAGACGTTTATCCAGAATTACCCCCAGATATTTGACCTCATTGGATTCAATTGCAGTACCTTTCAACCGAATAGGACCAATGTCCAGTTTGTACCTCTTTGAAAAGGGTACCAATAGAACCTTCTGTGGGTTAATGCATAGACCCTCTCTGTTGCACCAGTTGTTGACGATTTGGAGGGCGGAGCACATTAAGTCCGAGACAGTTTCTTCGAAACTCCCCGACACAATAATGGCTAGGTCATCTGCGTATTCTACGATCTCATAGCCAAGTGAGCTCATCTAAGCCAAAAGATCGTCAATGACGATGGACCAGAGTAGCGGGGAGAGAATTCCACCTTGTGGACAACACTTAATTGCTCATATGCAAACGGTGGTATTGCTCAACGAGGACAAAATTTTGCGCTGTTTTAGCGTGGCATCTACCCAGGCTATTGTATTATTTTAATTGTTATTCTTTATATATCAAAGAATAAAAGAAAAAGAGGACAAAAAAGTTATTTTTTTAATACCATAGGGGCCCAAAATGAGATGCAATTTTTTAATTTTTATTTTATATACCTCATCTTTTAATTTTACTCTTATGTAGAATATCATCAATTAAATTTAAATTAAAAGAACAAATACAATACAAGTTCAAAACTTACTAGAGAGTGAACTTACTATTTGTCCTTAAATTAATTAAGATTGCATTCCAAATTGTTTTATTGACACACCAATGCGGATTTCGAGCAATTTCACTAATGAGTCCCTCACGGTCCATGATTTCTATGTAACTGCTAAAGAAAGATCTTAATGATCTGTCTGCAAGCATACAGTTCCCGGAGTCTTCACCTTGTATGCGTCCTAAGAAGGCGTTTAGCGAGACGATTTGAGTGATGTTTGAGCAGCTCTTAAAACGCTGCAGCTGGAAAGAGGTGCTAATTATATTAAAAAGAAAATGTAAATAAAAAAATTCATAATTATAATTATAATAACAATAATAATGAATAATAAGTCATATAAAGTGCCTGTGGTTTTTGCCACTAGATGGTGTTGGTTTCCATAAATATGGCAACACTAATCTGATTGTATCAAACGAACATGTGTTTGAAAGGTGACAGTTCAGACTAAATTTTTTGTGAATTTGGACATTTTGCTGTGTAATTCGTTGCTCGTGTTAAAAGTTATACTGATTTGAATATGAGTGGAACATCTGAAGAAATACGCTATGTGATGCTTTTTTACTATAAAAAATTGAAAAATGCGCAAAAACGTGCCGAAAAATTTGAGAATGCTGTGAGCGAACACCGAAGCCAGGAGTGGTTTGCCAGGTCCCGTTCCGGAAATTTCGATGTAAAAGATGCACCTCGCACCACAACATTTTTTCTCATGTTTCTGCAGCGGTTTTACTGTTTGTATAGTATTTGTATTTCTTAGACATTTCACTAATTTTGAAATCAATATAACTTTTTGCTCGAGCGACGAATTGCAGAGCTGTCTTCAGAAAAAGCGTAGCCTGAAATGTAGCCTTACAAACTTGTTCCTTTGATGCAATCGAATTAGTGATGCACAATATATGGCTATCAAGGCCATCTAGTGATAAGAAACGACGATACTTTCTACATGTCTAGAATATTCCAAGATTTGTAATTCTTGGCCAGTCTATGCCAAGCTTTAAAGGTGGGCCTACTTTATAGACGAACACGAGCAACGTTTCCGTTAGCGTCTGAACTGCGCGACTCCTGCTTGGTCGCCTAGACCGTTCATCCTAGTATATTCCTTACGACAGCCAAGAGATGTCGCAATAACCACAAATATTTGCCGACGGGCAGGTACCGCTGATGAGTATTGAACCCTTCCCCAGAGCGGTCCCTTGCCAACGCAAGGCAATGCAGCTCTCTTCGGCAAACCCATTATATAAACTCCTTTTCCGGCAATCCGATTTCCGTGCGGGAAATTTTCTATGATCATGGTTGCAACCTCCGTGCCATTTGATTCCACCGAACTAGCAATCACACAAGCTTCCCTCAGTGCCAACTTCTGCTCCGTCGTTACAATATAAAAAAAACATACCCGAAACACTAAGGCGGTAAGCGAATTGGCATTTTAAGGGTTCATCAAAAAGACGGATTTCTTTACAATTCCTTAAATTTATTTTTTAATATCCCCCATTAAGTTCCAAGCGCAGATACTACTCGGCTGTATCTATTCATGAGATTAATTTAACTATTCAAATTTGTCAGCCTCAAGTGATTGGGTGGTCGGAGTAAACAATCCGAATGTGGTATCATCGAAAATATCCTTGGCATCAAATAACTCAGCTTCTTCGTCACTCTCAATACAGTTTTGCTCTGCTGGTAGTTGCGCCATGCATTTGGAGACTAGTGGTCCTAAAAGTGATACGGGGTGATTAATTGAAAGATAAATCTATATCGTATTCGCACCGCAAGCTTTACGATCGGGGGCTGGGACTTCTTGGCCAGTGGGTGCTGCACTCATATTTCTCTCGACACTCCTGGCATGACAGCCCAATATCGACTCGCGATCAGCAGCACCTTTCGAGTTGACGTTCTCCAACTGGAGAAGCTCCTGCTTTATTTCCGGCTGAATTGAATTTAGTGGTCTTATGATCTTTTTAAAGGCGTTGCTCTGCTGTTCTGTATTTTGGGCTGCTTTCTGATTGAATAGCGTGATCTTGCTTTTCACTGAGCGGGCCTGCGCTTTCGGCGATTTCGAAGCGACGTCAATGCGTGCGCGCAGCAGCAACCGAAAAAAGCAAAAGAAAGTAACGGGAAAGGTGTGAATTAGAAATTAGAAAAAAATATTAAAAAATAAGGTAAACTAAATTCGGTGAGAAAATCTCCGAGAAAATTTCGAAAAATAAATGTTGAAATGAATGGTCAAAAATGAAAGATGAAGAAGTCGGCAAAAGTACGTTCCTTCAGTTTTCTTGGCCATTCACAAAATTACTCTTCTTCCAACTTTCGTAGAAATATATTTGCTGACCAGCAGTGCCTGCAAAACTACATTTTTACGTCGAGAACCTGCAAATATGTCGCCCATGCCACAAACAAAACTGCTGAGTCGGTAAAAGTATATTAGCACACCCCCTATAAGGCGGTATAAATGACCACCGAAGGACATTTTCACCGCGAGTACCTGCTTGTTTTTCGTCCGAAAAAAAAAATCTGCCCAAGTACACACCGCGTACCGTCACAACGGAAAAAAGAACATTAGTTTCACATATGTACATACCTCAGGACGTATTTCGACTTCGTTTATTGACTCATCCATACTCGACATTTTAAACCGAAAACTCGTCTTTCGAGCAAAAATATACAACTTGAATTATGAATTTTGATTATGTGTTTTCAATCTGAGTGAATCTTTCAAAAAGATTTATGAAGCAAACTTACTCAGAATGAAACCTCGGTTTGCTTGAAATTTCGCAAGGCCTACTACAGCCAAAGCTCGACCAGCACATGCTATGCACATCGGTAGTGGCAACTCTGTAACAGGCACCGTAACGGTTATAAATTAAAAATAATCGTTACGTTAGAATTTTATTTTTTTCACTCAAGAATAGTTTCTTACTAAAACAAATGTGTATTTATTTTTCAGTTCATTTTACAAAAACGAGTTTGCGGATGGAGCCAAGCCAGTTGATAAATTGCTCTCTCTACACTGACTTGTTTAGCAGGCACGCTGTGCAATACTGTTGCCAATTGGTATAAATATGTGCTCTTAAGTAAGAAAGTACATAGAACAGATTAGTTTCTTTCCATTTGCGGATGAACGATTATTTTAAATTTTTTTCGATAAAAATTTAAAAATAAAAATTAAAGCAGATTTGGCTAGTCAATGTGATCACAATCACATTGGTAAACTCTTTTCTTCTTCGCCTTCGCAGTCCGGTGTTACCATAGCGATGAACGATTTTCCTCCGTGCCGCTCTATCTCTAGTCAGAGCTCTCCAGTCGCCAACACTCAGCTTGTTTAGGTCTGGTTCGACGTCGTCTATCCATCTTTTTCTTGGGCGCCCACGCTTTCTTCCTCCAATTGGGCGCATTATAGATGCCATTTTTGGCATTCTTGCTGCTGGCATCCTCATCACGTGACCAATCCACCTAATACGTTGTGCCTTTATGAAACGTACAACATTTTGGCCGCCGAGAACAATTCGAGTTCATTGTTGTATCGGATTCGGCACTGGTCATATTAGTGTTTTATACATTTTCATTTTCTGCGTTCTAGATACAATTTTAGAGCCAAATAACTTAATGTTCGCGTAGTACGCCCTGTTCGCAGACTTGATTCTCTCGCCGATAGCAATTGTTGAGTCTTTATTTTCCGATAAGGTGAAGCCCAAGTATTTGAAATCAGGTACGTTCTCAAAAACATAATCGCCGATTATCAAGTTATTACGATATATGTTTTGTGCTGATCGACTTGCCTGCATTGACATTAAGTCCTAAGGCTTTACCTCTTTCTTCGAACTGCTTCATTTTGCGGATAAGAACATTTTCTCTTTTAGCCGAAGAGTTCCTGATCAGAACAGGTGACACAGAGTCTTCTTCCAGGAAGTCGACACGAATTTTGCCCAACGCCGGACACTCACAAAGGTGGTGAAAACTAGTTTCTGCATCTTCTAAGCAGAGCCTACAGTCTGGGGAGGATGACAATCCTAGTTTATGCAGATGATAATTTAGGCAGTGGTGACCGGTTAAGTAGCCCCCAAGCAGTCTTAGGTTCAATCTACCAAGGGCTAATTTTGGTGGGGCGACTCCGGGGGAGATCAGCAGTTTGGGTTGACGAAGGCCCTCTCTGCGTGACCAAAGGTCTAGGGTGACAACTCTGAACCATTCTTCGATGAATGACTTGGCCGTTGCCCAGCGAATACGTATATATGGTTCAGGGCCAATGGAGGAGGACCCAGCCCTCGCCAGTTCATCAGCAGCTTCATTACCCTCGACGCCTTGGTGACCAGGTACCCACACAACGTAACCCTATTGTGTCGCGACAGTAGCTGAAGGGAATCAAAACAGTCCCTAACACTCCTGGATGAAAATTTCCAGGATGTAAATGCCTTGATCGCCACTTGACTATCTAAAAAACAGGAATATTTTGTTCTCTTGATTCATTTGCCAAGAGGTTGCGCGCACATATGTCTATGTCGTGGATCTCCGTTTGGAATACAGTAAGCCATTTGCCCGTGGCAATGGAGATCCTTGTATTTGGTCCGAAAATCCCGGCTCCGATACCCGTTTCCATTCTAGAACTATCAGTGAACCATGTATTGCCCCTGGGTCTCGGGCTCGGGTTAACGACTTCCCAGTCAGCTCTGTTTGGGAGGAGAGCCATGAGCTGTAATTGCGTTTGACCTTCTGATAAAAATATGTAAGGGAGTGAGTCCAATAATCGTCCCCTTGACAGCCGTCGGGCAGGTTCGCATAGCCCCGGCCATAGCCAGGCACGCAAGCCGCTGGTGCTTGTCGCATTGCCGGATGCCTGTTGCCTGATTTATCTTGGGCCACCATACGAGAGCCGCATAGGTGACGGCGAGTCTAACTACCATGGTGTATAACCAGTAGACCCGTTTTGGAGATAGACCCCATATTCTACCATATAACCGTCTACACCATGGCTCTGATGGCTTTGTCGAGTAATGTTTTAAGGTGAGAATTTCAATTTAGACGTTTATCCAGAGTAACCCCCAGATATTTGACCTCATTGGATTCAATTGCAGTACCTTTCAACCGAACTGGACCAATGTCCAGTTTGTACCTCTTTGAAAAGGGTACCAATAGAACCTTCTGTGGGTTAATGCATAGACCCTCTCTGTTGCACCAGTTGTTGACGATTTGGAGGGCGGAGCACATTAAGTCCGAGACAGTTTCTTCGAAACTCCCCGACACAATAATGGCTAGGTCATCTGCGTATTCTACGATCTCATAGCCAAGTGAGCTCATCTAAGCCAAAAGATCGTCAATGACGATGGACCAGAGTAGCGGGGAGAGAATTCCACCTTGTGGACAACACTTAATTGCTCATATGCAAACGGTGGTATTGCTCAACGAGGACAAAATTTTGCGCTGTTTTAGCGTGGCATCTACCCAGGCTATTGTATTATTTTAATTGTTATTCTTTATATATCAAAGAATAAAAGAAAAAGAGGACAAAAAAGTTATTTTTGTAAATACCATAGGGGCCCAAAATGAGATGCAATTTTTTAATTTTTATTTTATATACCTCATCTTTTAATTTTACTCTTATGTAGAATATCATCAATTAAATTTAAATTAAAAGAACAAATGCAATACAAGTTCAAAACTTACTAGAGAGTGAACTTACTATTTGTCCTTAAATTAATTAAGATTGCATTCCAAATTGTTTTATTGACACACCAATGCGGATTTCGAGCAATTTCACTAATGAGTCCCTCACGGTCCATGATTTCTATGTAACTGCTAAAGAAAGATCTTAATGATCTGTCTGCAAGCATACAGTTCCCGGAGTCTTCACCTTGTATGCGTCCTAAGAAGGCGTTTAGCGAGACGATTTGAGTGATGTTTGAGCAGCTCTTAAAACGCTGCAGCTGGAAAGAGGTGCTAATTATATTAAAAAGAAAATGTAAATAAAAAAATTCATAATTATAATTATAATAACAATAATAATGAATAATAAGTCATATAAAGTGCCTGTGGTTTTTGCCACTAGATGGTGTTGGTTTCCATAAATATGGCAACACTAATCTGATTGTATCAAACGAACATGTGTTTGAAAGGTGACAGTTCAGACTAAATTTTTTGTGAATTTGGACATTTTGCTGTGTAATTCGTTGCTCGTGTTAAAAGTTATACTGATTTGAATATGAGTGGAACATCTGAAGAAATACGCTATGTGATGCTTTTTTACTATAAAAAATTGAAAAATGCGCAAAAACGTGCCGAAAAATTTGAGAATGCTGTGAGCGAACACCGAAGCCAGGAGTGGTTTGTTAGGTCCCGTTCCGGAAATTTCGATGTAAAAGATGCACCTCGCACCACAACATTTTTTCTCATGTTTCTGCAGCGGTTTTACTGTTTGCATAGTATTTGTATTTCTTAGACATTTCACTAATTTTGAAATCAATATAACTTTTTGCTCGAGCGACGAATTGCAGAGCTGTCTTCAGAAAAAGCGTAGCCTGAAATGTAGCCTTACAAACTTGTTCCTTTGATGCAATCGAATTAGTGATGCACAATATATGGCTATCAAGGCCATCTAGTGATAAGAAACGACGATACTTTCTACATGTCTAGAATATTCCAAGATTTGTAATTCTTGGCCAGTCTATGCCAAGCTTTAAAGGTGGGCCTACTTTATAGACGAACACGAGCAACGTTTCCGTTAGCGTCTGAACTGCGCGACTCCTGCTTGGTCGCCTAGACCGTTCATCCTAGTATATTCCTTACGACAGCCAAGAGATGTCGCAATAACCACAAATATTTGCCGACGGGCAGGTACCGCTGATGAGTATTGAACCCTTCCCCAGAGCGGTCCCTTGCCAACGCAAGGCTATGCAGCTCTCTTCGGCAAACCCATTATATAAACTCCTTTTCCGGCAATCCGATTTCCGTGCGGGAAATTTTCTATGATCATGGTTGCAACCTCCGTGCCATTTGATTCCACCGAACTAGCAATCACACAAGCTTCCCTCAGTGCCAACTTCTGCTCCGTCGTTACAATATAAAAAAAACATACCCGAAACACTAAGGCGGTAAGCGAATTGGCATTTTAAGGGTTCATCAAAAAGACGGATTTCTTTACAATTCCTTAAATTTATTTTTTAATATCCCCCATTAAGTTCCAAGCGCAGATACTACTCGGCTGTATCTATTCATGAGATTAATTTAACTATTCAAATTTGTCAGCCTCAAGTGATTGGGTGGTCGGAGTAAACAATCCGAATGTGGTATCATCGAAAATATCCTTGGCATCAAATAACTCAGCTTCTTCGTCACTCTCAATACAGTTTTGCTCTGCTGGTAGTTGCGCCATGCATTTGGAGACTAGTGGTCCTAAAAGTGATACGGGGTGATTAATTGAAAGATAAATCTATATCGTATTCGCACCGCAAGCTTTACGATCGGGGGCTGGGACTTCTTGGCCAGTGGGTGCTGCACTCATATTTCTCTCGACACTCCTGGCATGACAGCCCAATATCGACTCGCGATCAGCAGCACCTTTCGAGTTGACGTTCTCCAACTGGAGAAGCTCCTGCTTTATTTCCGGCTGAATTGAATTTAGTGGTCTTATGATCTTTTTAAAGGCGTTGCTCTGCTGTTCTGTATTTTGGGCTGCTTTCTGATTGAATAGCGTGATCTTGCTTTTTACTGAGCGTGCCTGCGCTTTCGGCGATTTCGAAGCGACGTCAATGCGTGCGCGCAGCAGCAACCGAAAAAAGCAAAAGAAAGTAACGGGAAAGGTGTGAATTAGAAATTAGAAAAAAATATTAAAAAATAAGGTAAACTAAATTCGGTGAGAAAATCTCCGAGAAAATTTCGAAAAATAAATGTTGAAATGAATGGTCAAAAATGAAAGATGAAGAAGTCGGCAAAAGTACGTTCCTTCAGTTTTCTTGGCCATTCACAAAATTACTCTTCTTCCAACTTTCGTAGAAATATATTTGCTGACCAGCAGTGCCTGCAAAACTACATTTTTACGTCGAGAACCTGCAAATATGTCGCCCATGCCACAAACAAAACTGCTGAGTCGGTAAAAGTCCATTAGCACACCCCCTATAAGGCGGTATAAATGACCACCGAAGGACATTTTCACCGCGAGTACCTGCTTGTTTTTCGTCCGAAAAAAAAAATCTGCCCAAGTACACACCGCGTACCGTCACAACGGAAAAAAGAACATTAGTTTCACATATGTACATACCTCAGGACGTATTTCGACTTCGTTTATTGACTCATCCATACTCGACATTTTAAACCGAAAACTCGTCTTTCGAGCAAAAATATACAACTTGAATTATGAATTTTGATTATGTGTTTTCAATCTGAGTGAATCTTTCAAAAAGATTTATGAAGCAAACTTACTCAGAATGAAACCTCGGTTTGCTTGAAATTTCGCAAGGCCTACTACAGCCAAAGCTCGACCAGCACATGCTATGCACATCGGTAGTGGCAACTCTGTAACAGGCACCGTAACGGTTATAAATTAAAAATAATCGTTACGTTAGAATTTTATTTTTTTCACTCAAGAATAGTTTCTTACTAAAACAAATGTGTATTTATTTTTCAGTTCATTTTACAAAAACGAGTTTGCGGATGGAGCCAAGCCAGTTGATAAATTGCTCTCTCTACACTGACTTGTTTAGCAGGCACGCTGTGCAATACTGTTGCCAATTGGTATAAATATGTGCTCTTAAGTAAGAAAGTACATAGAACAGATTAGTTTCTTTCCATTTGCGGATGAACGATTATTTTAAATTTTTTTCGATAAAAATTTAAAAATAAAAATTAAAGCAGATTTGGCTAGTCAATGTGATCACAATCACATTGGTAAACTCTTTTCTTCTTCGCCTTCGCAGTCCGGTGTTACCATAGCGATGAACGATTTTCCTCCGTGCCGCTCTATCTCTAGTCAGAGCTCTCCAGTCGCCAACACTCAGCTTGTTTAGGTCTGGTTCGACGTCGTCTATCCATCTTTTTCTTGGGCGCCCACGCTTTCTTCCTCCAATTGGGCGCATTATAAATGCCATTTTTGGCATTCTTGCTGCTGGCATCCTCATCACGTGACCAATCCACCTAATATTAGTCATATTAGTGTTTTATACATTTTCATTTTCTGCGTTCTAGATACAATTTTAGAGCCAAATAACTTAATGTTCGCGTAGTACGCCCTGTTCGCAGACTTGATTCTCTCGCCGATAGCAATTGTTGAGTCTTTATTTTCCGATAACGTGAAGCCCAAGTATTTGAAATCAGGTACTTTCTCAAAAACATAATCGCCCATTATCAAGTTATTACAAGTTATGTTTTGTGATGATCGAAAAATAAATGTTGGTAAATACCTTATAGCCAGTATTGAGTACGGATATACCTCTATAGTTTTGGCATTCAGCTTTATGGTATAGGTACTATTCGCTATTTAACCATTCATTAGGTATTTTATTTGTACGCCATATATTTGTAATTAGGGTATGCATTTCATTGTTCAGAGCCTGTCCACCATATTTTAGTAATTCCGCAGGTATTCCATCTTCGCCACTGCTTTTACCATTTTTTAGTTTTGCTATAGCTACTCTCACCTCATCCAAGGTTGGCTCTTCGGCTTAAATTTCAGCTGTATATATTTGGTGTTTCTCATCATCAATATATGCATCCGTGTATCTGTTAAGTAGCTCAGAGAAGCGCACCTTCCATATGTCCATTATTTGCCTTCTATCACTAATTGTTGAACCATCTTTGCCCTTGTATATATTGGTTCTTGGCTGGAAGGTTTTAGTTTCTCTCCTTATATTCTGATACATGGCTTTAAAATTATTTTCAGAAAAATCCTTCTCAATTTGCGAAACTCGTTGGTTTGTAAACATTGGTTTACTCCTTTTCAGTGTACCATTTCTCTTCCGCTATGATTTTTTAGTTTTAAAATTGACGCATAAGCGTTATTTGCAGTCCCTGCTCTTTAAGACTGTTAAACAATTAAACATTGGTTAAAGCAATATCCATTTTAAATTACTCGGTCAAGACTATATCCATAGGCGTCAAAATATTTTTGAATATCGAAGTGGAATTCAGCCTGACTTGCCACGAGTTTAAAAACGTAACTTCGAGTTATATTCGCACGAGGCAACGCACACCATGCCTTATAGAGTTTTACTCGCCGGATTGGACAAATGAAGCAAGAATAATTTATAAAAGGACTACCATGCGACCGTGGGCTCAATTGCATCGACTTAAAGACCATCGAAAAAAGAAAAAACACGAGACGACTATGACTTGTTTCTGTACGTTTGACTGAAAAACGAAACCATTATAGGATCATATGTGTGTCTGTCTGTCCCACTTTTACAGACAATTTGCTCCGATGCTGTGTGATATATCAAATGAAAGGGCTTGTTGCAATGGTCTCAAATATGTTTTTCTTATAATTTTCAAATAATAGTTTTTCAGTTATTTAAGACTTTGCTCGCCTGATATGGAATATTATTGAAAATGATCCCACGGGATCGTTTTATCGAAATAAAAGTATGTCCTACCCAGATCGAGCTCTATTCGAAACAACGAAAAACGTATGAAGTTTTTGGTGCTTGGTCTGGCAGTGGTTTTGCAAAAATATAATCCTAGGAAAAAACATATTTTCCTTTAGAAAAATCAAATATAGGTATAGCCCAAGATACTTGGTGACTACGTAGCACTCTACGGGTGAAAGAATTTTTAAAATCGGATAAGTAATTTTACCGAAGATTACCTCTTACATACAAACAAACATTACTTCTTTATAACATTTGTGCAGAAAATGAATGAAATTTGGCCATTCCCTCCTTCAAAGAACGTGTGTGCATTTCTTAATATTAATAGTAAAGAAATCTCTTAAACAGTGTGGAATAACATAACAACTGATTCCAATATGGCACACAAAAAGTTAAAGATTTATTTGATTAATTTATAGAGAAACCCTCTTTAATTCCTCTATAAAGAATTGTTGCAAATTATATCTTGTTGGATAGCATTTTAAATGTGCTGAATCCTGTAGAACGCTTTTAAAATCAGTGCCATATTTCATCACTGATAATCTCCAGGCTCATCTTGTTGAAAATACTTATTTTTAATTGTTATTCTTTAAACATCAAAAAAATAAAAAATAAAAGAGGATAAAAAAAGTATTTTGGTGACTACCATAGAAGCTTATAAGTAGTACAATATGTAGAAACTTCGCCTGACCAATCAGTGTGGAATTGTTCTCTTAAGAGAACTGTCTGTGAGCAGAGTGAGAACAAACTCTACCCAATTAAAAATGCCATATACAAAAAAATCGCCCATTTCTCAAGGCTGACATACAAGGAGGTCTAAACCGAATGAGTCCAAGGCTGCACCTTTGCGTCGTAGTACCCGAAGACGCTCAAATAAATAAAACGTAAACATGCTCGATTAAAGAAAAGTTGCCTTTTCATTTATGTTAATGCATTTTCATTCATCACTTGATTTTATTTATTAGCAGACAAAATTTTTTAAAAATTCGAATATATTTCGCACAGATTTTTGGGCAAATGCAATTTTCATAATTGCTCAAATCGCGTCAATTAGACATTTTGGTTTCGTCGTTGTTGTTATTATTTAGTTTGTGTGCAGTTGTTGTTGTCAACTATAAGCGGTAACAAAGACCAAGAGCAAGAGAACAAAAATTTCTTACAGACCAAGAAAATGGAATGGATGTGCAAGAGCAAGACACAAGCGGTCAGGCAAGCAAACGACGACGATGAAAAATATGCGACATAACAAAATTAAATAGAATTTAATTATTTTTGAATTCCGAACACATGTTAATGAAATTATTTAATTAAAGAGCCAACGTGCGAAAACGTTAAGCCATAACGACACGCAGAAGTGTTGGAAAAAAGGAACAGAAAAAAGAAATGGAGTGCAATATCACTGAATATGGCAACGTCACCAATAATGGCAAAAATGAGTAAGGAGCAAAAAAAGCAACACTAGATACAGCATCACCAACAAGGCCAGCGACAACGACAACGAAGACATGAAACCGCATGCATAGAAATGCTTGTGAAATTCCTGAACGGTTGGTTTTTTCGATTGATCGTTCATTCACAAAAGGCAACGATGAAGCGAAATTTCGCGTCCCTTTCGTATTTTTGTACATGCATACTCCACAGGCTGTGTAGGGTATTACCACAATGTCATGAAGTTCATAACACAGTGGAAGGAAATATGGGAGACCCCTTAGAGGCTCTAAGATCACTGGATCACTACAGATTACTACTAGTAGTACTATTGGGCTTGATGTGATGGGAGCAAAATGTCGACCAACCGGTAGCACATTGCGAACCCGGCTAAAGCTTGTTAACCGACAGGTCACAACGTAAATTAAGGGTAGTCCATAAGAAATAACTTTTGCGCCCTGGACCCTTTTGCGTTACACGATCTGACGTTGACAGAGAGGGCAGAGCTAGTGAAAGATTGAGCGTGGCAGAAAGGGGGGAGTAAGAGAGTGAAAGATTGAGAGGTATAGAGAAAGAGGCAGACAGGTAACCTTATTCATCGATTTGTCTAGTTCGTTCTCTATGTTTTGAAATTAGTAGGCCAACTTTGCATTGCTGATGTATGAAGAAATTTTTGGCTCTCATAAAAGTCCATGGGTCAAATTAAAAGTACTGATATGAACACATTTTTTGCTCCTTTCCTTGAGCCGTACACACATTATAAAAAACTTAAGATCCCAAAATAACTGGATTATGTGCCTTCCATACAAATTCTTGGGTGTGAAGAGTTTTCCAAATTGGTCACACAACTTTTTTGAATGTTACATAAATGTTTCTTGTTACTCTCTTTATTTGCTTTAGAATTGGTTACTGTCATTGGCTTCGGTGGTTAAAACGTCGTTGCCGTCTCGTGACTGCCTCGGGAATGCAAGCATCAAATTGTAATGGACTGACGACGCCCTCGCATTTACTGCCGATCATTCGCACTCACTTAACTGACAAATGATCACTCGCACGCTTTGTGACAAATTCCTATTTTGGCTATGTGTGTGTATGACTGCAAACGCAGTCTGTCTTCTTGCTGTTATTTCCGGTTTTCCCCAACATTTGCACTCGTTTTAATTTATCTCATTTCTTTTCATTGCGCTCTCTCGTTCTCTCCCACCATAAAATTATATTTTTTTGCTAGCGTTGCTTCATCTCATCTGCCGTTAGACGCTTGGCATGCGGCTGCAACTGGCGACTGCAAACGGCCTAAAGATCATTCACGATCAGCATCGACGAAATTTTTCATTTCTGCATTAAGAAATCAAAGAGAAACAAAAAAATAAAAACATGCGTTTCATATCAATTTGGCGCGTATTTTTTCGCTGATGCATAGTCAACCGTTATGTGGGAACTTCCGGTTTTAATTTTGTTTTCCGGTTAAGTGTACCGCTTTGATCTGCATGCCATGAGGCTGACATAGTGTGAAAAATATTGTAAAGCTTCCTGGCTTTATAATTGAATATTCAAATATCAAAGGTTGTCAAAGACTCCCGGTGGCCTTGGAAGAATTTGCAAGGTGGGTTGTCTTAGGAGGCTCTGGTATGATTAAGGCGAGCGGCCTTGGGAGGCCGCTTTCAAAGCAAGCACTTTAAGTTATTAAATTTTTCGTTCCTTTCATTTCTAATGACTTTTCATTTCAATGACATTTAAATGCTGCGCCTAACTGTGATTTGTTCAAGTTTCAGTGTTAAATTGGTGACTCCACAAGCAGTTTCTTCGCCAAAGCGGATGGGTTAATGTAATAAAATGCAAAGTCGAAGAAGGAAAAAGTTGGAAATATTTTTTGCTACTTGAGAAAAAATTCTCAGCACAATCGTCGCAGCAAGTCTGCTCTTGAGGACATATGCGCTGCGAGATGCACTTTCTTTAAGGGTAAGTAAATTGTTACGGTCGGTGTTTAAATTACAGTCAATCAGAAATTCGAAAACATAATAGATTTTCTCCAAGAGGCAATATTATCATATACAGAAGCGGTTTCAAAACTGTTGTAGAAACGTTAGCATGAACTTCCGCTTATACTTGGCGGTAATTTTAATATTCACTTTGATAGAGATGACGGTTTGCGTTTAGTGCAGTTCTTTAGTCCATAGCTGTGTATATATGCCTACATACATACATATGTGTGTATGATATATTTATGCTGATGTTTTTTCCAAACTAAATTTTTTGTCGATTTTTCAATAACTTAGCATCCTTAGTCATCAAAAATTTGTCTATAATTTCTGTGTAGACCATCATTTGAATATGGTGTATCGCCTTTCAGGTTCGCGTTTAGTGGGTCAAAAGTGAGAAAACACAGTCTTCCCCGACGTTCATTTGAATGAGAATATGATTTGCACCATAATTAAAATATTTACATATTCCAATGTGCTTCATTTCATGGCAAATCTTTCTTCACCTCTCTGACTAACATTTTTATAGAACTGTCTTTGTCTATGCATTTTTTCGCACGTGAATCGTATAACAACAGTTAAAGAGGTCAACCATAATAACAACAAACAAACACAAGAAGAGCGTCTTTCGCATGCTGCTCTTCGCTGACTTCTGCCGGCTGCGGCGTTGACGGTGACTTAACTTGAACCCAAATGGGCAAAAGAAAATATAATTAAAACACCGAATACAG
Source organism: Cacoxenus indagator (assembly GCA_035041755.1). Classification (NCBI taxonomy): domain Eukaryota; kingdom Metazoa; phylum Arthropoda; class Insecta; order Diptera; family Drosophilidae; genus Cacoxenus; species Cacoxenus indagator. The sequence goes on along the minus strand of JAWNKX010000245.1, from coordinate 304,922 downwards.
AGGCAGGCAGGCGGCTGCAATGAGCGAAATAGCGAAACGAACAAGAATACACGAACAGCAGCATATGAAATAGAAACGAGAGACGCGTTCTGCTCGGTTCGACTCGGGTTGGTTCGACTTGCTGTGGCGCGCTTCGTGTTGCGATCGCACTCGAACATATTATTCGTTAAAACTTGTTAGTTCGTATATTCGTGGGTTTCGGTCTCTTCGTCTACGTCGTCGTCTAACCTACTGATTCTGCTGCATTGTCTGCTTGGCGGCTATAAAAACATCAAGTGCTAAAAACGGGAGTTCACTTTTGTCCAAGCGATTGAACGGAAAAAAAGTAAAGAAAATCAACTCTGTTTTTTATTAGTAGACGCAAACGCAGCTAAAAAGTAGCAAAAATAAAACCCAAAATTTAAAGCAACGACAAAAAGTTTGACATACAAAAGCCAGAAGAAAAATCATTGTCACAGCAGCAACGAATAAAAGACACAAAAGTAGAAACGAGCACAAAAATTAAAAAAAATATTGTGGTGAACGTTATTCTATAGTCATTTATTAATAAGCCAGAAGGGTGACAAGGCGAAAACAAAAACCTCCAGAAATAAGAAACTCAGAAAAGACAAAACCCAAAAACGAGCGGAGCCACAATTCTATTCGGTACAGTGAAGTGTGTGAAAATATGCTACTGCTTTGTATTTGCATACACTTTTTATTGTTGTGATATTTGTTTTTGTTGTGGTAATATTTGTTCTTGGTTTTGCTTTTAGGTTGATAATAGAATATTTTTTTCCCTGCGCAACTCAAAAAGGCAACACAAAAAAGACGAAATGAAAAAAGTGCAAAATCCATAGTTATTGCAGTAGAAAAGCGATTAATTTATGTTATCGATAAAAATAACGTTTACATTAGAACCCACACACTGCATTGTTAATTGCATTTCCTACAGACAACGGTGTATAACATTTCGCCTTTTTTGGTGCGGCACATGCTTTTGATTTTGTGTACGCATAAATACGTTGCATTTCAAGTTTAATGTCCAAATGTAAAAAATAATAATAAAATAAATTTTTTTTTTTAATAATTAAATTAAAACTTGACTTTTCGGCGCTATTCTTACAGTTTGCTCGCACACCTGCATTGATGTGTTGTATTTAACCAGAATTCAGCATCAAATTTATTGAGAAAAGAAAAAAAGCTAAACAAAAAAAGTAACTCCGAGTAGAAGCAAATACAAAATGGCTGACGTATCGCATGAATTGGGCGCTTTGCGGTTTGTTGTGGTAAGTTTTTGACAATGCATAAAATTATATAGAGCTGTTAAACTAAGCTCTATTCTTCATGTGGAAACAATGAGTTGAGCGTTTTAGATTAGAAATATTATATAAGGGGTTATAAAGAATGGCCCAAAGTGTTCTTAGCTCTAAGATTCACTTTTGTTAAAAAGTGTTGCTTGCAATACATTTTGGCGAATTTCAAAAATTGCATACAGGATCATGACTGATCTCCGGATTCATAAGAGCTAGCATTTTACCTTGTGTTCGGCTCGAACTCTTCTGAATGTTTTTAGATTTTGGGCACAGGTGAAAATTCAGGTGAAATTTTTTTGCACCAAACCTAACTCAATAACTCTCCAGATTATTCTAGAGATTCCCTGAAAATTTCATCAAAATCGGTACAGCAGTTTCTGAGTCTATAGGTAACAACATTCATACTTCCACTTTTAGCTATGCCTTCATATAATAAAGAATGCTGAATTTTTTTATTAGCTCAAAAGAAGTTGTTCACCTAGACATATAGAAACACTTGGGAAGATCAAGACAATGTTGTTTCAAAATTTCAAAGAAATCGGTAAAGAACTTTCGAAAGTTTGCCATTTAAAACAAATGAACATTTATATGTATATAAATAGAAATAAATAAGAAATCATTATTTCCACAAAACTTTTCGCATTTATTCCAATCCATAAAGAAGAGTATCCACTTTTCTATAGGAGTTGGCGTTGTTTCTTTCCCCTTTTTTCACGAGTTTACAGTTTCCGCATAGAACAGTTACAAGACACAGTTTTCCCACTTCGTGCGAGTTTTGTAGATATTCAAGTTGTTCTGTACAGAAAGGCCACCAAAGCCATTAATAACGTGAAAATCTGCTTTTAGCACGAAAATTGTGTCACAAAGCATTTTCAAGTCTGCTAATTACTAAACTGAACCTAAAACCTGACGCGACACCAAAGCCGACTGCGGTCTACCAAAACCAGAATTCAATAACTTCGAGCACGAAGATGCCGCAATGCAAAAATGAAGTGCGCGCAAACAAGCACAACGATTTGGTGAGCGCAAAATTTCTCTATTTGCTTCTCTCTATTTGTTTTTTTCTTAATTTATACTTCGCTTCTCTACGAAGCATTTGATCTACTCCAATCTTCTTCTACTTTTTGAATATCCAAGACTTGTGGTGGTTATATTAAACGAATTGTATTTGTCTGATAGGGTGGGTAATTAGTTTGCCGCTACCTGTCATTAGTGATGGGAGTGCCATCGGACATCATCAAGGAACAACGCCACCTACCGTAGGTATGAGGTATTGACCATGGTATTGCGCGCCATTACTTCGTGGACTTCCTAGGCTTTTCTAATTAATAAAACTATTTTTAATAATATACCCGACGCCAGCTCAAACACGTTTTGACAATTTTACAGTAAGGACCAATTTGATTCGGGAAAACAAATTAAAAGTTAGAGACAAAGCAATACGCAATTTGTTGAGCTACAACTTGTTGTGATGAGGGGGTTATTATGAGGGCTTAAACAATTTTTCAAAAACCATAAAATCATGCAAAGGAGCTAATAATACAGTGAATGGGCACCCCTCTTGGGCGAACACTTTTTGCCAAAATAATATATTGGTCGTTGTTCCGCTATAGAGAAATTTGTTGTATGGTTAAGCTACAAATTTGTTGCAAGATCATTTCATTTTCCATTCATACATTGAGTATTCAATAATATAACCATCCCTCTTGGCTGGACTGAGTTTGTTAGATTTCACAGTGAGAGATTCTTACACAAGTTTTTTCTCTATCTGCCAGCTGCTGAAGTGGTATCCGATAGTTTGCGATTAGGAGATTTACTCAATGTGCAAAGCCCAAGCTGTTATAGAGAAGGCTATGCATGGGGTGTATATTAATTAAAAGTAAGTATATCGTTTGATAAGCGTTAAATAATTTCTTATATCGTCTTAGTAAAGCACAAAACTTTGACAGTACCGCCCATGCTCTGTAGTTTAAGCTAACATCTGATCAAGAACCGGAACTATCGGCAGTAAGATTCACTTACAATAATGTGACCAACATTGATCTTGTGTTTACCATAAGTGTTTAGTGCAATTCCGTGGTTACTAGAGATGTGCTTCTATAATTTTGATTTGAGTTCTTTCACCCGATTCAATTTAGTCGTATCACAAAAAGTATGACTAATATAGGAGCCGTTGATGACCGAATCGACCAATTTTATCGGTCGTTTTACTATGATTCGTATCCGAGAGAAACCAGCCAATACGACATTTCTAGGGATTATTTCTGAAAATGAACGATATCTCGAAGTTTGAGGTTTGTAACGGTATTAGTGATTAGTTAGTTCTGCCGCACCCACCGTGCTCATCAGACATAGCGTCTTCTGATTACCAGATCAGATCCATGCAGCATGGCTTGGTTGATACACGGTTTCAAAGTGAGGAAGTACGAAAATGGAACGATGATTGGATCGCTTCCAAACCACGATCGTTCTTTGGACGCGATATTTCCATGTTGACACAAAAGTGGGAAAAGGTTGTGGAAAATAATGAAAAATATTTCGAATAATACATATTGTACCATTTTTTCTCAATAAATGCCTTTTTGCATTAAAAAAATGACCAGTTGTAATGCAAGCTCCTAATAATAATAAGCTCGTTCCAATATTCGGAGTTGCAGCTGCATTTGTTCCACATTTAGTGCAATAAAATGAACTATTTATAAACGTTTCATTATTCTTATCACCTACAATGTTTGGAATACAGTTATGTGTTTATGCCCAACTTGTGTATCTCAGGTAGGCTTACCAATTAAATCCTCCAAACCTAACGAGTCAATAACTCCTTGAAGAAATAGAGAGTGCACTCGTTATATTATAATATTTTAATTACTTCAATAGTGCGATGCTATCGTATTTATTCGACAAATTTTCCATGTCTCAGTAAAAGAAAAGTTTTTGGTATTCTGCAGATACCAAGTCTCAAAACTATACGAATACAAGGAATTCCGTCTTTTCGTATCGGTTATACGAGTCAACTCAACCCGAATCAAATTCACAGCGTGTAGTTTTTGGGTACAAAAACGATCCAAGTGAAAGCCCTGCGAAAAGTTATCGAGACAAAACAATCCATACAATTTATGGGAAAGTGAAAATCTTTCGAAAAACTTTCACAGCACTCGTTATTAATGATACACAAATTAAGTTAAAATGATAGCAGTCAAAGAAATGCATAAAATATGAGACCCACAGAAGTGTTGACAAATTTACTTATTTTTCTATATTTTATCTTCCATTTTTTTGGTGAATGTGGCGGGGCACAGTAAATTTTCTGCAGCTTCCGAAGAGTCTTTGGTATGAGAGAAACCCATGAAATTTTAAATGAAAAAATTTTGAAAATTACGCCTTCGGCAAATGAATTTCTATAATGAAAACAAAAACAGCACCAAGTGACGTTTGAAAATCACACTTTGAAATGCTTGTGTTCGTTGGTTAGGCGAGCTAAAAGTATAAGGACGGTGAAAAGCAGGAAAGCACAAAAAATACGTAATACAAGAAGATGATATCAAAATATCTCTGCATTCAAATATTGCGTGGCAACGAACTCAAAGCCATCAATGTTATTCACAAAAAATAAATAAATAAATAAATATAAAAAAGAAATATATAAAAAATCGCACATCAAATCATGTAAAATTAAGTCGAATGAATCGAATTCACAACGCCAAATAGCTGATATATAAATGAATCGAGTATACCCGCACATACATATGTATCTAGATACACTTCCTATGAGCATGCATCTGCTCGTCGTGCTAACACTTGGCTTGGCTAGCCGACTGCCCGACTGGCTGCTGGCTGGCTATGTACTCACGAACACGTCAGAAGCCATTTTGCTTAGCACTTCAAGCGGATTCAAGAAATTATGTCGCAAGTGCTTGAAGTGCAATTAAGGATAGACACGATAAGCAGACATATTTAACTGGTTTTTCAAAATGAGCCTATCTATCTACATATATAAAATTGGAAGTATGTTTGTATGTTTGTATGTTTGTTTGTTTGTCTATTATGGATGCCGCAACCGCTGTACCTATTTTGATGAAATTTTCAGCGAATCTCTGTAATAGCCTTTAGATGGTTACTGTGTTCAAAAATCGTCGAATTCGCTAAATATTAAGATCAACTCAATTTTCAGATGCTTCTCAAACTGTATAGATACAAATAAAAACACAAAACTAAAGCAGAATTGAGTTTGCCGGCAGTGCTGCTCAATTATACAAAGTCGAAATGTTCAAATATATGATAACTAGATAAATAGATGGATAAATACAATAACTGATAAACATACGTATGTATTGTCGATGTGGAATTTGCTTGTAAAATAATATAGCTGAACAGCTATAGAGTACTTAGACGCTTACAGCCCATAAAATGGCATCAGTTACCTACACCCAAAATTCATAAAAGCTGCAAGCACATTTCGTTTAAATGCTATAAGTAAATGTAAGAAACTCACCTTAGGATGGGAGCACTAAGTGGACTGTTTCTAAAATAATACAGCAATAGAGCCAAGCAAATTGAGACAGGCTGAGGGTATCACGCGGTTGCCCACAAAGCTGGAAAATGAGTTTCTAGAGACATTGTCTTGAGGTGAAAATATGACTTATATTATGGTGCCTCAGGCTGCTTTCTGTAAGCGTCTGGAATAATCAAACACTTGAAAGAAATTTAAATTTTGTGGTATTGTAGTGTGGGTACTCAAAATACTAAGAGTGAGAAAGGCTTTGTGGTAAGCTCGAGTTTCTGCTTTTTGGTGCTTTAGTACATTAACCAACTACTTGGACTCATTCGACTTTAGCGGATTTCATTCAAGAAATCATTTTTAACAAAGAGTTGAATGGAATGCGTAAATTGAGTTGGGTTTGATTGAAAATAAAGAAGTTACCTGAAAGCAAAGCAAACCAAAGCAAAGTCAAACGCTGCAAAGGCAGCTGTTGTATGAGTAATTGTTGCGCAGCGGCAAATATGCCGTTATGCCGAAAGCCTGTTCTTGCTGTCAAATTAATGAAAAAAGAGGACAACATTTCAAATCAGAGAATTAATGAAAAATAAGTTTCAAATCAGGCGTCTTCGTCATCGTACTGGCACATGCCACGCCACGCCACGCCATTTTCCTTATTTGTTAATTTTTTGTTGTTGTCGATTTCTTTACTTGCCGCCAATCCACATATACACTTCGACGATGGTCATTGCCAAGACTTTTTCCGTATTTTGATCTCTTTGGTCTGAATGAATGAGCCAAACTAGTGAAAAACTAGAATAGAGAAAATAACAACAACAATAGCAGAACCATTTTCGAAGCTGTCAAGTTTTCAGTCGTCTCTGGTCGTTGATGTTGTCGTTGGTTCTTTCATTTAGTGGGATCACATATATATATAGATATATATTATATATATATATATATACTATTGTAGATTATTATAGAGCTTTTTGGCAAATCGCTCAGCGACAACTAAACGTCAAGGAAACTAAATAAATAAAAAATAAAAATAAAATGTTGTGAAAAGTCTATGTATGATTTTGTACACAATGTATTTTTTTTTATAATTAGATTATAATATTTATCGCAGTAAACTGCATAACACATTTGTCGGATTAAAAAAAAAATAATAACGTGAAAAAACAATTAGACTTATACTAAATTAAAAATGATGCTAATTGCGCCGAAAAGGCAATGATATGGAAGGCTGACAACAACAAGAACACAAAACAAAACAAACAAACAAAAAACAAACAAACAAAAAAAACCAAAAAAGAGCTTGTCGACTTTCAATGGCATAAAGACAAGTCAGTGAAAAAATATTTCTAGGATTTCCTCATTAATTATTTTTGAAGAATGCAAGAAGCGAACACAGACGCGGCGACATCAGCGAATGTCTCGGCGCACGAGATTTGAACGCACATGAATAACGTGCAGACAGACCACACTGCTGCGAGCATCGGTGGGGTGTCAACATGTGGAAATTCCACGAATTCCGCCATTGTTCGCAGTGCAGACGCAGTCGGTTTCGAAATCAAAGCTAAAAATCACTAAAGACCCGGGGAAAACCTGGGAAAGTCTTAAATTATGTCTGAAAACAATGCGACGCACATGAAAAGCGCATTTGAAAAGTATTTCAAGCGTTTACGTGCGATTTTCAAGTGGAAAAACCAACAACACAGTTTGCATACGAATAATATAATAAGAGTTAAATATTTGCCACTTGGATTTGATTTCAGCTATGTCGCACTTCTAATACACTTCTTTAAAATCTTTAAGCTATACGAAGAGCCTAATCGGAAACTTTATACTAGGATCGTGAAGTTTTTATAGCTTCTGTCTATGGCTTAGTGGAAAGTTCGATAGCCCAAAATCTGAAACAGCTAAAAATTACGTCTGCTAATATTTATTTGAATGATGTATTAGATGTAGAAATGCCACACTCGCATCTAGATTCCATCCCAAAGGGGCCAATGTTAACCATTATCGCGTACCCATTTGTCACCGACGTTGGGCTGCAATTCCTGCTTTTGCTCAGTATTGCCCAGAAATCGTGTGAACCTGTGCGATGCTTATCGTGGGATTTGATTCATTAAAATATACATACATATTACTCTTAGACAACAGCAATTACAAAGGTTTAAGGTAGCGCAATGCCAAATCTAGAAAATTAAAACCTAAACTGTCACTGAGTCAGTTCGATAAAGTATGTATTATACGCGTATCTATGTATATGAGTCCCTGAAGTTCCCCACGGGACTGCACAATGGCTCATGATCACTGTATAGCAGAATGGCTTATAGATACCAGTAAATTCGGGATGGTTTCTAAATTCTGCTTCTGAAAAGTTGTTTTCTACTTTATTTTATTTCTCTTTCAATTCAGTTCAAGTTTACCATTTTTCGAGGCAACGGTCGAGGAATGCGATCATTCGTCGACCGTTCATACGTTCGTTTTATCGAACAGCTTCAATCAGTCGATGTTTTGATGTACATTTATGTGCGCATATGCTCGTACATATGTATGTATATTGTATTTAGTTTGATACATAGCTGCATATTTATGTGTATACAAACAGATATTTTCATTCATCTAATTGCAAAGTGACCAACTACTTGAAAGACATGCTTGCTCCACATTAATTTAGTTGGCGTCGGTGACACACGTCGAGCGCAGCGGCAGGCAGCCACCGAGACATCTCATTGGTGAACGGTAACGAAAACTTGTTCAAACAAAAACCTAACCGAAATCGAAAACGAGGCAAGCAACACAATTTTGCATTTTTATGCAACATATAATTAATATTTTTTTGTTTTACTAATTAAGAAAGAATCAAAAATTAAAGTGAGTGTAGTGAGTCACAAGTAAAGAGAGAATATCCGAAAAACCCATAAGAAAGCAAACAAAAAAAAAAAGTTGAATTAAAACAATACAAATGTCGAAGTCGTAATACTCTGCAAGCACAACTCGCCAATAATCTCTTCTTACGGTTCTATTTGAACACACAAAGATATTACGGTGTTCACCTATGTTTAAGAAATGGTCAATAGACATACTGCAGTGCAACACTGAGAAACATAATTTTATATGGTGGACATACGCTCCAGTAATCGGTAGTGTGCTCAAATTTTCAGAGTTTGTGCAACTGTTCAAGAAGTTCTATACATTCTTTATGGAGTCGCCGATGTCTCCTTTACTATGAAAAGATTATAGTACTATGCACAGAACGTGGAGCGTATAAAAAGAACAATTTTCTAATTGTAATATGTAGTAGAAAAACTACTTTGAAAATTTCATGAAAATCGAAACAAGCACCAGAAAATTAAGAAACAAAAAAAAAAAAAATCGAGAAAATCCGAGAAAAAGAGAATTTTTATGAAGGCCGCATTTTTACCAACGCCGCTGTGTGTTCAGATTTCGCATTATTTTATTTTAAATTATTTATTTCATATTTTCGCTTTTCTGCATATTTTTTGTTTGTATTTTTTATTCTTTGCCTTTATTGTTTATGTGGTCTTAGGAAGTTTTCTATTTTCTGCTCTGCTTCCGTCGTCCGTTTTTATTTATGGCGCAACATTTGCGCATTCCTTCAAACCATTTTTGTGTCTAATTGAAAAATAAATTATTAAAGGAATTCACATTCTAAGACATACATTTGCTGAAAATCATAGCATCTTAGATGCTTTGGAAAGGCCTCATCTAACTAACAGCATGCTTCCTTAGACTACTGTCTCGCTCAAGCGGTGCTATTTCATTTTCAATCTTCTACCTCACTTTCACCAAAAAAAAAAAAAAAAAAAAAACCAAAATCTTTTTTAATAATTAAAATTGGCTATAATAACATTTAATACTCGTTTCAAGCATAAACAGTAAATATGCCCACTTGACCCTATAGAGGGTTCAATAGTCTATAATATTCTACGGCTCTGATTCTTGAAAATTAAAATTAACTCCTTCATGTAAAGCCATATTACAATAATAATTTAGTTAGCTAGTAGATTAGTCCAAGAAAAGTCTATCTTTCCCTCTCTCTGTCTTCCTCTCTCTCTCTCTCTCTCTTTCTCTCTATATATCTCTCTCTATCTCTCTCTCTCAATCACATTCACCCCATCTTTGTCGTATTGAAAATACGTATCATATCATGGAAGGCAGGGTATTAACCCAAACCAGCTTCATTAAGCTTGTATCAAAATTAGCGATCGTAGTCCTTCTTCTTCTAGTACCATCCATTTAGACATTAAGTCATTTCTCCAACCAGAGATTACATGATCAACTCTAAGGTAAATCTATAATATGAAAGTAGGAAATCAATAAGTGAACTATATTTCTGAAAAGCTACGTGAAATTTTCATAATGTGCGGCATACCACCCACCCGAAGTGGTTGATTGTAGAGCCCCGTCTGAACATTTAATATCCTTTACAGCACTTCTGCTCCGGGTCTAACTTTCTCAAGTCTTAACTTTCTACGTTTCATATTGTTAGGCGCAATTTTTTCACACTGAAGAGCTGGGCGAAGTAGGTAACTCACTAGGGACTGAGAATTTTTTGTATGTCATCAAAACAAAGTTAGTGGTTATCACTGCATTTAGTGAAGTACCGTGAAAATCGATTGGCTGAGTTTTTTGAGCAGCAAGGACCAGAGCTTTGACGAGAAAAGTATTGTGAAGCTATCCCCACAATGGCAACAATTCAATGAACTTATATGATCGTCATGGGATTTATTTGACCTAAATCGGACAACGTAGTACCTATTAAATAAAATTTTAAAATATCGTAAAAATGATGGATTTCTTTTTACTCAACCGTAATTTTTGAAACCTATTTTTTCCTTGATTTGAAACTTAACTCCTCTTGAGTCGATAGTTTCCTAGAATCAAAATTTTTGTATCTTTTTCCTTCTCGGGGAAATACTTCTTTTTAATCGAATGCAATCAATCAATTTTTTTCCCTTGGTAATTTACTTACTACTTTAGAAGAAAACGTCTATTCTGTAATATATTGTATTGAAGCATGGGAGACTTGCAGCATAAAAAACTTAAATTTTCCTCGAAGGTAGTTACTCAAATGTTTGTGAAGTAAATTCCATTCAAACGTTTAAACTTTCAGAAATTAAACCCCTTTTTGGACAGACTAAAATTTACTGACTAGCTAACCGCCCAACAGGGTTTCTAAGGTAAATCAACACATAGACGTGTATATATGCGAAATCGGTTATGTGGTCTTTTGAAGTTATTTATTTCAATATGCACTTTTCGACTAACGCACAGTCTTTTGTGTTTGTCTCGCACGCACAGGACTCATCGCTCTCGTCGAAGGTGGCCATGTTCAACAATCAGGCGAAACAGCACAAGAACTCCCAATTGCTTAATCCGTTTTCGAACAGCGATGGGCGCTCCTCGCCGAAACCGACATTCTCCAAGGGTGAATATGGCAAACCGCTGGCGGGCAGCCTAACAGAGATGCGCGGTCAAAAGGCCAACATGCACGTAATGAGAGAGATGCTCGAACTCTGTCAGATAATCAATTCCGAGGGCTACGAGGTCAGGGACGAGCCGCATATGCGCGTCATACCATTCGGCGAGTTATTCAATGTAAGTACTTATTATCAGATATCTTCGTATGTATATCAATGAATGAATATCAATGGCGGAGAAATTTAACCATTCACCTATTATATATGCCCAAACCCAAACCAGATCTACAACTACATTTCGGACAAGGTAGTGGGCATATTGTTGCGCGCTCGTAAGCACAAATATGTCGAATTCGAGGGTGAGATGCTCTTCCAGCGACGCGACGATGATGTGCCAATCTTCTTGCTTCGTCCCATACCCGAAATACGCCGCGAATTGGAGGCTAAAATCGATGAGATCAAACGCGGTTCTAGTCCGGCGCTGCAGTCGACATCCGTGCTGCTCGACAAAGTAGCCAATGAGAAGCGCCTTAAGGATTTGACAGTGCCGAAAAGCGGACGCAGCACAAAGGCGCGTTCGCTATCGCCGGCCATCGAATTGGCGACAACCTCAACGGCGCCAACGCTGACTGTGTCAACGCCAGACACAATTCAGGAGACAGTGGCACTGCAAACGCCTGCTGTTGAGGTGAAGGATGCGACCGCTAAGCAGTCAACAGTAGAGGCTGCTGGTCAGCCACAGCCGGAACCGCAACCGGAACCGGAGCCCGAACCAGCGACTAACCCAGCTCTTCAAGCAGCTGCTGCTGACGCTGCCGTAGTCGTCGCCAACGCAGAGATCGTCCAAAACGAGGCGGTGACTACGAAGCCCCTTGCAGCTGATGACGTACCAGCTGCATTGGATGCAGTTACTACTTCAGCGTGCAACGAGTTGCCTACAATTGTCATTGAGAGCTCTGCGGTGTACGAGCGCAGCACCAGCATTGCAGTGGGACCGGAGCCAGCAACAACGGAGGAAGCATCAAACAGCAACTTAGCCAACGAATACGCCGCCGAAGCGGAAGCGAGTTAGGATGCTGTTTGAATGGATCACTTTAAATTCTACTCGTATAATTAAAAGCTTTAAAACATACAGATTTAGTTTAATCATTTAAATTTATCTTGTAGTATTAAAAAATCTTCAGAAGATCAAAGGAAACATAACACGGCTATTGGGAAAATTCAGAAGGGCGCAAGAGCTCTGCGAAAATGCTTTAGTAGATGAGTGAAGTGAAGCTTACCTTTCGAATGGCCCACACGATCGGCGTGAATTTCATTAATTTAAGCATGGCCTATTTATCTGCATACAATTATATAGTAAAATATTAGCTACAGTATTATATAAAAATCATTTATGCATGAGTCTTATATAATATCATATGATGTAGTCAATAAAAAGAAAAACAATAAAAAAGAGGAACTCAAGCTTTCGGGGCCATGTTGTCGGATGAAGCCCGGATCACAATCTCAGAAGTAGAACAATATTGGTGCTGGTATTGCCATTGGCCGTATTGCCCCTTTGCGGCACAGTGCGTGCCTTCGCTGAATGCGAGCTTGAACACCACATCCAATTGTCGACAAAAAATTGGTCCAAGTATTTATCTAAGGATCGATGTCGATACCTTGAGCTAACTACAACATAATAAGCTTATTTTTTTATCAGGGTCTTGATTAGTAGCTTTGTTCGACGTGACTGGCCTGTTGGCATTGGGATAAAAACGATTTTCGTTATTGATAGTGGCAGTGTAATCCACCTGGTCACTCATATCAGAACGACCACCCGTGGGGGATCGTTCGCAGACATAAAACACAAAATAAAAAAAATTTCTGCGGAGGTTGCCGCATTCAGCATTATTGCTCGCTTTATGTTGCTATCTTTGTTTAGTTAGTTTTGTATTTTGTAGCTCGCAACTCCATAAAGCGGCAACCTCAACGGATGTATCCCCTGCACAGTGGTCCCGATCAGCTGATGAACAGGCTCTCACCTTTGCCAACCATATAGTCCAGCGATTCACCCCTTCAAGGTCTGCCACACCAGACGACGTGGCAATCGCGGGAGACGTCGTCTCTTTCCCGCTGCAAATGTGTCTACCCATCAAGCCTTTCCGTCTGGAAGAGGTCAACAGAGTAATGCGCTAGCTCAAAGTGAAAAAGCACCAGGTTTGACGGCATAAAAAACGCCCTGCTTAAATTACTACCCAAGCGAGCACGCCTTTCCTATCCTAAGGTAAGGAAAATAGCCAGAATCTCGTTGATCCTCAAGCCGGACAAATCCGAAGAAGATCAATTCCGACCAATTAGTCTACCGTCTTTATGGAAGATATTTGAAGGACTAATTGTCTCCTGGCTTGTTGACGTATTGGACATCAATAACACTATCCCGAACCATCAATTTGGCTTCCGCTCTGGCCATAATACCATGGAGCAACTGCATCGAGAAACGGATCATATCCTCAAAGCTTTCGATGGGGGGAAGTTCTGCAACAAATTCCTCCTCAACATCCAACAGACATTCGATCGAGTGTGGCACCTTGGCCTCCTGGCCAAAATCAAAACTGCGCTGCCGGCCACCTTCTTCTGCTTGCTCCGCTCTTATTTACAGGAGAAATATTTTTGTCCAAATCGGAGACTGCCAATCGCCTCATATGCCTATTGCTTCCGGAGTCCCTCAGGGGAGTGTACTGGCACCGCTACTCTACGCTATATTTGCGGCCGACATACCAACAGCCAGTGCCAGAAGGATGAACATCTTACCCCGCGACATGCTTCTAGCCACATACGCTGACTATGTATGCATTCTGTAGTCCAGCTCCTAGGAATATGATTCTTCCGACGGTATTCAAGAGTACCTGCACCTCTTCGAAGATTGTGCAAGAAGATGGAATGTGGGCATCAACGCAAGTAAAAACCAAACGTATACTTCACTTTGAAACACAGGGTGCCTCCAGCAGTATTTGTGAACGATGCCCTTTTGCTACAGAACACATGCGCCATTTACTTGGGCCTCACCTTAGATCAGCATCTCACCTATCGGTATCACATCACTAAAACCGTGAAGTCCATCAACATGAAGTGAAGTCGTCTACACGGCTGATGAACGCCAGAAGCAAGCCCATGGCCTATCAGCAGATCATTGCTCCAACCAGGAGATAGGGTATCCAGATTTGGTTTACTGTTGCAAGATTGAACCACAACAGCTATCGAACTCGCTAGAATAAGGCATTGCGCCTTATTACTGGTTGCGAGTACTTTGTCAGAAATTCGACTTTGCACCAAGGCCTAAATTTGGATACCGTAGAGGAGGGAATTTACTTTCTCTCCAGCAAATACAATGATACTCTGATGGACCATCGCAATAGACTTGCCAGACGCTTAGGTACTTCCAAGCCTACCACCAGACTTAGAAAACGCCACTTCGGCCTCTTCTTACGCACACCTCCTTCCCCGATCTCCACATGATTACAACGACCTTCAAGAGGAGTTGATCCTCACCGCAGTAAATAAATAAATGATTAGACCACAACACTAATTGTGGACTTGCCGATCTTTACTTAGATTACAAATGTCGTTATGGTCAAAGTTTGAGATCCTTGAGATTTAAAAAAAAAAGCAACAGCGATGCCAGATGCAGATTTTGAACTGAATATTAACAACAAACGTACATCAATGGAATGCTAAGCGGCGTAGATATGTTTGCCTAACGCAAGTAGTCGAATTGCAACCACTGGGTAGTCCCGGTGTACAACATATAACCAAATCCGTAAATGTATCACGATTAACTTTCGTCGTTATCTTATTTGGGGGTTTTGCATGATTGATTCCGAAGATGGATGCAAAAAAACATATAAACCTTTGCATATACGAGTGAGTATATCTGTATTACAAGAAAATATTCTACGAATTACCAAATATGAATGTATTATTTTAAGTATAATGAAGTCAGCTTTAAGAAGTACAAATGGTCCATCATTAGGTCAACGACAGTTGTTGATGCTAAAGTGGTAGCTCGAGCACGCTTTCTGAGGGATAAGATTTTCAATATTCAACCAAAACTTTTTTAAATTTGGTTGTAGTAGGCCTTGCAAAATTCCAAGCAAACCGAGGTTTCATTCTGAGTAAGTTTGCTTCATAAATCTTTTTGAAAGATTCACTCAGATTGAAAACACATAATCAAAATTCATAATTCAAGTTGTATATTTTTGCTCGAAAGACGAGTTTTCGGTTTAAAATGTCGAGTATGGATGAGTCAATAAACGAAGTCGAAATACGTCCTGAGGTATGTACATATGTGAAACTAATGTTCTTTTTTCCGTTGTGACGGTACGCGGTGTGTACTTGGGCAGATTTTTTTTTTCGGACGAGAAACAAGCAGGTACTCGCGGTGAAAATGTCCCTTACCTTATTTTTTAATACTTTTTTCTAATTTCTAATTCACACCTTTCCCGTTACTTTCTTTTGCTTTTTTCGTTTGCTTCTGCGCGCACGCATTGACGTCGCTTCGAAATCACCGAAAGCGCAGGCACGCTCGGTGAAAAGCAAGATCACGCTATTCAATCAGAAAGCAGCCCAAAATAAAGAACGGCAGAGCAATGCCGTAAAAAAAATCATAAGACCACTTAATTCAATTCAGGCAATACCCACTGGCGAAGAAGTCCCAGCCCCCGACCACGAAGCTTACGGTGCGAATACGATATAAATTTGTCTTTCAATTAATCACCCCGTATTACTTTTAGGACCACTAGTCTCCAAATGCATGGCGCAACTACCAGCAGAGCAAAACTGTATTGAGAGTGACGAAGAAGCTGAGTTCTTTGATGCCCAAGATTTCTTTGATGATGCCACATCAGGCATGTTTACTCCGACCACCCAATCACTTCAGGCTGACAAATTTGAATAGTTAAATTAATCTCATGGGTAGATACAACCGAGTAGTATCTACGTCTGGAATATATTGTTGGCTACTGAAAAGAAAAATAAATTTAAGTTTAAAGAAACCCGCCTATTTTAATGAACCCTTAAAATACCAATTCGCAATTCGACCGAGTAGATTTAAGAATATTTCTCGCCCGAAAATCGGATTGCCGGAAGAAGAGTCTATAGGATAAGTATTCCTAAGGGATTAATAGTATGTTCTTCCATCAATCAACGGAATGCCGAGTTGCGAGCTAAATTCCAATTATCGTTGCACACATTACAAAGGATTTTATTACATGGTTAGTTGCATGCACAATAATTAACAAAGTCCGTAAATGTGTTATAAATTAGTTTCGCCGTTATCTTACTTAGAGGTTTTGCATGATTGATTCCGAGGATTGTATATACGAGTATATGTATATATAGTAAGTACTACAAAGAAATGGTGTAATAAATTTGTTATAGGAAATACCAAATAAGCATGTATTAGATGATCGTATGTGTGCGTGTGTGTGTGTGTGTTTTGTTTTTTTTTTTCAATTCGTTATAAGATATGGATAGTATACAGACAGTATTACGATGACAGATTAGAGAGTTAAGACATAAGAAGTAAAGTACTGTTAGGAAAAAGAAAAAAATAGATGTGTGTGTGTGATTCGAGAAATAATCATTTTTCGCGTTTCTCTTTAAACCGAAGCCGAATTTCACCGAATTTCTAGTTTAGACGAAATACCACGCTAAATGCGCCATTTTATCTTTGGGCTGTCGGGCGCCACGTCCCCCGCGACCTCCAGTGCCACGCCCACCAACGGTAGCCTTGCCGGCGCCGGGGCGACCACGTGCACTGCGCGCATTCGCGCCACGCGATGCCACCGCGCGATGTTTTTCGACCAAATGCGCAAAGTCGTTGGAGCAAAAGATGCAACCAGTTTTCTCCTCGGAGCCATCCTTGAACTTTGTTTTGTCCGACTTGTAAACGACGTTCATCAGCTGTGCGCCGCAATCACTGCATTTGACGTCTGAAATCAGCAGGAGAAGAATTAGCGCTAAGTATATGAAGAAACTAAATTTTTCTCACCTTCGACGATCACTTTGGTGGCGCCCTTGAAGCAGTTGATTATGACATCGCAACGATTGCAGCCCAATTTCCAACTTGGCGCTACCGTGCAATCCAATACTAGTATGCCATTATCGCACTCCACACAACCGGAAATGCCGAGCGTGTTCAAGGAGTGTGGGCATGTTGGATGCGTACAGGTGTTGCAGCCACCGTTCTTCGGCATATCTTTAAACGGTGGATTGTTATAACAGTACGGGCAAAAGGCATACGAACGACCCTTGGCACCTTTGACGCCCGTCGAGAAGGCTAACAAGTCAAAGTCGTCCAGCGGACAACGGAATTCACGATAAACCTTTATGTTGCCATTGGGCAGTGAATAGGTCTCGTCACAGTGGGAACAATGGAGACGCGCAGGTTTCGTCTATAACAACACAGAGAGAATGAAGAATATTAGTAACAGATGATAAAAGGTGCTCATTGGACTCGTTGTTTTCTTTTGTATAGAGGACCTTGAATGTGCGTCACTCCAAATACACTAAAAGGGGCTCTCGAGAACTGGAAGTGTACCAGCGTAAAAATATGTTCGGTATGGCACAACCGGCCAGTGTTTATAAATGTTTATAGTTTTGTTGTATCTAGCAAGTAGAGAACAGTAAAAGTGGATATGCTCCTACATACAAAAATCCGGATGAAAAAACTCAACACCAACAAATTCACCCCATGTAGCCAAATTTAGTTCGTAAACGGAATCAGTAGCCCTGAGAACGAGTCGTTAGAAAAGTAGCATTATGATCTTCTCGCCGTATTGCAGGATCAACATAACTCTTAGTTAGGATCTCACTTCGAGTCACCTTATCACCCCAACGCGAGTGGTGAACGAAAGACGTAAACCAAACGAGTTACGTCTTCGAATCGCGAAAGTGTATGAAATGCCACATGACCTACTGATAGGCTTGAAGTCAGTGAAGGAGTTACCATAGGGTTAGTTGAGTACCCGGTGAGGGCTACTGGCCCTCAATGAACGACGTTCGAAAAGAATTTATAATATATATATATATATATATAATAGAGCATAACTGAGAAAAATTAGTGTTCTGTACCTATAAAAATAGCCATGTATAGGTTAGATAACATTAGGTTTATCGCTTTCATTACATGCAGGGGCCCAATTATGCGTATTATGATGTGACCTACTTTGAAGGAATCTTTGGCGACTATGTAAATGACCCGTTTGGGTCATATGCGTTCAAAGAATTCAAAAAATACTGTGTTACCTTTAAGTGCGACCAACGCCTCAAAACCAGGTCATAACAATAATTGGTTCCCACAAAATGACACTGTATTCGCATAGATCTGAGTAATGGCCAACAGTCCCTACTGTATGTCCTGCGTGACCACAAACTTATTGGCACGTATTGTCGCGAAGGCTTATTTGCTCACCTGGATATACTTCAAGTAGCGCCGACACTTGCCGCAACGCGAAAACGCCTTGCCGGCTTCGGCGAGCGGCGAAAACGATACCTCGAACAAGCTATCCATGTTGGTGATGTTCTGTACGAAGTAGACAAACTTTTTACGGAATATGTCGATGGCATGGAATAGCACCGCATTGAAATCGGCCGCTCCCTTCGCGATCAGATTTAGCATCCGTTCGATTTCCGTGCGCATCGTGGGCAGCACCAGTTCTGGATCGATCTTTTGATAGCCATGCACAAGCACAATGCCCAGAGTTGTAGGTATGAGCCTGCGGCCGGTCTCGATGCGCACGTAGTTGCGCTGGCAGATGTTGTTGATGTGTACCGGTATGGAGGCATCGGTCCCGATGCCGTGCTGCTCCATAAGCGTAATTAATTCAGATTCGGTTAGGTAGTCTGGTGGTCCCGTTTGGCTCTCAACCAAGCGCACGTCATTGATGGGTACCATTTCGCCTTCGACAAAGGGTGGCATAGCCTGATCACGACCAAAAGCCTGCCAAGTCATTACTTTCGTGTAGCCCGCATCGATAAGCACATTGGCCGTACACGAAAAGCACTCTAGACCAGCGCGTAATTTAGCTGTGGTGGTACGATATTTGAGGTCATGCGACACCGTGCCCATGAAATGGCGGCATATGAAATCGTAGACACGCCACGTGTCCCCGTCGAAGTCACCACGATTAGCTAGCTTCATTGGCGTTATTGGCGGATGGTCACCGGCATCTTTGCCCTTACGCGGCAACTGAAAGTCGCTAAGTATGCAGCGAGCTTCTTCGCCAAATTCGCTCGATGGCTGCAAAGTGCGCAGCACCGCATGCAAATCGAAGTTGGCGGGATATTGATTCGTCTCCGTACGGGGATAGCTTATATAGCCTTGAGTGTAGAGACGCTCCGCGATTTGCATAGCCTGAAATGGGCCAATACCCAAACCGGAACTGCAAATACGCATTAGTTCTACAGTGTTCAGAGCTTGCGGTCGGCTCTTGAACTGCTCCTTTGAACCGACACTTTCTACGCTGTAAATTGGAAAAAGCCAAAAATTAGTGAAATTCAAGGCCTTAACAAGCTATAGGCTTACAGTGCCTCCTTGTGTTCCTTGACTTTGTTCAGCAGCATCACTGCAATGTCTTTTTTAAATACACGACCACGCGCCCACTCTAACGTGTATTCGGGCTGTCCAGCCAACAGTTGCAGATACCAAAAGCTCTCTGGCTTAAATGTTTGTTTATCATCATGACGCTGCACACAGAAACCTAGCGTTGGCGTCTGGCGATGAGTCGAGATCACCGTAACGCCCCTGAAAAAACGTTGTCTGGAAACGCGTAAATGCACAGCCTATACGCAAATCCAACTACTGACGCGCGTCAACCGACATCGATACATTCTCATTGGGATAGCCCAGTGATTCCATAGCGCCCTTAATATCCTTCTCCGTAATGGCCGAGAAGTGCGCACGATAAGACACTTGCTTACTGAACACATTACGTATGACATGCTGTACGGCATCCATGACCTCACAGCAAATATTCTCGCTTTCCTTATCACAATCGAGCCATAGCTCCAGGCAATCGCAGCCACGCGCCTCACGCTCGAGAAACGAACGCATATGTTGCTTGGGATTGGCCTCCTTTTTCTCAGTCGGACAAACGAACAACTCGACTGGGTCGACTTTGTCCCACGAATTGTACTTACCCACAAAGTCCAGCGACATTACATGACCACAAACGGATGTCATCCGAAAGAGCACAGATGGAGGAACGACAAACAATCTGTTAGTGACACCAGATCTATGGCTTCATGAAAAAGTGTCTTAAAAACAATGATAATTAATATTAACAATACTAACTTTTACGTGAGACACTAAGGCCATTGGAGAGAATTGTCGCAAGTGATGCAGCCAATGAAGGCTTCTCCGCGACCATCAACACTTTTTCATAACTAGTATATGTCCACTTCTGTATAATCCAAATTAGTCTGTTAACTTTCTCATTGAAGATATTACGACACGGCGTTGGTGTAAATTGTACAAATTCCTTATTGATACCAACCCTTACTTGCTTCTCGAAAATGTGTGTTTTTTCTTATACACCGACAAAGCATTTAGTGCGTTTCATAGCGCTTCTAACTCGTTACCTTAAAAATTCAATCTGTTTAAGCGATCTAAGCATACAATTGTGACAAATATACATACATATGTATTATGTATAAGCTCCTTCAGTTGTTAAACATTTGCCTCATAATCATATATGTACGTATATAAAAATATAAAAAGGAATATCATGTAATATTTCACAGTTGTTTTGACTTTACTCATGGGGTGACTGCTAAGAATTATCATTTCCATTAAGTGTGATGATGTGCCGGTATGACAAAAAAAAGGACATGAATATACATAGTTATTTTTATTTAATATAATTTTATAAGAGTACTCGGGAAACACGCAAAAACTACTTAACTTCTATTTGCTTAAATTTATACACACTGTTTCATGAGCTCCCGTTTTGTCCACATCGAATAAACCAGCTGTTCTGGTAAACACAATGTCAGTTGAATTTAAATACACAATTAAAAATGCCGGAAACGAGTAAAAGAAAAATTAATAAAATAAGCGCAGAAATTTCCATAAATAATTTATTATTGTTGCAAAGTTTTATGAACAATGATGGTACTATCTTCAAAAAAATATGTATATAAATACATCTATTTCTGTTATCTCTAATTTTTTTGCGTTATTGCCAATTTTTCCTTTTATCACGTGACTGGGGAGAGCTGCAACTCATTATAAATTCAAAATGGTGTCAACGGTTTACGCTAATCAATTGCCGATTACTTTTATGCAAATGCTGTTTTTTTGTATGAAATTATATTACTGGGCCGGGCATTATCAAAATTGAGTACATTTCAAATATAAAAAGTTGGCAGCTCTGATATTTTGACATATGCCGTGCCAGCATTTTATAGTTGTCAGTGAGTTCCATCAACTGGTTGCGGGGGTTTTTTTAAGAGCGGAGAATAAGTTATGGTTAAAAAAAATTCGCCCGTCGCTTTAAATGAGGCTGCTGTAGCACATTCTAATGATGTAGAAATGCTGAGCAGTAAAAATGATGGTGGGTTTCCTTGTTTTATTAAGGTTGGACGGACATCATCGTAGAACAAGAAATGGAAATAATATTAAGAGATGAAATTAAAATAACAAAACATCCGTTTTAGCCTCAATCCAGAAGGAAGAATCCTCAAAACAAGGTTACTCCACCAAGGATGAGAAAGATTCACAAATTCCCAAACTTCATTTTAATGGTATCACCTCTGAGAATGACAAAATACGCCAAAAGGCTGTAAAGCAATTGATAAATGAATTGGTCGGACTGGATAAGGAAAAGGTAAGCAAACACACTATGTAGATTTGCGTATATTTGTATATACACATGTAAAAGTGTATCAGAGATGTGCAACCAAGCCTTCGTTTTCAAGCATACGTGAGGCTTGTGAGCCTTTGTTCCTTGTTAACGTTGTTGTGGCTTGTGTATTTGTGCGTCGGCTTGTGCGCTGCGATCGAGTATTGCTTGCTTGTTGTTATCTGCATTGCTTTGCACCACCCGCCACCCCGCCCCCCCACACACCTATATTTTTCTTATCCTCAAGGCGTCAGGTATCTTAACCTGATCTTATACGCAATATACACAAGCCACAACAACGCGCAAAAAAGCAGACTCCTCTGAGAGTATCCAACTTAGCTTTAATATCGGTGGACTTGGACCTTTTAATTTTAATAGCGATGATTAATTTTTTTAATTTTCATAAACGGTCAGAGATCGTCTGCTGTTAGCGGAGTAAAAAAAAATAAAATAAATCTTATTTGTACCAGTTTTTCAACTCAAACCATAGAATAGAAAAATGTTCTAAAAAACATCTATGTTAGGCCGACTGTGGAGTCGAATATTTAACTTTTCCATGCAATAAGTTGCTAATCTTAAATGGTTCTACAATTAGGGTTATATAACTGACTATTGAGCATCTTTACAATGACTGCGAATAGTTGTGAGGATAAGGGACACTATGGCACTAAGAGAGATTAATTATAAATCTGAGATCATCCAGTGTATGTTTATTTTTTCACTTCTTTTTTCAGGATGCAAGAATACTCAGAAATGCGCTCGCTCGAATGATACGCGGCTGCGGCTCCACAACAAACGAAACAAGATTAAGTTTCGTATCCGTCTTAAAGGCATCTTTAAAATATTTTATGCCAGAGGATGTACCACTCTCCCTTTTGATCGATATTACACAACAGCAACTGCTTGACGGAGAACACATAAAGACGGTAATCGTTGCCGCCGGAATATATCATACCGCTTATGATTAATATTTTAATACATAGAATAATTATAATTTTGTGATATACTTTTAAGTCAGTAATGAGAGAACTGAAAACGATCTACCACACAACTTTGAAGCATAGCGTATCGAATACGGTACTTGCCCTAGGTAGTTAGTATTAATGCTAGAAGGCAAAACCACATGGTATAGTGTATCAGCCTAAGATCCTCTTAATTAATGAAAAATATCCTCTTGAGAATCTATGAAACTACAATATTCTGAAACACAGAAACCTCATATAGTATATGAAGCATAATATCAGCCTGAAACATAATTATAATATGTGTAAATTCTTATGCCGTAATGGTTCATAATCATAGTCAGGCACCTTGACGTTCCTTTAAGAGTCGTAATTCATATAAACTAAAATATATCAGGTACACTGATAATTTTAAAGACCAGGTGCTAATACTAAAAAAAACATGCAAACGCTTTGCCAAGAATCTGAGTCCGACTTGGTCATCCCTAAATTAACTATCCCATTGAGTTCTCCAAGGATAAGTAACATCCCAGCCTACACACTTGTATGACAATACTCTCCCTAATTATAAAGGCAGGCTTGGTGTGAAGAGTGTCACATATTCAGCATAACCGAAGTTAACGTTTTTTCTTAATTTCAGATGATATTGAAATTTCATTTGGTTTGTTATATTTTCGTAAACAAAATCACGTAGCCCGCGCATTTCCCAACCCTGCCCTACATCCTGATCACACTCTCCAACCCATAATTGGCCGAATTCCTTTTGTATATATCAATTATACAAAATTACAAATGCATCGGGATTCTTTAGCAATTTCATCAATCAACATATCTTCAAATTCCGTTTTACTTCACAACGATAGTGTATATAAATAAGATAGGTAATCGAGCCTAGATATAAAAATATTTGAAATGTAGATCATTTCAGAAAAACATAAGTAATGAGATCATATATATCAGCAAATAAATTACATAAGATTAGTGTACGGCTTTTGTTACTGTACCTATTATCATTGCCTGAATTTAATTTGCAATTACTGCTCAAGCTTCAACTCTTTCAATCCACAGAGCTATACAAAAGAAGTCACCGGAGTTCTAGTCGTCCTCTCGGCTATTGTCAAGAACTCGCACTACATTGCTAGGGCAAACAGTGAAGATATACGGAGAATGACACAGCTTTTGATAAGCTCTATGGATTGTCGTAAACATCATAAGGCAATGGCCTATGACATATTGAATATGGCATTCAAAGTGGTTCGTATAGTTATTCTTCTTTTACCATAAAAGCAACAAGCTAATTTTGGTCTCTTCACTGTGCTTAGGTGCCTGAGAAGTCGTTTGCAACGGGCATGTGGCCACTACTGCACTCAAAGCTAACGAAAGCTCTGAGCAAGCACACAATCGCCACAATCAACTGCATTATAGCTGCGAGTTTAAATTATCCGAGTATTGTCAGCACGGACTACTTTAAAAAGACATTTGAAGGCGCAGATATTCTCAACGAGCATAGTTATAAACAAATTTTTAACATATTCTTCGCGGTTAAAAATCCAGATCTAACTGATGCGGAAATCGAGCGCTTTTGTTCATATGCTGTGAGCAGCTCCAACTTGACACATTTTTGGTCGACGTTCATCGAAGCCCCTCTTACTACGTTGACTCAAGTGCAGCAAGTGATTGCCGTACGTCTGTTACATGGGATATTCAAAAATTTTGATAAGGCACCAACAGAAACGAAGCTTATCGAGTTTCTGGGGCCTAACACGGTCGAACAACTCACGAAGGGTCTACGTCAATTTGCGCACAAGGATAAATACAAACTTGAGAAGATGTATTATAACCAATGCATTGAACAACTCGTGAGTTGCTATAAGACGTTGACTACTGGCGCCGATAAGTTGGCTATCTTATTGCGTCTGTTGGAGCCACCGGGCGTTACAAACATTGAGCAATACACGGAGCGACGCATCGTCAACGAGATGATTAACACGCTCGACAAAGACAGCATCAAGAAGCTATTCAAGTTCTACAAGAGCATATTCAAAGCGCCCCTTGTTGAAGCCGAGACGACTACGGCCAATGAGGAATCGAAGCGTCAGCACCTCTATGCCGGACAAAAGTTGAAGCAACTATTGGCCCATAGAACAGTAGTTACTTCCCATAAATGGCGCCTGCGCCAGTTGCAATTCTTCTTGACCAACGGCGTTTTTTATGTGGATGAAGAATTTGAAGTATGCAAAGAGAAGCGGGCAAGCCCGTTTAGCCGACAATACGGCGAACAATGTTGCAACATATTTTATGCCAGTCTGCGTACGGGTATCAACCAGTCAAAAAGCCTGGTCAAAGAGAGGAACACTCTGTACGAGCTTGTACAACATTGCAATGAGCTATTGACGCAGCACGAGAAAAAATTGGAAAAATTCTTACGTGTGAAGAACTGTAATGAGGAGGCACAAGCTGCTTGGAAATCACTGTGGCTTGTAGTCAATGGTATAATAAGTAATGATAATGAAGGTGGTGCTGGTAGCAAGGAGGGTGGAGAAGACAATCCACTTATGGATTTCTTTGCGGTTTTGTTACAACATATCGGCTTAGAGCTGTTTCGTAACCCGAAAATGGCCATATTGTCAATAAATGATATTGTGGAGTGCTTTAAACGCGCTAAGAAGGAAGTCACATTAAATCAGCGTATTAGCAAATCAGCGAAGAAAAAAGAGGAGGTTGCATCAGAACCAAACTGGATTGAAGTTATGATCGACTTATTGATGCATTTGCTCTCCCAGAACGACAAATCTTTGCGTTACCTTGTAAAAAAAATCTTTGGAAATGTAGTACAGTATCTGAATTTGAATGCTATCCGACAAATACTTAAGGTACTCGATATGAACGACGGGAAAACCCCATTGAGTGCCGAAAATGATGTAACATATGATTATGAAGATGTGGGCAATACTGATGGTAAGGGTGACGAAGACGAGGATGAGGATGTGGAAGTGAAAGGCGATGATGAGGACGAGGACGTAAAAAATAATAAAGATCATAATGATAATGCAGTCTTGATGAAGATCCGTGCCGATGCGTCCAAAGCACCCTCGCCGAATGGCGGCGCTACATTAGATGCTACTGAAATGGATTCAATAGACTTGAATGAAATAAGCGAAGAACAAGGACGCCAACTTGATGAGGCGCTTGCTAAAGCACTTAAATCCACTGTCAAAGGCAAAGGCTCCGGTGGCAAAGTTCAGAAGAAGAGCAAAAGTTATCGTGTCTCTGCAACCGCTCGTATGCATTTTTACATACGCGTTCTGGACTTGGTTAATATGTATATGAACAAGCAGCCCTCTTTGTTGATTACCATTGAGACAATGATTGCCCTGTTTGAAATGCTTCCTCATTGCAGCGCACCACCAATGCAGCCACTGCGGGGTGTTATCGAAAAAGTTCTGCGCAAACTGAAATCAACGAATAATAAGTATTCGGAGCCACTCGACGGTAGCCCTAGTCTGACACCATCGCAGCTGGTTGACTATGCACGGCAATTAGCAGAGAAGCGTTTACCGTTTCAATCGGATGACGCCATTCGTAAACAACGGAACAAATGCTTTGAATTCCTGGTAATAAGTGCCGCACAGCGTTCACCTGAGCACAGTGAAGCAATGTTGCAGCTCTGCAAAGAATACATCGCAGAGTTTCTGCGAAAACCGAATAGACGCATGAATATGCCATTGGCCACAGATATTTTGAACCTAAGATGTGGCGGCTTTTGGGACCTGGCCAATGTAGTAGCCGAGCAGGGCTTGGCACAAAAAAAGCGCTTCCGGCGTTTGATAGCTTACAAATTGTTGTCTGTTTTCTGCCGTAATGGCGGTCTGCATAAACTAAATTCTGATGCCACATTAAAAATACTAGAAAACGTTTTCGAAGTAGTAAAGACTCACGTAGATAGCCTTGAAGGATCGGAAGGAATAGCCGCCGACGAAGCCAAAAATGTAATGAATGTATTTGTGCTTATTCAGGAAGCCCGCAATCGCCTGGGCGCAAATTGCGAATTGGAGTTGCCCGTCCTTCGGGGCCGCAAGCGTGCAGCGAACAACGGTGATTCGTACAACGCCAGCAACAAAAAGCCGCGCAACGAAGAAAAAGCAAAATCAAAAAATAACTAAATGGTCATCGGAGAATCATTAACAAAAATCAATTTTATATACAATATATACGTACATACATGTGTATGTCTAATTGACTAATAAATAAACAAAATTACAACATCAGCAATATCTTTTACACTTGTCACAAATAGGAACAATTTATTTTAATTTAATTTAAATGAATTTTCTTTTAAGTAGTTCTTAAGGATGAACCATTTTAAATCTTTTTCTGGGCCTAGGTGTAGCCACAGCCTGTGTTGGTCGACTTGCGTCATCGCCTACATATAGAAGAAATCGGTCTCGATGCAGAGTTTTATTGCGGAAGTACCAGGGGACAATCATCCGTAAGGCTTTATTTTGCAGTATACCTCCATACCTGCTGGTCTCATTGTGTTCCTTGACTTTGTTCAGCAGCATCACTGCAATGTCTTTTTTAAATACACGACCACGCGCCCACTCTAACGTGTATTCGGGCTGTCCAGCCAACAGTTGCAGATACCAAAAGCTCTCTGGCTTAAATGTTTGTTTATCATCATGACGCTGCACACAGAAACCTAGCGTTGGCGTCTGGCAAGGGCCATACGAGATCAACGATGAGTCGAGATCACCGTAACGCCCCTGAAAAAACGTTGTCTGGAAACGCGTAAATGCACAGCCTATACGCAAATCCAACTACTGACGCGCGTCAACCGACATCGATACATTCTCATTGGGATAGCCCAGTGATTCCATAGCGCCCTTAATATCCTTCTCCGTAATGGCCGAGAAGTGCGCACGATAAGACACTTGCTTACTGAACACATTACGTATGACATGCTGTACGGCATCCATGACCTCACAGCAAATATTCTCGCTTTCCTTATCACAATCGAGCCATAGCTCCAGGCAATCGCAGCCACGCGCCTCACGCTCGAGAAACGAACGCATATGTTGCTTGGGATTGGCCTCCTTTTTCTCAGTCGGACAAACGAACAACTCGACTGGGTCGACTTTGTCCCACGAATTGTACTTACCCACAAAGTCCAGCGACATTACATGACCACAAACGGATGTCATCCGAAAGAGCACAGATGGAGGAACGACAAACAATCTGTTAGTGACACCAGATCTATGGCTTCATGAAAAAGTGTCTTAAAAACAATGATAATTAATATTAACAATACTAACTTTTACGTGAGACACTAAGGCCATTGGAGAGAATTGTCGCAAGTGATGCAGCCAATGAAGGCTTCTCCGCGACCATCAACACTTTTTCATAACTAGTATATGTCCACTTCTGTATAATCCAAATTAGTCTGTTAACTTTCTCATTGAAGATATTACGACACGGCGTTGGTGTAAATTGTACAAATTCCTTATTGATACCAACCCTTACTTGCTTCTCGAAAATGTGTGTTTTTTCTTATACACCGACAAAGCATTTAGTGCGTTTCATAGCGCTTCTAACTCGTTACCTTAAAAATTCAATCTGTTTAAGCGATCTAAGCATACAATTGTGACAAATATACATACATATGTATTATGTATAAGCTCCTTCAGTTGTTAAACATTTGCCTCATAATCATATATGTACGTATATAAAAATATAAAAAGGAATATCATGTAATATTTCACAGTTGTTTTGACTTTACTCATGGGGTGACTGCTAAGAATTATCATTTCCATTAAGTGTGATGATGTGCCGGTATGACAAAAAAAAGGACATGAATATACATAGTTATTTTTATTTAATATAATTTTATAAGAGTACTCGGGAAACACGCAAAAACTACTTAACTTCTATTTGCTTAAATTTATACACACTGTTTCATGAGCTCCCGTTTTGTCCACATCGAATAAACCAGCTGTTCTGGTAAACACAATGTCAGTTGAATTTAAATACACAATTAAAAATGCCGGAAACGAGTAAAAGAAAAATTAATAAAATAAGCGCAGAAATTTCCATAAATAATTTATTATTGTTGCAAAGTTTTATGAACAATGATGGTACTATCTTCAAAAAAATATGTATATAAATACATCTATTTCTGTTATCTCTAATTTTTTTGCGTTATTGCCAATTTTTCCTTTTATCACGTGACTGGGGAGAGCTGCAACTCATTATAAATTCAAAATGGTGTCAACGGTTTACGCTAATCAATTGCCGATTACTTTTATGCAAATGCTGTTTTTTTGTATGAAATTATATTACTGGGCCGGGCATTATCAAAATTGAGTACATTTCAAATATAAAAAGTTGGCAGCTCTGATATTTTGACATATGCCGTGCCAGCATTTTATAGTTGTCAGTGAGTTCCATCAACTGGTTGCGGGGGTTTTTTTAAGAGCGGAGAATAAGTTATGGTTAAAAAAAATTCGCCCGTCGCTTTAAATGAGGCTGCTGTAGCACATTCTAATGATGTAGAAATGCTGAGCAGTAAAAATGATGGTGGGTTTCCTTGTTTTATTAAGGTTGGACGGACATCATCGTAGAACAAGAAATGGAAATAATATTAAGAGATGAAATTAAAATAACAAAACATCCGTTTTAGCCTCAATCCAGAAGGAAGAATCCTCAAAACAAGGTTACTCCACCAAGGATGAGAAAGATTCACAAATTCCCAAACTTCATTTTAATGGTATCACCTCTGAGAATGACAAAATACGCCAAAAGGCTGTAAAGCAATTGATAAATGAATTGGTCGGACTGGATAAGGAAAAGGTAAGCAAACACACTATGTAGATTTGCGTATATTTGTATATACACATGTAAAAGTGTATCAGAGATGTGCAACCAAGCCTTCGTTTTCAAGCATACGTGAGGCTTGTGAGCCTTTGTTCCTTGTTAACGTTGTTGTGGCTTGTGTATTTGTGCGTCGGCTTGTGCGCTGCGATCGAGTATTGCTTGCTTGTTGTTATCTGCATTGCTTTGCACCACCCGCCACCCCGCCCCCCCACACACCTATATTTTTCTTATCCTCAAGGCGTCAGGTATCTTAACCTGATCTTATACGCAATATACACAAGCCACAACAACGCGCAAAAAAGCAGACTCCTCTGAGAGTATCCAACTTAGCTTTAATATCGGTGGACTTGGACCTTTTAATTTTAATAGCGATGATTAATTTTTTTAATTTTCATAAACGGTCAGAGATCGTCTGCTGTTAGCGGAGTAAAAAAAAATAAAATAAATCTTATTTGTACCAGTTTTTCAACTCAAACCATAGAATAGAAAAATGTTCTAAAAAACATCTATGTTAGGCCGACTGTGGAGTCGAATATTTAACTTTTCCATGCAATAAGTTGCTAATCTTAAATGGTTCTACAATTAGGGTTATATAACTGACTATTGAGCATCTTTACAATGACTGCGAATAGTTGTGAGGATAAGGGACACTATGGCACTAAGAGAGATTAATTATAAATCTGAGATCATCCAGTGTATGTTTATTTTTTCACTTCTTTTTTCAGGATGCAAGAATACTCAGAAATGCGCTCGCTCGAATGATACGCGGCTGCGGCTCCACAACAAACGAAACAAGATTAAGTTTCGTATCCGTCTTAAAGGCATCTTTAAAATATTTTATGCCAGAGGATGTACCACTCTCCCTTTTGATCGATATTACACAACAGCAACTGCTTGACGGAGAACACATAAAGACGGTAATCGTTGCCGCCGGAATATATCATACCGCTTATGATTAATATTTTAATACATAGAATAATTATAATTTTGTGATATACTTTTAAGTCAGTAATGAGAGAACTGAAAACGATCTACCACACAACTTTGAAGCATAGCGTATCGAATACGGTACTTGCCCTAGGTAGTTAGTATTAATGCTAGAAGGCAAAACCACATGGTATAGTGTATCAGCCTAAGATCCTCTTAATTAATGAAAAATATCCTCTTGAGAATCTATGAAACTACAATATTCTGAAACACAGAAACCTCATATAGTATATGAAGCATAATATCAGCCTGAAACATAATTATAATATGTGTAAATTCTTATGCCGTAATGGTTCATAATCATAGTCAGGCACCTTGACGTTCCTTTAAGAGTCGTAATTCATATAAACTAAAATATATCAGGTACACTGATAATTTTAAAGACCAGGTGCTAATACTAAAAAAAACATGCAAACGCTTTGCCAAGAATCTGAGTCCGACTTGGTCATCCCTAAATTAACTATCCCATTGAGTTCTCCAAGGATAAGTAACATCCCAGCCTACACACTTGTATGACAATACTCTCCCTAATTATAAAGGCAGGCTTGGTGTGAAGAGTGTCACATATTCAGCATAACCGAAGTTAACGTTTTTTCTTAATTTCAGATGATATTGAAATTTCATTTGGTTTGTTATATTTTCGTAAACAAAATCACGTAGCCCGCGCATTTCCCAACCCTGCCCTACATCCTGATCACACTCTCCAACCCATAATTGGCCGAATTCCTTTTGTATATATCAATTATACAAAATTACAAATGCATCGGGATTCTTTAGCAATTTCATCAATCAACATATCTTCAAATTCCGTTTTACTTCACAACGATAGTGTATATAAATAAGATAGGTAATCGAGCCTAGATATAAAAATATTTGAAATGTAGATCATTTCAGAAAAACATAAGTAATGAGATCATATATATCAGCAAATAAATTACATAAGATTAGTGTACGGCTTTTGTTACTGTACCTATTATCATTGCCTGAATTTAATTTGCAATTACTGCTCAAGCTTCAACTCTTTCAATCCACAGAGCTATACAAAAGAAGTCACCGGAGTTCTAGTCGTCCTCTCGGCTATTGTCAAGAACTCGCACTACATTGCTAGGGCAAACAGTGAAGATATACGGAGAATGACACAGCTTTTGATAAGCTCTATGGATTGTCGTAAACATCATAAGGCAATGGCCTATGACATATTGAATATGGCATTCAAAGTGGTTCGTATAGTTATTCTTCTTTTACCATAAAAGCAACAAGCTAATTTTGGTCTCTTCACTGTGCTTAGGTGCCTGAGAAGTCGTTTGCAACGGGCATGTGGCCACTACTGCACTCAAAGCTAACGAAAGCTCTGAGCAAGCACACAATCGCCACAATCAACTGCATTATAGCTGCGAGTTTAAATTATCCGAGTATTGTCAGCACGGACTACTTTAAAAAGACATTTGAAGGCGCAGATATTCTCAACGAGCATAGTTATAAACAAATTTTTAACATATTCTTCGCGGTTAAAAATCCAGATCTAACTGATGCGGAAATCGAGCGCTTTTGTTCATATGCTGTGAGCAGCTCCAACTTGACACATTTTTGGTCGACGTTCATCGAAGCCCCTCTTACTACGTTGACTCAAGTGCAGCAAGTGATTGCCGTACGTCTGTTACATGGGATATTCAAAAATTTTGATAAGGCACCAACAGAAACGAAGCTTATCGAGTTTCTGGGGCCTAACACGGTCGAACAACTCACGAAGGGTCTACGTCAATTTGCGCACAAGGATAAATACAAACTTGAGAAGATGTATTATAACCAATGCATTGAACAACTCGTGAGTTGCTATAAGACGTTGACTACTGGCGCCGATAAGTTGGCTATCTTATTGCGTCTGTTGGAGCCACCGGGCGTTACAAACATTGAGCAATACACGGAGCGACGCATCGTCAACGAGATGATTAACACGCTCGACAAAGACAGCATCAAGAAGCTATTCAAGTTCTACAAGAGCATATTCAAAGCGCCCCTTGTTGAAGCCGAGACGACTACGGCCAATGAGGAATCGAAGCGTCAGCACCTCTATGCCGGACAAAAGTTGAAGCAACTATTGGCCCATAGAACAGTAGTTACTTCCCATAAATGGCGCCTGCGCCAGTTGCAATTCTTCTTGACCAACGGCGTTTTTTATGTGGATGAAGAATTTGAAGTATGCAAAGAGAAGCGGGCAAGCCCGTTTAGCCGACAATACGGCGAACAATGTTGCAACATATTTTATGCCAGTCTGCGTACGGGTATCAACCAGTCAAAAAGCCTGGTCAAAGAGAGGAACACTCTGTACGAGCTTGTACAACATTGCAATGAGCTATTGACGCAGCACGAGAAAAAATTGGAAAAATTCTTACGTGTGAAGAACTGTAATGAGGAGGCACAAGCTGCTTGGAAATCACTGTGGCTTGTAGTCAATGGTATAATAAGTAATGATAATGAAGGTGGTGCTGGTAGCAAGGAGGGTGGAGAAGACAATCCACTTATGGATTTCTTTGCGGTTTTGTTACAACATATCGGCTTAGAGCTGTTTCGTAACCCGAAAATGGCCATATTGTCAATAAATGATATTGTGGAGTGCTTTAAACGCGCTAAGAAGGAAGTCACATTAAATCAGCGTATTAGCAAATCAGCGAAGAAAAAAGAGGAGGTTGCATCAGAACCAAACTGGATTGAAGTTATGATCGACTTATTGATGCATTTGCTCTCCCAGAACGACAAATCTTTGCGTTACCTTGTAAAAAAAATCTTTGGAAATGTAGTACAGTATCTGAATTTGAATGCTATCCGACAAATACTTAAGGTACTCGATATGAACGACGGGAAAACCCCATTGAGTGCCGAAAATGATGTAACATATGATTATGAAGATGTGGGCAATACTGATGGTAAGGGTGACGAAGACGAGGATGAGGATGTGGAAGTGAAAGGCGATGATGAGGACGAGGACGTAAAAAATAATAAAGATCATAATGATAATGCAGTCTTGATGAAGATCCGTGCCGATGCGTCCAAAGCACCCTCGCCGAATGGCGGCGCTACATTAGATGCTACTGAAATGGATTCAATAGACTTGAATGAAATAAGCGAAGAACAAGGACGCCAACTTGATGAGGCGCTTGCTAAAGCACTTAAATCCACTGTCAAAGGCAAAGGCTCCGGTGGCAAAGTTCAGAAGAAGAGCAAAAGTTATCGTGTCTCTGCAACCGCTCGTATGCATTTTTACATACGCGTTCTGGACTTGGTTAATATGTATATGAACAAGCAGCCCTCTTTGTTGATTACCATTGAGACAATGATTGCCCTGTTTGAAATGCTTCCTCATTGCAGCGCACCACCAATGCAGCCACTGCGGGGTGTTATCGAAAAAGTTCTGCGCAAACTGAAATCAACGAATAATAAGTATTCGGAGCCACTCGACGGTAGCCCTAGTCTGACACCATCGCAGCTGGTTGACTATGCACGGCAATTAGCAGAGAAGCGTTTACCGTTTCAATCGGATGACGCCATTCGTAAACAACGGAACAAATGCTTTGAATTCCTGGTAATAAGTGCCGCACAGCGTTCACCTGAGCACAGTGAAGCAATGTTGCAGCTCTGCAAAGAATACATCGCAGAGTTTCTGCGAAAACCGAATAGACGCATGAATATGCCATTGGCCACAGATATTTTGAACCTAAGATGTGGCGGCTTTTGGGACCTGGCCAATGTAGTAGCCGAGCAGGGCTTGGCACAAAAAAAGCGCTTCCGGCGTTTGATAGCTTACAAATTGTTGTCTGTTTTCTGCCGTAATGGCGGTCTGCATAAACTAAATTCTGATGCCACATTAAAAATACTAGAAAACGTTTTCGAAGTAGTAAAGACTCACGTAGATAGCCTTGAAGGATCGGAAGGAATAGCCGCCGACGAAGCCAAAAATGTAATGAATGTATTTGTGCTTATTCAGGAAGCCCGCAATCGCCTGGGCGCAAATTGCGAATTGGAGTTGCCCGTCCTTCGGGGCCGCAAGCGTGCAGCGAACAACGGTGATTCGTACAACGCCAGCAACAAAAAGCCGCGCAACGAAGAAAAAGCAAAATCAAAAAATAACTAAATGGTCATCGGAGAATCATTAACAAAAATCAATTTTATATACAATATATACGTACATACATGTGTATGTCTAATTGACTAATAAATAAACAAAATTACAACATCAGCAATATCTTTTACACTTGTCACAAATAGGAACAATTTATTTTAATTTAATTTAAATGAATTTTCTTTTAAGTAGTTCTTAAGGATGAACCATTTTAAATCTTTTTCTGGGCCTAGGTGTAGCCACAGCCTGTGTTGGTCGACTTGCGTCATCGCCTACATATAGAAGAAATCGGTCTCGATGCAGAGTTTTATTGCGGAAGTACCAGGGGACAATCATCCGTAAGGCTTTATTTTGCAGTATACCTCCATACCTGCTGGTCTCATTGTGTTCCTTGACTTTGTTCAGCAGCATCACTGCAATGTCTTTTTTAAATACACGACCACGCGCCCACTCTAACGTGTATTCGGGCTGTCCAGCCAACAGTTGCAGATACCAAAAGCTCTCTGGCTTAAATGTTTGTTTATCATCATGACGCTGCACACAGAAACCTAGCGTTGGCGTCTGGCAAGGGCCATACGAGATCAACGATGAGTCGAGATCACCGTAACGCCCCTGAAAAAACGTTGTCTGGAAACGCGTAAATGCACAGCCTATACGCAAATCCAACTACTGACGCGCGTCAACCGACATCGATACATTCTCATTGGGATAGCCCAGTGATTCCATAGCGCCCTTAATATCCTTCTCCGTAATGGCCGAGAAGTGCGCACGATAAGACACTTGCTTACTGAACACATTACGTATGACATGCTGTACGGCATCCATGACCTCACAGCAAATATTCTCGCTTTCCTTATCACAATCGAGCCATAGCTCCAGGCAATCGCAGCCACGCGCCTCACGCTCGAGAAACGAACGCATATGTTGCTTGGGATTGGCCTCCTTTTTCTCAGTCGGACAAACGAACAACTCGACTGGGTCGACTTTGTCCCACGAATTGTACTTACCCACAAAGTCCAGCGACATTACATGACCACAAACGGATGTCATCCGAAAGAGCACAGATGGAGGAACGACAAACAATCTGTTAGTGACACCAGATCTATGGCTTCATGAAAAAGTGTCTTAAAAACAATGATAATTAATATTAACAATACTAACTTTTACGTGAGACACTAAGGCCATTTGAGAGAATTGTCGCAAGTGATGCAGCCAATGAAGGCTTCTCCGCGACCATCAACACTTTTTCATAACTAGTATATGTCCACTTCTGTATAATCCAAATTAGTCTGTTAACTTTCTCATTGAAGATATTACGACACGGCGTTGGTGTAAATTGTACAAATTCCTTATTGATACCAACCCTTACTTGCTTCTCGAAAATGTGTGTTTTTTCTTATACACCGACAAAGCATTTAGTGCGTTTCATAGCGCTTCTAACTCGTTACCTTAAAAATTCAATCTGTTTAAGCGATCTAAGCATACAATTGTGACAAATATACATACATATGTATTATGTATAAGCTCCTTCAGTTGTTAAACATTTGCCTCATAATCATATATGTACGTATATAAAAATATAAAAAGGAATATCATGTAATATTTCACAGTTGTTTTGACTTTACTCATGGGGTGACTGCTAAGAATTATCATTTCCATTAAGTGTGATGATGTGCCGGTATGACAAAAAAAAGGACATGAATATACATAGTTATTTTTATTTAATATAATTTTATAAGAGTACTCGGGAAACACGCAAAAACTACTTAACTTCTATTTGCTTAAATTTATACACACTGTTTCATGAGCTCCCGTTTTGTCCACATCGAATAAACCAGCTGTTCTGGTAAACACAATGTCAGTTGAATTTAAATACACAATTAAAAATGCCGGAAACGAGTAAAAGAAAAATTAATAAAATAAGCGCAGAAATTTCCATAAATAATTTATTATTGTTGCAAAGTTTTATGAACAATGATGGTACTATCTTCAAAAAAATATGTATATAAATACATCTATTTCTGTTATCTCTAATTTTTTTGCGTTATTGCCAATTTTTCCTTTTATCACGTGACTGGGGAGAGCTGCAACTCATTATAAATTCAAAATGGTGTCAACGGTTTACGCTAATCAATTGCCGATTACTTTTATGCAAATGCTGTTTTTTTGTATGAAATTATATTACTGGGCCGGGCATTATCAAAATTGAGTACATTTCAAATATAAAAAGTTGGCAGCTCTGATATTTTGACATATGCCGTGCCAGCATTTTATAGTTGTCAGTGAGTTCCATCAACTGGTTGCGGGGGTTTTTTTAAGAGCGGAGAATAAGTTATGGTTAAAAAAAATTCGCCCGTCGCTTTAAATGAGGCTGCTGTAGCACATTCTAATGATGTAGAAATGCTGAGCAGTAAAAATGATGGTGGGTTTCCTTGTTTTATTAAGGTTGGACGGACATCATCGTAGAACAAGAAATGGAAATAATATTAAGAGATGAAATTAAAATAACAAAACATCCGTTTTAGCCTCAATCCAGAAGGAAGAATCCTCAAAACAAGGTTACTCCACCAAGGATGAGAAAGATTCACAAATTCCCAAACTTCATTTTAATGGTATCACCTCTGAGAATGACAAAATACGCCAAAAGGCTGTAAAGCAATTGATAAATGAATTGGTCGGACTGGATAAGGAAAAGGTAAGCAAACACACTATGTAGATTTGCGTATATTTGTATATACACATGTAAAAGTGTATAAGCGTCTATTAGATACATGTATGCATACTTGGTATAATGGCATACCAAATTCAATGTGTAATAGCATAGCAAATAATCTTTTTTTTTTTAATTTTTAATAATAATGATATGAATAAATTAATAAAACAACTTACATGTATAAAATCTGTCAAAACTGTATAGCTTCGCAAGTTTCGTAGATGATGTTGCTTATAGATGGCTGGGATATACAATAAGTTTTAAATTTTAAGGAGGCAAAACTTCCGCCCATTGCCAAAAAAACGTAAAGTGGTGGATAATCTTTCATGTAGAGAGAGAGCAGCTATGCGAAATGGCTTCTGGCCCTGCTTTACAATAACAGGTGTCATTTTCTGCAGCGACTCCTCATAAATATCACTATCCATTCTTAAAAAGTTTCGATAGTCTTCAGGAGCGATTACTTCTAATTCCCTCAATAAATTGGTGTGGGAAAATTTGTTCTTTTTTTGCAATCATTTCTTCGCGCACATTTTTTTCTTTTATTTTTGTCTTTTTGTAATAATATTTCATTTATTACAACAACCGCTAAAAGTTGGTGCACCATTGCAATGTTTTCGCTTTAAAAATGTTTGTATACTGAAGTATGACGAGGAAGTATGACAGTGTAATCAAGTCTCAAGTATGCCATCATACCAAGTATGCATACATGTATGGCAATCTAATAGCCGCTATAGGGGTAGTAAGTACGAGATCCGGTGGCCAGTGTGTCCCAACCACTATTTAGGTTGCTAGTTAAGCGGGTATTAGATTTGCATTTGCTACTACACTCTCATACTTTCTCGACATACTTCAGTATGACCCCTTCTACACGCAAAAAGCTATTGCTTGCAACACTATTCATTTACTTTGGTATTGCTGTTCGCTACCACAAGCTGCATCTCGTGGCTCACTTCAAAAACATACCTCCCGTAATTTTCGCCCAGACTCACTCTACAAAAAAACTAATGAAATAAAGCAATGGCGAAAAAACCGAATGAACACAAAGAAGAATGCGAAACCGTTGCAACCAATACTAGCTACCCCGCAAGCCTCGAGCAACTCTTCTCCACAAACAAACAAAGTGTTGCGAGAGAGGAATAGCACGAATTGTTGCTATGTATGGAACGGGTCTACGGAGTTTGCTTTATAAAGAGCCTCCGACACGGTTATGCCTGCATAATAAATGCATACGTGTGCACAAAACTGCATCATGCAAGCAGGTCAACCGTTAAATTGCGGTTGTAGCTGTGTGAAATTGTCGTCAAACGCCAAGTTGGTGAAGTGAAGCACAAAACCGAAAGAAAAATTTGAATGGGAAGCCACCCGGACGACTTCGGATGCCTTCGTTCCCAGTCGTAGCCGCTGTCACATAATAATAAAACAATTCTGATATTGCATCGTATATGACACACACTCATGCATATTTCACTAACATTAAGACAAAAATTGGTCATGCATGCATGACCGTGTCGGGGACGCAGAATTGTACTACATACTAATTTTATACCAGCAGAGCCTAATGCGAGGACGCCTGAAGCGCGTGGTAAATAACGAACAAAGCGGTTTAGCAACCCAGGCACATTGCAAACATTTTAGCGCAGCGCAGTTGTCACTCCTCTATTTTTTTTGTTTGGTTGAAATCAGCCCCATCAGTTCCAATTCACATTTCGATTCGTTTGTCGCGAACTGGAGAAGTGTTTTGCAGAGGACTCTTTATCGCTTTCGCTGTTAATAATAGTGTTGTTGCTATTGCGCTTTGTGTGTTTATTGCTGTTGTCGAACAGGTCAAAATGGTTGCCGGTTGGAGAAGCTTGCAGAAAATAGCCGCGGTCGCTGTAGGTGCCAGTGCCGGAATAGGCGTCTACTACTCCCAACGAAAGAGCGGCGATTGCCAGCTAACAGTTGCGCACAACTCGTGGACAAACAGCAATACACCGGTTAGCCCGTACGCGGCTTGGGACCCCAATTGGGATTTTCGTGACCCAAAGAGTTTAGTTCGCCCGAAAAAGAGTGATACGCCACAAGAGGAGAACCGCTACAACGCGGCTCAGGAGAAGTCGCTTTCGAAGGCATTGCGACACATAGTGCTAGTACGTCACGGCGAGTACTTTGATGCAGGCGACACAGATGATACGCACCGACTGACTGAGCGCGGCCGGCAACAAGCGAAGTACACCGGTCAGCGGCTGCGTGAGATGGGCATCAAGTGGGACAAAATTATTGCGTCAACAATGACACGCGCTCAGGAGACAGCTGCAATTATACTCAAGGAAATCGACTACGATGAGTCGAAAATGTGCAAATGCTCCTACCTACGGGAGGGTGCGCCTGTGCCACCTCAGCCACCGGTCGGTCACTGGAAACCGGAAGCCTCGGTAAGTTGTGTTGTTTGACTCCATTGCAAGTGTGACTCTGACATTCTTGTTTCCTGTGGCACAACAACCGTTCATCGTTGCCGTGTAGCAGTTCTTTCGCGATGGTGCACGCATCGAAGCGGCTTTTCGTCGTTATTTTCACCGCGCCTATCCTGAGCAGGAACAGAGTAGCTACACGCTCATCGTTGGCCACGGCAATGTTATACGCTATTTTGTCTGTCGAGCACTACAATTCCCACCGGAGGCTTGGCTACGCATGACCCTAAATCACGCTTCCATCACTTGGCTGACAATAGGTCCATCTGGCAATGTAACGATTAAATATTTAGGCGACACGGGCTTCTTGCCCGTCAACCTTTTAACAAATCGCACACCGCGTAAAAACCGTGAGTTTGTCTAGGTTTATGTATAAGCGGAGCAGCAAAGCCCATCACACAAAACCACGAAGTCGTTGTTCACGTTTTAATATATTTTTTTTTTCTAAGAACTCGTTTACCAAAAGACTTTTCAATACTGTAAAAATCCGCACGGCTTGATTATGTTTGCCGTACAGAATATGCTGAGCTTAGTAGTCCTTGGCCGACTTTAGAATTCATTTCCGGTTCATTGTTGGGTTAGGCGCTTCTTTACAGCGTGTCCATTGTCGTTACGCATGCTGGATCGCCTCTTCCAGATTTTGTAGACAGCTTCGCATGCATGCATCCACACTAGCGCCACGCTTGCCTTCGACGACTTTGACTTCGGCGCGTATAAAGTCCAACAATTCGTCGATTAAATTGGGCGCAAAAGTAGCCAGCCTCGTCAGCAACTCAAAGTAGAAAAAGGTGTAGTAAGCTAAATGTTTCTTTGTCAGCAGACGCAAATGCTCGAGGAGCAATGCACGCAAATCATTGGAACGCTGAAATACGCGACTTTTGAAGAGCGTTTTGAATAATGTCAGCAGCATGGCTCGACTCGGCACAATGTCGTCTACCATCATGATGTGCTCTAACATGAGCAACGAACTGGCCTTCATTAGGGTCAACAATTGTTGTTCGGCATTTTCTGGCATGCTCGTGTCGTTAATGTTGCTCGTCAGTGCTGTGACGATCTCCTGGAAAATCGTGATCACCAGGCAAGCATTCGCATCGCATTGCCTGCGTTGTGTGATGAGGAAAGTGTTGGTCAGACGTTCGAACAAATAGATCGCAAGCTTGGAATTGTCGCATTGTAGGCAGGACATAAATGGACGTGCCACTAGTTTCGTGTTAGTTGAGATCCTGAAGTTAGGCGTCCACTTTCGTATCAGATCGTTGAGCATTTTATTGATGTAGGGATCCGCTTTGAAGTTGAGACGACCGATGCCCTGCACAACAACGGGCCAAATTTTGTGTACGATTTGCGCCAGCTTGGCGTCCGGCGGTTTGCCCATTTGCACTTGTGTGGGCAGCACGAAACGCATCATGGCCACGTGGAAGAAACAGTTCGGCTTCGTTTTGATGTACACCAACGCCGCGCAGTTGAACAGCACAATGGCAATGAAACTATAGAAGCGCTTAACGAGCTCCGGTTTTTCTGTTGTCCAATCTGACAGTAACCATTGATGGAAGTTCTCCACATATGCATTGAATTGATCGGCGAGCTTGATTCGTTCCTCGTACATGGACTGGCACGCCTCATAGCGCTTACCAATGGCCGCAATGAACGAGTAGAGCGGCTCCTTCGCTGTCAGCAATTCAGTTGATGGCAAAGCGGTTATGAAACGAAAGTCCGACAATTCCACGACGTGCTCGGTCAGTGCGGCCACCAATTTATGCTGGGCGCCAAGCAGCACGAGGGACTTCAGCCACAATTGCATGACGACAGTCGCATCTACATGGATGCTATTTTCATCGCTGCTTTCCAGCAGTTTCAACAGCAGTTGGGGTTGCGCCTCACGATTTGCTGGTTGCATTGAGATAAAAGGAGCAAGTCGTTGTTGGAATTCCTCTTGATCCCTTGTGTGCAGACAAAAATCAGCCGCCAGCTGCGGCAGCCAAGCACTAAACCCGTTATTAAACTGCAGTCGTAACACGGGCAACACATGTTCGTTCAATGCTGTTAGCAAGGGCGATGACGTGAGGGCCGCATAGCCTTTGCGCACACGTTGTTGGAATTTGACGAAGATTAGATGAAGTGCTTGCCAGGTGCGGTCCTGCTCCACAGGTGTGATACCGCTGCTAAGAAAGTGTGCAAGCCAGACGTCGATTAATAGGTTTTCGCCATTGTCGTTCGCATGCTCAAATATGTTCAGCAGGCTATCAGCAAAGATGCGACAAATAGCAAGCTCGTTGCGCACACCCGCCAACTGTTGTAGAAGACGGCCAATGTAGACACTTAAATCCCAGCGCTGTTCCGCGTGCAGTATCAGCAAAGCCATGTGCCCCTTGGCCACCACAAGTTGCTTTGCTGGTGTCAGTTTCTCGAAGTCGAGCAGCAACAACTGGTCGCGAAGATTCGGAATCAGTGCCTGAGCATCGTCACACAGGCAAAGCACGAGGAATAGTTCGACCAGATGGTGTATGCCGGTCTCATTGAGAGTAAGAAATTTTTGCAAGCTGAATTTGCTGTAAATTCGACCGAGTAGCTTTTTCGTTTGATGAGAATTTAATGATGTGCCGAGCGCTGTAGAGCCCGCGTGCAGCTGCTGCAACGTCTTACCCAGCAACAGTACGTGCAGTGTATAACTGCTGAGATTCGCATCGGGTTGGTTAGCTGGTTTGGCCAACAGAGTGCGATAACGTTCCAAATAGGCGAATCCATTGGCACAGACCACGGCCAAACTCGAGGGCAAACCACCGGCGATGAAGAACGACGAATTGAGACGCTTTTGGAAATACTCCCACAATATGATGACGACACTGACATGTGGTCGCCAGTACTGCAGTACGACTGATGTCAGCAAACAGATGTATATGCGCAACTGTTCCTCGTTTGGTTCGGCTTTCAAAAAGAGCTCCGTGCATCCCTCATAAAATTCATAATTTTCGGCGGAAGCGGGCAGCACGTATTTGCTGGTCGTGGGAGATGTTGGCGATATTGACTCATGGTGCTGCTCACCAATCAATGTGTGCTGCAGGCGTGCAAACGAGCTGACTAACCAATTCGCCAACTGACAGTATGACAGTGTTGTTAGTTCATAGTCATCTGTAACGTAGA
Source organism: Cacoxenus indagator (assembly GCA_035041755.1). Lineage (NCBI taxonomy): Eukaryota > Metazoa > Arthropoda > Insecta > Diptera > Drosophilidae > Cacoxenus > Cacoxenus indagator. Next base: position 261,574 of record JAWNKX010000245.1, on the reverse strand, counting down.
TAAAAAGCTCTTAAATTGTTCTCTTTTCCGGATCAGAATGTACTTACCCAATTTCCCCTTCAAACGTTGCATGACTTTATTGAGCAGCGTACGAAAATCGAATGGTTCCGGCATATCGTATAGCTTTGCAGCCCATTGTGGCACCAATTGTTGTAGCAGCCACCACATTTCCTTGATGCAAGTACAGGGAAAGGGCGTACTGTAAAGCAAATCCGTTAGGCGTTTCTTGGAGTAGTGATATACTGAACAAAGCAGTAGGTCATCTAGGACACGCTCCAATTGAGCGCTGAATGTCTGTCTGGCAAAAGTCGCAGTGGCTTCATCGCCGAACATCAGCATTGTGTCAGGCAGCTCATATTTGTGCAACAGACAGAGATCTAATAGACGCCATTCAAGCGCGCCGTGCAACAGTTGGTAGGCAGGCACATTGCAGTCATTGCCTTTCACACTGTTCGCATGATAAATGCATTTCCACATTTCTGCGTCAAGTACACTGTTCAGCAGCTGACGTAGTTGCGTCACATGCGATCGCAGTAGTTGCCATTGTTCCTTATGCGTTGTCTGGAGTAGCAGATGGTAGAGCTGCGTCACATGGCGTCGACGTTCGTGGTACGCGTTCTGTTGTTGTTGGGGGTGCAGGTCAACGTCCGGATGCATTAAAGTGCAGCTGCCACGCAAATTCATCAACAGACATTGTATGTTTTTGCTGTGAAAGCGAAACTCTTTACTACTGGGTATGAAAATTCAATTTAATTTTAAACAAACCATGCCCCCCCTAAGAGAAATTCCACAACGCTTCGCTCGTTGAGGTGCTGCGCTTGGAACTCATATTCGCTTAGTGTCAGCTCCTCTATGAGCATACTATTTGGTCGCTGGTGCTTTGCAAACCCATTCTTAACAAAACTCTCACCAGAGAATTCAGATTTGAGAGTATCTGCGCCGCTGCATTGAAATTCCGGCATGAAAATGACGACAGAGTCCGTGACTTCAAATGATTCTGCATGTTCTTGAGTTGCTTGTATATAGGCTGCGGAAAGTATATCGTCATCGTCCTCTGCTTGAAGTATATCGAAATCCATAAGAAATGCGTGGTGCTACAGGCAACTTAATTTTCCCTTCTTTTTTTTTTTACAAATTCAAAGTCGATAACAACAACACCTGATTATGCCGCCAACACAACAGGGATGTTAGAGTTGCCTACCGTTACTAGAGTTGCTGAATATCCGGCTAGGTAATTATTGCAGTAAGAAACACTGATTTAACAGCTGTCTTTTGTTATGTGACCCATTTTAGTTGTTATTGTGGGCTTTTGGTCGTTATTGCCTGTTCCGGTGTTTGGTTTTGATGTAATCAATGCACTCTGGAAAATTATTACGTTATCAATCGTTCACGGTGTATCGTGAATTTAGTGTACAGCAGCAATATGTACCAAAACATAACCCCGTGTTTGAAAGAGACATCAAACGGTTAGAGGATTTTCTATTGGACAAACCAAATATTCTTGTGTTAACGGGCGCCGGTGCCTCAACGGAATCTGGTTGGTTTAAGCAAAGCGATTTGAACTATTGGTAGAGTCTAATCTTACTAACATTGCAGGCATACCGGATTATCGCTCCGAAGGCGTTGGCTTGTACGCGCGCACTAACCACAAACCTATACAGCACATGGAGTTCGTTAAGTCGGCCAGCGTTCGTCAACGCTATTGGGCACGGAACTTTGTCGGCTGGCCGAAATTCTCTGCTACGCAGCCGAATCAAACGCACTACAGTTTGGCACGTTTCGAGCGTGAGGATCGAATACAGGCGTTAGTCACACAGAATGTTGATCGTCTGCATACGAAGGCCGGCACAAAGAACGCAGTCGAGCTGCACGGTAGCGGTTATGTCGTCAAGTGCCTTAGCTGTGACTATAGCATAGATCGTCATAAGTTCCAGGATATATTGACCACTTTGAATCCCGAGTTTAGCGACGCACCCAATATGGTACGACCCGATGGGGATGTTGAGATACCTATTGAGTACATCAACAATTTTCGTATACCCCCGTGCCCGCAGTGCCAGGGTAATGTTAAACCTGAGATTGTTTTCTTTGGCGATTGTGTGCCGAAAGATCGTCTCGAGCGTATTGCCAAAATGATCTATGCCAGCGATGGCCTTTTAGTGCTTGGCTCCAGTCTTTTAGTCTTCTCGGGCTATCGCATGGTGCTGCAGACTAAGGATCTAAATCTACCCCTCGCCATTGTGAACATCGGCGAGACCCGTGGCGATCATTTGGCGGATCTGAAATTGTCCGCCAAATGTGGAGATGTGATACCAAAACTTTTTGATTTCAAGAAGAACGTGACCTGAGTCGCCCTCACATCCTCTGTTATATCCATCTATTGAAACCGACTTGATATCTACTGTTGTTGTTGTTGTCTTTTGTTGTTGTTGTTGAATGATTCTGTTATGACTAAGAAATCTATAAAACGACTAAGGAATTAAAAGTGTTTACTTTTTAGTTCAGTCTTGCACTCGTCTGTTTTTTGAAACCAGTGCCTAATTTTTCTATTCTTTGTGCTACATGTAGATCAACAAATCAATCGCTTGTCGTTTGGGATTAGAGAAAGCAACGATAACACGACAATTAAAATACCACGATTGGCGCTACGGGTTATGTACCTCTCATTTAAGCTTTGTTTTTCGACTAATTGGGTGGAAATTTGTCCATTCATGTAAGCTCTGAAAAATTCGAAGTCCAGGGAATATCAGCTTATATAGCCCATCTATAAAGTCTTTGATGAAACGAAGTTCTAATATTCCAATAAACCTAGGATATATTTCAGCAGAACATTAGATATATATACATAATTAAAGATTCTGCGATTACTGAATCGAGAATTTTCCAAACATACTTATGGCAAAGTTCTTTAAGTTAAACTTCATAACGCGTTGAAATGTTGTTGTGTCTATTTTTGTTAAATTTTTTTTTAAACTCGCGCTCACAAGAACATCTGATTCCCATATTTATGGTCTGCCGATTGATTTATTACTTAAGTTAGTGTTGGAAAATGTTCACACGAAACGTAATCAACATGTATTTAAGAGTTAAAAACTACCTAAAGGCCGGCTTTATATAGGCCGACCTAGGTATTTTAAATGGGTAAATCGTTTACTTAGGAGTTTCTTATGTATACTCTGCTAAAAATAGCTTCCGTTAGCCAACACTACTTGAATACAATAGAGTACAATGTTGTTAAAGTAACTAATTATACTTAATCTTTTTTTGCTATTATCTATTTCGCAAATTGGAACGAGTAATTAATTTGGCTGCGTCTACTAAAGCCTTTATACACGTTGACGTACTAGCATTAAAAGGCAAGCAGCGCGAAAAGTAGCGAAGCAAGAGCGATAAGCGTAACGATTAGTTAACAAAAAGAAAATAAATAACACCATGGCTTACGATTTGAAAAAGGAATCGGATGTTAAGGAATATCTTGAAAAACTGGGTATTGAATACCGTTTTGGTTGTTATTCGGAAAAGAAACCGGAAGGTGAGTGAGAAAGAAGTTTGTAAATGGCACCGTCGACATTCATACGCATAACCTTACATACTGTGTGTGGCTATGTGTGCACTGTGCTGGCGCGCTTATTACATATTGCGCTTGGTTGTTGTGTTCTTGTTATAACAGGTCCTGACTTGTACAGAATATGCTCATGTGAGTGGTCCTTAGACGACTGACAATACTTTAGTTATAGGAGGATGGAAGATGACGGCCGTCTTTATCATTTGTATTTCACTTTGTTAGACTATCATTTTCATTGACATTTTGCAGTTTGTCATTTGCTCGGTGATTATTTGGAGGGCATTAAAAAAGACTACGAGAAAGCGGCAAAAGTGTTCCGTTCGACATGTGATGACTACGGTTACGCAAAGTCCTGTTACAAGTTTGGCAACTACAGTTTCTTGGGCAAAGGGAAAAGCGGCAGCAAAGGAGAACCGCGTGTTGCATATAATTACTATGAGAAGGGCTGTGTTTTAAATGATCCAGATGCTTGTCTACACTCTGGCTTGTTGCTTGTCTCACGTTCCATGACCAAGGAAATTGATCGTGATGTGCCGAAGGTAAGTGAAATTATTTTACATATTTTCCCTGTTGCCGCTTATAACGACCGCTACATTTACAGGGTCTGGAGTTCCTAACAAAGAGTTGTGACATGAATAACGCCACCGCCTGTTTCTATCTTTCGGGTATGCACATCTCTGGCGTACAAAAGAAGGCTGAGGAGCTAGTATCAGCAACAACACCATCAAACGCACTGCCATCATCATCAGCTGCAACATCATCATCGTCAGCTGCAACATCTGGATCATCACCGACATATCAACATAGTCATGGCGCGACGAAGGATTCGCCCAGTCAGACAATAAAGGATGGTGATTTCATTATCAAGAAGGACATGAAGAAGGCGTTTCAATTTGCCTACAAAGCGTGTGAGCTGCGCAACATGTATGCCTGCGCTAATCTTAGTCAGATGTATGCTCGTGGCGATGGCACCGAGAAGAACGAAAAGGAAGCAGAGAAATATAAGAAACTTGCGATCGAGATGCAGGACGAAATTAAGAAGCAGCAACAAACGCTTGAATTTCAACAGGGTGTCGGTATGCCGAACTGAGATGGGCAATCGTCGCAAATTAGATAACAACGACAGAAAGACAGGCGTACAGACAGACAGATTCATTTTCGCAGTTCGTTCGTTTATTTATAATTCTTTAATCAACAAACATACCTAGTCCCGTTATACAAGAATACAGTAAGCCAAGCATCTACCCAATGAATTGAACCAGTCAGCCAGCTTAACACCGACTCCGTTCACATATTTGCGTTAATGTATATATATATATATATATCTATATATCTATATATATATCTAGATATATATATATATATATATAAATATAGATATATATTTATATTAATATAATTTCGAACTTATTCCCACGGCACTGTGGTTATGTTACGTTTGTTTAGAAATAAATTCCCCTTTGACAAAGGCGCCAACAGCATGTAAACAAAACGATCATGTTTATTATTATTTTTTTAGTCAAACTAAAAGCAGATTTCAGTTGTTTTGAAAGGCAGCAAATGGGTATAATAACCAAAGCATTGTAAATTAGTCATTTAATGGAGAGTTACATATATACATGATATAATATATTAATTATAGCAAAAGTTGTGCGTGTGCATATAGATTTATTTAACATAATAAAAAAAAAATATATATAAAAAAATATCGGATTTAAAAGACCAACGCTCAAAGAAAGTTTCATGAAAGTTGCTGACAGTGCAATATGGCCAAGACGCAATTGTACCCAAAAGTGCTCCTATCTTTTGTTTGCTCTACGACACATTTGTTGGCTTATAATAAAACTACATGTGCAATTGCTACTTCGGCTCCTTGATATATCGTTAATAGATATACTGCAGCCTAGAGTGACATTTCACCTTTTCAATACTCTCAAGAGACACCTTATATTTGGTGGAACCACGCGAACAGCGTTCGTCTGTCGAAAAATCACTCAATTCAGCCAATGTAAACCAAAGCAACTCGAAACTTTAGGCGCCTGTTTATATTGGAGCAAGGCTCACTGAATTGAGTGCAGAAATGTAATAAAAATAACTGATTAAAAAAAAAAAATTAAAAAGAGAAAAATTTTTGAAATTCCCTTTTTAGTCTACAACGAAGTTGGCCGTGGCTATTCGTTCAAAACTGTCAGTTAACGGCGAGTGTCAAAATCTGCAGTGCTTAGACCGTAGCGGAGTTACTTGAAGTAAACAATTTTAAATTCGGTGCGTTTATTCCTTTTCTGTTTCTGAGAGGAAAAGTTAAATTAAAATAAAAAATAAAAGAAGCAACGAAGTGAAACGGGGCAAAGTAGAAAATGTTGTTCAATCGCTACAAGGACGTCCAAAAATTGTTGAACAATTTCATAAGCCGTTCTTGGCTGTCGGCGAATTTGGATGTGCCAAAGGAGTCGCCGCAACCGTTCCTTGGCGATTGGGTGCGCGGCTTGGCGTCGCGCCCAGCGTACGCACGTCAGAAAATTATGAGTCTGGTCGAGGACATGTTGGGCTTGGGACGTAAGTGCGGCGCCGAATTTGATTCGCCAGAGCCGTTATTTAAGATGTCAAATCAGGCTTTTCGTTATGGCAGTCTGTATATGGACAATTTTCAGAATCAGGTAAGGGAAGGGAATTCGAGTTACTTTTTTGTTGTTGTTGATCATTTCGCTTGTGCTCACGCCGGCATTACAGGAATTCGGGGAGCAGCCGCACATGCTGAGCGTGTGCTCTGCCTCTGGTGGTGATGAGCCACCGCTGGGGGAGGTGCTCTTGAGTAAAATACCTGAGATCCAAGAGAAGGTTAAACGTTTTCGTGCCGAGTATGGCAATACTAAATTGGGCGATATTAGTGTCTCTCAGGTGAGTTAAACCATGAGTATATCCTGATATATATATTTATGTGTCGCAAATTTTCACAGCTCTATGGCGGCATGCGCGGCATGATGGCCTTGATATGGGAGCCATCAGTGCTCGATGCGGATGAAGGCATTCGTTTTCGTGGTCTTACCGTAGACGAACTACTTAAGCGTCTGCCAAAGGCTGAAGGCAGTAATCAACCTTTGCCAGAGGCCATGTTTTGGCTGTTGGTCACAGGTGAGGTGCCCACCAAAAACCAGGTGGATACACTGTCCAGAGAGTGGGCCGACCGTGCTGTCGTGCCGCCATATGTGGGTAAAATGTTGGACATGCTGCCTATGCACGTACATCCGATGACTCAGCTCTCCGTTGCGATCACAGCGCTGAGTCATGAGAGCCATTTCCGTCACGCTTTCGCTGCTGGCGCGCCGAAGCAATTGCTATGGAAGTACGCCTACGAGGATAGCATGGATCTATTGGCCAGATTGCCGCTGATTGCTGCACGTATTTATACCAATGTCACGGGCAATTCGCTTGAACCCTTTAAGTGGGACCGAGAGGCCGATTGGGCTAAAAATTTTGGCCATTTTTTGGGATTTGCGCAGCAGCCGGATTTCATTGAGCTATTGCGCCTCAATTTGACCATACACTGTGACCATGAGGGCGGCAATGTTTCAGCACATGCCACACATCTAGTCGGCTCGGCTTTGAGTGATCCGTATTTGTCTTATGCGGCTGGTCTGAATGGCCTGGCTGGCCCGTTGCATGGATTGGCCAATCAGGAAGTGCTCAACTGGCTTACTGAATTGCAACGTGAGGTGGGCATGGAGCCAAGCGATCGTGACGTGCAGGCATTTGTGAAGAAAACCTTGAAAGAGGGCAGAGTAATTACGGCTATGTGAACCGACATGCACATAAGTAACATGTATCTTTGACAGGTCATACCTGGATATGGTCACGCAATATTACGACGCACCGATCCCCGTTTTCTTGTGCAGCGCGACTTCGCACTAAAGTATCTGCCCGAAGACAACCTATTCAAATTGGTCTCACAGGTGTACAAGGTAGTACCGCCATTGCTCAAGAAGCTGGGAAAGGTTTCGAATCCCTATCCAAATGTGGATGCTCACTCGGGCGTGTTACTCAAGTACTACGGCATGACCGACATGAGTTTCTATACTGTACTATTTGGCGTCTCTCGTGCCATGGGCGTATTGGCCCAGTTGATCTGGTCGCGTGCCCTTGGCCTATCCATAGAGCGCCCCAAGTCCATCAGCACGGATAGTCTCTGTACCATGCTTAAGGAGCTGGAAAGACACAAGAAGTGAGTAATCAATTGTTGTTTATTTTCCCATATATTAGTACTATATAGTATGTATATGACTGTATTTCATTATTTCTTTATTTCAGAGCCCTACGCATTTAAGCAGCCTCGATGACAAACTCAAGCAACTTTTATTCGTTTTAATTCAGCGGTCTGGGCATCAACATCAAACTTCAAAGTGCCTCTTAATAAGGATTATATATTGGAAATATGTAAGGACAATCATGTATTTGGTTTAATATTTGAAATAATTTCATTAAAACATTAAATTAAAATATGAACTGTGTGGATCCGAAAATTAGTATACAACTCTTAAATTAGTATACAACTTACACGGTCAAATTGCTGTATCAAACATCTGTGTGTGTTTGCTATAGCATACAGCGGCGCTGGACAAACGTTCATTTTTTGTTAGCTCTTGAAATGTGCAGTAGGCAATGTCAATGACGGACGATAATTTAATTGCCGTTATGGCTGTGTGTTTAAAAAATAAATTGAAAAAACAAAAAATAAATAAATTATGAAAATAATGTGGATGAAAGAGTGTCATAAAAAAGAAATCAATTTAAACATCAAAAACTATTTATTTATTTATTTATTATTTATTTTAAATCGCTTGCTGGACAGTTCTGTTTTTGTTGTTGTTTTTTGTTTTCTGTTTACTTCGCGCGTTGCTTTGCGTTCGAAAATAAATGAAATTGGCTAGTGATAAATTTATCCAAAGGCTTTAAGTGACAAATTTATTAGGTGAATTTGGTTTACACGTTTTTTTCTTTATATTTGTTTAAAATATAAATGTTCCTGCATTAGAAGTCTTCATCCATTTTAATCACCAAAAAAAAGGAAGAAAGAAAAAACGCAGCTCATTCGTCTTTCACTATGAACTTCGTTTTCGTCAACAGCTTCGTCTCCGCGTGCACTAAAAGCTGTAAAAACATTTTTATGCAATTCGAGTACCAAACGAGCATCTATTAGGCTATATTGTACGACTATATGGTATATACAGTAAAGTCTATAATTGCGAACATCGCTCGTGGCGGAATAAATTTCTTAGTCGCAAGTCTTTTTTATGTTTGTAGAATAAAATTATATATTGCGGTGGGGCGTACACTCCCTTGGCCGGACACGGATACTATATTTACTGACATTTAATACAAGGCATCGATCTCTCGCAGGTGAAAAAAAAACGAGAAAAAAAAGACAAATAAAAGTAAATACTCTAGCAAAATTCATCTGTTAAAGCGGAGATTCCCTTTTTAGCTTAGCCGTTTTCATGAAAACAGCCGAGCTGTGAGCACTACTGCGTTGGCATGTGTTGTTGAAAGCAATAAGATAGGGGACTCCTATTTTTATATGTAATTTGTTGCTTGGTAATTTTGAAGTTTTAACCCACCAAGATATGCTGGGTTTAACATTTTGTGACGCATTTGGCACTGCCCTTGAGGCAACGTTGTTTTACCATTTCAGTTCCTTGCAACTTCATTCAAAGTGCCGTTATTTCGTTTACTACATATGTAGGCGTGCACTACGTTCACTTGATCACATTCCTTGAAAAAGAACGTGGTTAATTCCTAGACATTTCAATGGCGAAAGGTGGACTGAGTCGGTAAGCCGGGAGGAGTCAAAATGTTTCCAGCTCCGACAGGTAAGAACTCTGAGAGAATTGTGTGTCGTACTTGAGATAGGGTTGGATTGTGCCAAGTCTACGACACAATTTGACTCAATGCGATCGGTGCTCGTGCACTCGGGCGCTCGGGCGATCGGCAACGCATATTCAACTCAAGTCAAAATAACAGCTCAGCTTGGCGAAGCTTTGCTTTTGCGACATTGATAATTGCATAAAAGCGCACTACAGCGCACTCGTATATATAAAGTTATATCGGTAAGAGTGTGTTTTATATACAATTATATTGGACATATATAAATTTTTATATATGAGTTCTTCAAATGTGTGTTGAGTAAATGCTGCAACGCTGTCAAGATTAGGTAATTGCTTAGCATCACTCAAGTGCTAACGAGCATTTCAATGAAGCCCAACTAGGCACGACGATCGGATTTATGCCATCTGATTCAAGATCTGAGGCAAATTGCGAGATATATACGTAACGCTAATCAAGCTGACATGGGGTAAAAGCATAAAGGTTATGAGATTTAGAAATAAAAAATTATTAAGTACAGTCGTTCCACGTCGACATTAAACTGTTAGTCACTATTACTACAGACCACACACATGACTAGACGAAGATGAAAGAATAGTGACTATCTCTAGGAGCTCTTTTGGCGGCCTTATTGCAATGAAAGGTTTTAAAAAAACATATACATATTTTATGTTGGATTTTATCCAAATATTTTCGAAAAGCCTGCCTATCAGTGTGTTATTAGCACATTGTTAGCCCCTTATGCTGATGATACTGCGCTCATTGTCAGCCAGAGTCAGCGAGGCAACTGAGCACACTCAGGAGTTTCTGGATGGCTTCAGCATATGGGCAGACTGCTGGCACATCGCTGTCAACCTCAACTATGCACAGCACGACACCTGGGTATGATCTTGGACAGGAGGCTTACTTGGGGTAAGTGGGTTATTCGGCCATTCAACGTTATAGTGATGCCTTCCTGAATTGGAAAAAGTGTTGGCACAAGTCTATATCTGAGGGAGAATATTTTGAAGGCGAAAAAAACATTGAGAGAATAATTAAAAGTCACCTTATATTTTAAACACACCTCGTACTATGATTAAATCAGCGAAAGTTTCTAAAGTCCATGTGATCTTAACTGAGCTGTCAAGGTGATCTTGAATTGAGTAGCACATTTATCTATTGGTTCGTGTACTATGAAATTTTCGGAAATGAAAGAAAACTACATCGGCAGTACTCACATATTAGTACAAGGAGTTATTTATTCTTCAAAGTACGCTCTCATATTACATATACACGTTTGCCATTTGTATAAAGCTGTGGTGGACAGGAGTCAAGTTGTCGGAATTAAATTGTTTTCTTACGAAAAAGGTGTCGTAACTGCGAAACAAATGGTAATCGTGGGGGTTAAGTCTGTTGAGTATGGCGGATGTTGACGAAGTTTCTACTTCGAATTCGACCTTTTCAAGAAATAAAATATGAAGCTGTACGACTACGATAATTTTATTCTATCATCTCGGTCGCTTTTTATGTGGACGCCTGTTATTACCCGAAGAAGAAGGCCAGAAGACAAAAATCGTTCGAGCAAACGCGTATTGTGTTCTTTGACGGTGCAATCGAGAAGTTATTTTGAATGTACAGCTGAATAAATTGTGCGGTATCGATTGGTGTATACTGCTCCATAGCAAAAATATCCTAAGATTGACGTTTTATGTTTCAGCGATAGACAGAAGTTATTCACCACCAAAGTGGATATCTCTATTCCACCGTTTCTATTCTGTAAAGTACCAACCATCACCCGATTTTGAGATGATGTAATTCAAATTATTTTGAACGATAATTTCACCACTAAAATCAGGAAAGATTAACGTGACACAATTTAATTTGAGATACGCACAATTGCTTCAAAGGGGGCTTTTTTCACTATAAAAGTGTTGTGCTAATAAACCATCTTAGAGGATCAAGGCGCTTCAAAGAGAACCATTCGATATTATCATTTTGTAAACATCGTCACTTAATGTGGGAAACGCAAACCAATCTACTTTAAACTGATTTAAATAAGTGCTAAGGAGTGGGATATTTTCTTTTTCTCAGTGACATTAGGGTCTTTTAGGGATCAGTTGCGACAATTCAGAGATACTGTGGTCTAAACAAAAACCCCACCGAATAGCAAGAGAGATGCCGCTTTATATTGTCTATCCTAAAGTTTGAATGCTTGGGACTTATGATTGCGAGAGGACAAACATTGGTTTTCATATCTCTCTATTGCCTGTGGATCTGTCTATTGAATAAAACCCATTAAAGCTCACAAATTGAATTGGTATGCATTGCTCAGACATTCGAATCAATTAGATCTTTGGCACAAGTTCAATCAAGTGCGAACAAATAAATTATTTAATTTGGTTTGTGCGATTCGATGTGCTTGTTTATGCAACTGCGATTGATGAATGAATTGATAGGGGTGAATGGATGGTTGGTATGAATACCAAAATGTAGTGACTTTTGTCACTACGTCAACGTGCCTTAATCGTTAAACTTTTTTTTTGTTGGAATTATTTGCTATTTTAGAAATGTTTCGATTTCAAAACCCACTGCTCAACCCCTAGAATAAGAGCACTAACAACGAACGAACGAAACCTAGATTAAAATGGTGAGTGCCGCCACATAACAAGAGATGACAATGGCGATGCCGATGGGACGAGGACCGTGGGCGAGTCATAAACTTAATTGAGTCAAAAAGATAGAATTTACTATTTATTTACTGAAATCGTGAGTTTTTGTGTGTCTCTGTTCAAACGTGACGTTTTGGAGTAATTGTTGCGATTCAGTAAGGAGCGGACACGGGAGTGGTGAAATCCGAGTCGGCTTTGCTGTTGAACTTTGGCGATGAGAGCGTGGTATTTGTTAATTGTACTCGTGAGTGAAGCACGACAGTCATAGCTGGTCAAAAATGATATACATATGTATAATATGTACGAGTATATCTCTCAATCAATCTTTACACATATACAACTATATGTCTATCCATCTACCATGTATCCATATATCCATCTGAACCTCTATTCGTTTAAATGTATACTTCTTCATCTATCCCTTTGACCTTCTATACATTTATCCCTCTATCTATACAACTATCCTTCTACCCCTCTACCTTTATATCAATCGTCCATATATCTATACGTATATATCTATTATCCATCCATCCATCTATGAATATATAATTTTTAGTTTTAATCCCACTATCTATATATCTGTCCATCCATCATTACATACCCGTTGGTCTGTCTATCTGTCTATCTATATATTTATTTACCTATCTATCTGCCTATCTATATATTTGTTTATCTAACTATCTATCTTTCTGTCTACCTACCTTTCTATCTATCTATCTATTTATCTATCTATCTACCTTTCTATCTATCTACCTATCTGTCTATCTAGCTCTCTATCTATCTGTCTATCCATCTTTCTACCTATCTACCCAACGATTTGTATAACTTTATCTTTATCTTAACAACCTCATTGCTGACCTGTTTGAAATCGACTCACTTCATCAGGTCTACATATCAATACAGACTATTGCCATATCGCTGCCTTTATTAAACTCCATTTGTATGACCTCCATCTTTTGGGTTTCGCCGTCTGTATTGGACATCCGTTACCACCACTGCGTGTTTTATGAACTAAGTCTCTAGGATTCTTTTTGGTGCCTTTGAGTTCTATTGTAAGTGACAAACGTTTGGGAACAATACTTTTTGACGAAGCAATTATTACAATAGAGAGTTGAAAACAAACTTGGCACTTTCATCGATTAATTATCTGACATGGTAATATAATTTAATTGCGTTACCCCTATTGTCTCTATAGAAGTACAATCAATAAGTTGACAAAGTTTCATCGTAATGTGATGAACGGTATGGCAGCGCATGAAATACGAACTAACAAACAAACAAATATTGATTTCAATATATAAGATTACTATTTATTTATTAATCAATTCCTCAATTTATTATCAATCCCTCGTGCGGGGCTTTGTGAAACGCAATAAAAGCAACACTATGAAAACATTATTGGAGTTGCTCTACTTGAATAACAAGGGATATCAGCGCTTGCCAGTAATTAGATGAATTGATCTCGTGTCTATCATTGAACTTTGAAGTAGAAGGTGACCTAAGTGATCTTTGATTAACTTAAGAATGTTCACATACAGGAGTGTTCATTACACTGTTTCGAACGACCAGGCAAATGAAGACCGGGTGTAGATGTAGCTTAGATTATGCAGACCGCCTTGGTTAGATACCGGGTGCTTAATATGCAGGAGTTCTTCAAAAACAGATATATGTAATTCCCAATAGCTAAATAAAAGAATAATTTATGTGTCTGTAGATGACTCTTTTTATGATGAAGCCAAGAACTTTTCTCGGTTTTTCATATATAACTTTAGCCATGTACGTAGTCTTCGAAATTTTTGCACTTAAGATTGTGGCCATCTTTCCTTGTTACAAATGCTTTAGAATTCCGATTTTTCTGGGAGTGAGTACATTCTATATTACTTTTAGAACTAAAACAATGTGATCATAGAATGGAGCATATAATGTGAAAGCTGTCCAGAACAAGTTAGTCAAGCCTTTATAAGATTTACCCGCGTCACTATTCATTAAAATCACAAGAATGTTATGCCATTTTGCGAGAGCATTATCACAATTAAATTAAATAAAAAAACAAACATAATAATGAAGTAAAGTAGATAGGTTATTATAGTAGAGTAAGCTAGTAGAGTTTCCCAATGAAAATGTTACACGGGTCGTATAATAGTATTACAAAATACTATTGGACTATTGCAATCTCGTCTAACAAGTTAGGAGTTTGCATTAATTCTGGTCAGTGATCAGTGGTCAGTATCAGTGTAAACAGCTCGTCTAATTCGATGGTTTTGACATTTTTCAACACTAAAATAGCAGCTTTCCATTCAGTGGTGTTAAGTTATATTATTAAATGTATATTGACGCTGATCATGGAACACTCGAAATTGCATTTTCGACATTCACTACTGGTGTGATTTGATTTGAATGAATCTGCAGCCGAAGCTCATGAAACACTCTTAGAAACTTGTGGCGATGCTGCTCCGTCATATTTCAATTGTCGGTTTTGGTTTCAACAAGTTAAGAGTTGTGATTTCGATGTCAATGACAGAGAATGCCCTGGAGCACCAAAATAGTTCGAGGATAATGAACTGCAAGACTTATTGGACGAATATTCATGGTCATAAGGTGTTGCTGTGTCTATGGTGGGATCTGTTACTGCAGATGTGCACCAATGCCAGTTAAACCAATTGAAAAAACGCATTCTTGCTAAAAAGGCCAGCAATAGCGAGCAAGTGACGCAAAGTCATTCTCTTGCATGACAACGCTCGGTCACATGTTGCAAGAGTTGTGAAGCATACACTGTTGTAGCTCGAATGGGAAGTTCTGCCGCACCAAGCGTACTAACCAGACATACAAATTTTTTTGCATTAAAAAATTACCAGAATTAATGCAAGCTCCTAATGTAATAATGGAAAAAATTAATACACTTGTGTCTCTTTACAGTGACCGCCTTTTGTTGCAAACAAGGGCTTCTCTGCTGGTGAAATTTCTGTGATTGATGTTCTGTCTGGTAGCATAGCCTGCCAGATGGAAGCTCTTTGAAGGAGAATATTTTTTCTGTCTAGAGTCCGTAACGAAAAACTGTAATTTTAAGCAATGTGGTCAATATTAATATGTTGCGGAAGTGGTCAGCATCATTCTACACTGTAACCGTATTAAACACTCGTTCTCTGTAAGGACCTGAATTTTAAAATTCTCAATTAGTACTATTTAAAATGTAGTTTCTTATATCGTCTTATTCGGCACTGTATTTGGCACTCACTACATTATCAACTTAAGTTGTATATCTTTGTTATCGTTCATTTAATCTACGAAGTTACAATGCATTAGGATTTCTGCTTCAAGATGTGAACTTTTTTAAAAGTAATTGTAGTATAGTGTAATTATAATTAACAATTATGTGATGATGACGATGATCAATGATGCCGACTAAAGTGGCAACCTACAGTTTAAATAGACAAGACGTATGGTGGATTGGATAGACAGTTCGTCGCTCAAGCAGAAAGAGATAGACAGTTAGGCTGTCGGATTTTGTGCTATACGCAGATTTGTTGTACTTTCAAAGCTCAGGGAAAATTATTATTATTTTTTTTTAATGTTTTTGTTTTTTGAGGTTTATTCAATCAGAATACAATGCAAATGGCTACGGCTGTGCGTGTGTCTGTGAGTATGTACATAGATTGAATAAACAATGCAGCTATTTGCAGCTTAGTTAGTTCTAAGCTCAGCTCAGCTCAGCTCAGCTTAGCTTTGCTTTAGTTGTAGCTTCAACGCTGCCACGGCTAAGTTCAGTTCAGCTCAGCTCAGCTCAGTTCGATTCAGTTCATTTCATTTTAGCTCAGCTTTCTTTTTAACTCAACTCGGTTCAGCTCAGTTCTGTCGTCGTTCGAAAACGTTCGTGCGAAATGCTCCAAACGCGAAATCAGTTCAACGTCGAGCAGTGACAAAGCATATACACACAAGGCTGCGTTGCAAGCAAGCACACACAAGAAAAATAATAAATAAATACATACACGCATTTGAAGAAAGCAAAAATAAATAAATGAATGATTAAATTAAAAAATAAATACCTCAAATCGAATCACGAAACGAAACGAAACGCAACGAATACCAACCAACACAGACGGTTAATTTTGTATCCCATCCCATTCAAAGCGCGAAACCAAAGCAAAGCAACTCGTTATATTCTTAACGCAGACGCGATTATTACGTACGCCAACGTCGAAGCCTACGCACACGCAATTCGCTCCTTACTCGTACGTTGTGTTTGACCATTGTGTCGTGCGTGAGTGTGTGCGCGGAAACCGCTCCAAAGTGAACTAATTACTCTGTGGAGTGATAGGATAAACAAAGGACGTAGCCGCAGCATAAAGCGAAATACGAATTTTGTTGCTCTTGTTGCTTTTGTTGCCTTTCAGTACTTCTACTTTTTGTTTTGCGTCTGCGCAACAGCCTAGCTTAGTGTGCGTTTCTTTGTATATGTGTGCGCGCAAGGCTGCCATTTTACTTTGGTCATTAGCTTGTGTATGGCGACCGCGTTTCGGATAAACTAAAGAATTTAATTGAATTTTTTTTATTGCCTCAAGAGTTTTTTTCGTGACTTTTTGTTGCTGTTTTGTCTTTGTGTACGCTATAAATTGAAAGGGTGCATGTGTGTGTACATGGTGTAAAAAAGCAATAAAAAAGAATAAGAGAAGCAGTTGTATTAACGCGGCTGTATTTGTGCGACAAGAAGTGATAAGCACAGCGCACAGACAACAACAACATCAATAACAGCAACAACAACGCAGCAACGCAGACCGCATATTTTTCATTCTTATTATTATTGTTATTGTTTTTGTTGTTGTTCTGGCTACACGCAAACGACGACGCACGGCAGCGTAATTGAAACGGTTCGTGACTTCGGTTTCGCCAAGTTTTGCGTTGCGATTCGCGTTTGTCATTGTCGTAGTCGTAGTCAACATCGTCTTCGTGTACGGAACTAACGGAGAAAAAGGAAAACACATTCAATCAAAGCTAGTGCAGCTAGCGTACGCAGAAAAGCTCAAATAAAAGGAGGAGAAGAAGCGCAAGCAAGAAGAAAAAGAGTATCACAAAAGTAAAAAAATCTAATTTGAGATTTTTCCGGCTTGGCGCAGTTTACGATTGTCCTCCACCACAACAACACCGCGTAGCGTAACGTAATAAGCAATAAACAGCAAAATGGAGGACTATTGGGGTCTAAGCATTACAACGGGTACTACAACTATTATTACAACCACTATTACTACTATTAGTACTACTATTACTACTACTACTACTACTACATATATAAAATATGCATGTTCTATATATATATAATTGGATTTATGTTTGTATGCATGTGTGTCCGATATAGATGCCTAAACCGCTGGACCGATTTTGATGAAATTTTTAGGTAAACTCTAGAGTAGCCTGTCAAGTAATCCTGTGAAAATTTGTATGTTAGTGTGCGGCGAAAGTTGGGGAAAACAAAAAATTAAAAAATTAATTTGATTATTTGTATGAAATCAATATTGCTTATCAGTTCGTCGAAACCGAAAACGAAACGAAAAGTGTCGTTTATCACAAGTTGCTTAACTGAACAGAATCAACCAATGCAGCAAACTACATAGCTGCATTTCTTGCTGATACGCCATTGAAATTCCTAATTTTCGTACTTTTATTGAATTTTTATTTCCGGCAAGGACAGAAAGACATCTGGCGGGCTATGCTAGTACTATATTAAAAGGCACATTAATATAATTGACAACTTTATTATAACAAAAATAATTTTATCAAAAATATTAAATGTTTGAATTTGTAATAGGCCTTGCAATGATCATAACTACAAGCGAATAGAGAATATTAAAAAAAAAACCAAGCAAAAGCTGCAGCAGCAGCAACAAATGAGACGAGAGGACTGCACTTTGATGTAGTTTAAAACTCTAGCATTCGCCCACACATACACACACACATACGCGCAACCACTTGCGCAAGTGCAAGCGCACTAACGTTCAAGCGTGCATGTAACACTGTGCGAAACCCATTGTAATTGCAAGTGCGTGCGTAGATGTGAACGCGATCGAGCGCGAGGTATTATAGCCTACATAATTAAATGCTAAAGAAAAACAAAAACAAAATTAGAATTAAAAGAAAAAAGTAATACAAATAATATGCGCTCTAACACATAACATATGCGTATGTCAACGTGTGCTTGTGTGACGTCATAGGTTAAACAGAATTAAAGCAAATCAACATTTGAAAAACGAATATCATCTCAAAACGACATTTACAAACACATATGTACATATATGTATATACATAATTGTGTGTGTGCGCCTACATAATGTGCTGCTGTCCATATGTGCGTGCGTCTGTATGTGTGTTTGTGTGGGGATGTGTGTGTGGGTTTGGGTGTGAATAGTACAAAGAACGGCTAGCATCAATTGTTTAAATTGAGCTCATTAAGTGACACTTCATACTATTTTCTGTGATTGCGCAACTTTGAAATATTCAAAAGAGAAAAGAGAGAGAGGATTTGAGCGAGGGTATGAGCGTGTGAGTGCACATTGTCATGTGACGTAGGCAACCCGGCGTATACTTCATATTGTTTTTTGAACTAACTAATTATTATAAGTATTAGTAATTCTATTATTATTATTATTACCATTATTATTATTATCACTTATTTTTATTTAATTTAATTTTTTTAGATTATGCTGCTATTAACTTCTTTTTCAGTAGAACAGAATGCCAATTATCATTATCAATTAAAATAACAACGTGTCTTTCCGGCATATTGTAAGGTTAAATGTTAGTGTTACATGCAGCCGTCGCGTTTTTGTAAAAGTACTTTTTACCCGTAATCCAACCCATAGGCGATTTCGTCATCATTCAATTTGGGGATTTAGTGTCAAACATAACACCCAAAAATCGAGGCAGTTCTTTGCTACACCATGCCAGTATGCAAGAGGTATGAAAACCTCACTTTCCGGTGGGGCAGAAATATTGAAAAGGGATTTTTTTTTATGAAGTTTGACGGGGCATGCTTAAAAATGTTGTAGTTTAGACTAATTTTTTTAAATAAATTCGAAAGTGTTTTTGATATATTAACACCTGTTGGCGCACTGATTCGCTGTATATAGTTTAGCTCAACTTATGTGTAAGCAATTACCACTAATCTATTAGTATATTAGATTAGAGCGCCGTCTCCGGCTTATTGTGACACAATGCCTCGTATGCTTTCTTCTTGTTTTACTTTGCCAAAATTTTTCAAATGTAACACCTTATTCCCTGATTTTTCCCATAAGGACTTTGAGTGCTCTAAACTTTATTAGAACTTTCGATTATATGTCTATCTAATATATGGGAAAGTGGAAGTATGTATGTATGTGGATATGATATTATTTATATTGTTGTTAATGATATTGTTTATTTATTTTTGCTTTCATTCGCTCGCCTTCTTCGTATTTTTTGGTTGCTGTTAAATATGCATTATTTCGTATTTCATACAAAACCACATTTCATACAAAATAACGAACTGCTTTCAGTTACAAAGTTTGCTTGAAACATAAGCTGTTGTCATTTGATGGGATTTTAGACTTTCCTAGTAGACTTTCACATCAAATTTCACTGGATTTGACTCCAGACAATTCTAGAGTTTTCTTGAAAATTTCATTAAAATCGGTCCAACGGTATAGACTATATGTAGCATACATACATCCCCTCATATGGTACATTATTCCACTTTTATATATGCATTATATATATGTAGATCAAATTTCAACCTCTAACCAAAGAATTCGTATGGTTCCAATGACACCTTGACTTTTATTATTTTTTAATTACGTGTTTTTGATCTTCCCATTTGTCTATCTATTTATTTATCGATCTGTTCTCTTCTATCATGTGATATAAAAATTATCCGCGTTATTTTATCCAGTTGTGTCAAACAAACACGTGTTAGATAGGCAACATTAAAAATTAATATTGGTTTAAAAATGAGTGAAATATTTGAGAAATACGCTATGTGATGCTCTTTTAATATTGTATAAAAAAGGTGAAGCCGCTTCAAAAACATGCCAAAGATTTTATGCGGCTTACGGTGAGACTGCTGTGATTAAAAGTCAGACCCACGAGTGGTTTGCTCAATTCTGTACTGCAAATGTCAAAGATGCGCCTCGCTCTGATGCGCCAGTCATTGAAAAAGCCGATTAAACCATAGGTTAATTCGGCTCTACACTGCTCACAACTCGATCGCTTCAACGAAGCAATCAAAGAAAAGCGTTCGAATCCAAATCCAACACAAAACGTTTTGCTAAGAAAACTTTATATATCACACATCATATCTGTTGATCCTTTGATCTACAAGTATTACTTCCTTTCGTTATCTATACAAATAATTTACTTCAATAATCAAATATACATAGATCTATAGAATCTATCTTGGCTTATTTCCTGCACAATTCAAATAATTTTTAAAATCTCCAACTTAATAATGGTCCCACAATAAGTGAAACTCAAAATAAAATTGAATAAAAATTCAAAAAGAAACCCAATAGAGAACAAATGGAACGAAATCACTCTCGAACAGAGTCGCTTTTCAAAATTAGTGAAGTGAAGAAAGAAGCAAATGTTTTATAATAATATAAAATCAAATAAATTGTACAACAAAAGCCACAGCGACAACAAAGACTACATTACTTGGATATGTACATGTAGTTAAATAAGACTCAGTCATGCTGACTGGGTCAGCTGAGTACGTTCGGGGTGTACATGATGGTGACATATCATAGACGGTGAACTGAGTAGTCGAAGAAGTAAAAGCAGAAGTAGAAGCAGACGATTGATGTGAGGTGTCCATGCGTCTTGCCCGTCAGTCGAATTGAGCGAACGGCCATTCGTCGGTTTGTCTGTCTGTGGGTGTGTGTTCAAATCAACGTTGTGTTTTTGTTCGAGCAAATCTGAGCAATCTTAAAATGGAATACAAAGGGCGCATCAAGACATATTGTCGCGTTGATCAGTCGACGTGTTGGCAATCATGGCGAATATCAACACCTAACAAAACAATAATAATAATAATAATAAAACAAAATAAATAAATTAATAAATAAAAGATAGAGAAGAAGAAAGAAAAAACCGTAGCTGGGCAGCAGCATTAGCAGTAGCCATGCAGTATTGATAATGATGATGAACATGATGATGTTGATGTGGACTGTGATAATGATGATGGCATTGATACTTTTCATCATTTTTAATTCGCGCAAAAAGCAGAAACTGCAAAGAAGTGGCCAAGCCATCTGTGCTGACAGTCAAAGATAAAGAAGAAGCAAGCTAAGCCACTGTAAATATTAAAATTATATATATATATATATATAGAAAATAATAAAGGCAAGCTTAAATAATGGATAAACAGACATACCGACCGGCAGACATACTTACAGATACAAAGCTAAGAATCAGTGTTCTCTGTTTATGTGACGCTGATTAAATTAAAGTGAACTTAATTTACTGTGATTGAATATATTTTCTTTTCGTTCTTGTTGTCGTTGCTGCTGCTGTTGATCGTTTGTGATTTCGTAAAGCAACCGCAACACACACACACACACACACACACACACACATTCAAAAATAGTTATACGCTCTATGAGTACTATAGCTTAGTCGGACTTGGTTTGAAATTGTGAAAAGTCAAATTTACAGCGTTTATTTACAAAATTACATAGTGTTATCTGGCTTTCTTCTATCTATTTAGTAAAGGCCTGGCCTAGGCAAAGCACTGTTTTCTAATTTAGTCTATATGTTGTCCAGTCGAACTTCCCTATAAAAAACTTCTATACAACGAAGCTCTTCCTATTACGAATTGTTTTAAGTACACAGCTTTCTCGAGTACATATCGTTTCAAGTGTATAACGATATTTCAATATAATGAAGTGATATTTCGGTCCCCGTGGGGATTCGTTATGGGAAAGTTTGACTGTAGTTAAAAGGTATGATATCGTCTTCGAGTTGTTAATAGTATATCTCTTTCATGTATTGCTGCCAATTAATATCACAATATGTGAAAAAATCATGTTGTTGTTTGTATCCAATTATACTATGTGGCCTTTAAAAAAGGCAATTATACTTATATATACAAGTATATATACAAGTATATATAAGTATTAGCAGTTTTTAAAAAAAATTTTTAACAAAATATTTTGTGTTGGATTTGAATTCCGGTCGCTTTTCCTTGATTGCTTCGTTGAAGCGATCGAGTTGTGAGCAGTGGAGTGCCGAATTAACCATTTAATCGGCTTTTTCAGTGATTTTGACACCAGAGCGAGGTGCGTCTTTGACATCGAAATTGGTGTTACAGAATTCAAGAATCAAGTATTACTTTTTTTTGCCTATTATTTGCAGCCCTGTCCTATCGATAAAGAAGGTACTACTTTGTAAGAGAAGAGTAATATTATATTATGTCTATGAGAGGTAATCCATTAGACTGCCCAATTTCTGAGTTATTCGTAAGAATAAAATTGTTTTGCCAGCAGATGCAGAGCAAACTCTTAATTTTATGTATGTTCGGTTCTGTTTGGCCTGGGTTTGGTTTTGTTGAATCTTGGTTTGAATCAACACAAGATTTCTTGCTTTTAGGATTGACAAAATAAATTAATTTTCCACCGCCAGTGACAATTCGATACAAAAAAAAAATTTTATAAGTGGATTTTCATCTTTCCAGTACTCCTTCCTTCAATTACTACGGTACCCTATTTCCCTACTTTTAAATCTTTCCCATGGCTCGTAGATTTTTGCTTGACCAATTGGGTCATTGTACTATTGTCCAATGAGTCACAAAAGTGTTAAAGGTGCGAGCACTTAATCAAGTGTTTATATGGAAATTACTCTATCCAGTATTCCATTTATTAATGCCACGAGCTTCTGATGTAAAACGGATGTAATTGCAAGTAAATTGAGAAATTGTTTTTTTTTCGCCCTCGTGGAGCATGCGTGTTCCGGCAACGATGTTTGATTGTATGCGAGTGTAACGCTTGAAAATTATACTCTATTAACACCAAAGGTGTTTCATATGAAAAAGAAAAAAAGCAGTAAGAACTTGGTTATCAATCTCTGGTTTGCATAAGAGGTAGCCTCCTCCAGAATTCGGCTGATCCCAATAAATGTACGTCGATTTGTGGTGTCTGCTCCGTTGTAAAAGAAAAATGTAAAAAATGATTAACGAGTTCAGTAGACTTGATCGATTTTAAATATTTTTATTTTCCGAAAATTATAGTTAGTTTTTGTCCAAGGTAAGTTGGCAGCCCTAAGACCAGAATCGAATGAGCTAACAATTAACAAAACCACATGGTCTTATTCTCCGTATCATATGAAGCATCCATTAACAAAAAAAATGTGTATACACTTATCCTGGGTTCAGTGATTGTGAGCACTTCATAGGATTTTATGACTTGTTTTCAATGTTTTTATAAGATCGTAGAAAGCTGCTTGCGCACCAAGTTAGTTTACCGATCTTGCATAATTGGTTCGTAAAATGTTATTTATTTCATAAATTTGATTCCATTGTCTCGAGGTCTTATAATATTTAATGTGGTGTCTTGATCACTTTTGGTACGTGGGTCAATCAATAAGAAAAGAGATGGCGTTCGTAGCATCGATAACTTTTTTTTTTTTTTTTAAGTTTAGTACATCACTAATCAGCTGTTGGAGTCTCCGTAATATCGATCACTATTTCTATTATTATTTTTGAAGAGAAACTTCTAAGGGCGCATTTATAGTAAAAATTTGTAATATGTCGGCGCCGGGACGCCGCGTTCTACGACAGAGATGGAAGAAAAATATATAAGAGAAACAGATGTAAGAATTTTGCGTTTGGATTTGTGAGTTGCTTGAAAATATATGGACGTTACTCTCTCTTGAGCATGCACAAAGGTATTACGCTCCTCGTTGTGTTCTTTTTGTACATGATGTTCATCACTACGATGCGTCATAGTGTCATCGCGTCATCGCATTATCGTTCTTCGTGTAGCATTCGAGTGTTGAACCGAAGTTGAGAAATGAAAACAAAGGGCACGCGCTGTTGTTTTTGAAGAAGTTTCACTTTACCATACGTGAACTGAACACATGATTTTTTTTTCTATAGCCTTTATTTGCTGCTATTGGCAATATTCAGCGTATTTTATAATGTTTACAAATCACATGTACAATAAAAACCTAGTATGACTAATCGCTCATCTGTGATGCGGAATGGGTGGTCTAGGGCGTTTGGCATTTTAAAGCGTCATAGTTTTATTGTCCATTTTTGAATACGCGAGACTTGTGGGTGATTCGCCGATTGCTACCAGTCCGTGGTAATTAGAATTCCACCACAGGAGGTGGGTGGATGGTGTGAGGATGGGATTTCCGTATTTTATTTTTTTGAAATTATAAATTCAGGGAAATTGGAAAGCTGTGAACCATGCCTGCAGTAGGTTATGCGCCCAAGACCTCTGGAGCGACAGTCTTAGGTCACTTAAATTAAGCTGTCGAGTCACTTAATTCATTACATTATATCCTATTAAATATTTAAAGCGTATTTATGTTAATTGGTTTACATTTACACTTATTGCAATAGGTCTGTCTTTTGGTACGTACAATTTTCAACCCCGAGTTATTGATCAGCGATAGAGTTCATTCACCAATTGTTGCTAATTTATAAGCTGCTATAAATGAAACGACTGTATTAGACAATATGAATATTGAGAGATTGATTGATATACGTGTATGTGTTGGTGGGCAGTGGATAGAGTAGTATTCAGGTTCTTAGAGTACTGAATACTACTGCGTCTTTAAAGGCTTGGCATAGGGGATTGAAAGAAAGGTAAATATAAGCAGAATGGTTGGATTTTTATTATCGAGTGCAACTATTTTTCAGCTCTTAAATGTCTCACTGGACAGCATGTTTTTCTGGACAGCATGTCTCTCTGTATATATAAAGGTTAGTGACTCAATTTTTAGGTAGCAAAGTTTGCTTTTTACCACAGAAGGCGCATTGAAATTGACCCGGTCCGACCACTATTTTACAAACTACAGATTCAAATTTGAGATCATCTGATCAAGCTGAAATTTCTAGCTTTCGAGTGTATCAAGCTAACATAGAGTTCATTATAGAGTTTTACGAGGCCATAAGCATAAAATACAAGATCTGCTGATTGAATTGAATTATCTTCATAAAAACATTTGCTTCCTTGAGTGTGAATGAAGTGTCTAAAACCTTTGTAATAGCCGAAGTTTGCCTCCTTTCTATGAATTTAAGCCGCACGCTGTTCGTGACTGGGTTGGACTATGAAAGTATATTGCATGACAACATCTCTACGAGGACTCATTTTGACCAGTGATCCAATTTGATGCCTTTAAATGTGCACTTACTTATTACCATATATGGAATGATATGCGCTTCCTTTATTGGGAACTAGTACAGCTTAACTTTGCTGGATGTTTCTACTGGAAAACTACTTAAATCTTGACTTACAAATTCAAAGTAAATTCAACATCAAAAGCGAAATGACTAAATGACTACCAAGACTAGCAAACAACGAAAATAGTTGCAGACAGTACAAAAATAACTAAAAAAATTCAAATTGCGTTCAATTGTTTATCGAAAATGTATGCAAATTGCTTTGAGAGCGCCGTCGAACAGCGGGCGCAACACCAACAGCATCAGGAGAGACAGAGAGAGAGAAAGATTACGAGAGAAAATTGAAAAAAGGCAACAACAACAAAAACAAACAACATGACAAAAGATAAAAAGATATTCATCTATTGCCGCCGCAAGATATTAAGACAGAAGCTACTCGTATATGTAAGTCGTCTGTCCGACTATTCCTCCATCAACTGTTGTCTGTCGTCTTCCGTCTGACATCAAAGCGTATTTATCGTTTCCGTTTTTCGAAAATTACATTCAAAAAACAACAAATTTCTAAGCGAATATTAAGTATTTTTAATTGTTGTTGTTGTACAGTTTTTTTATTTGTGTTTTGTTGCCGTTTGTCATCGGCATTGTGCCTATGACAGATCGTCGTAGTTCATCACGGTACCTACGGACAGCTTACCGACACTAACAAGTGCACTTTGACACTCACAGCGATGATCGACGACGACGTTGATCGTTGTTGATTGTGATGTGATGATGTTTTTTTTTTTTTGTTTTCTTCGCTGATGATAATGATAAAATAAGAGCAACAAAAAAAACACCAACAACAATCAATTGAGTTAAGCTCATTGAGTCGAGTTACCTCTTCAATTTACACCAACGTCGCCACTATTACAAAAGCAACGTTCTCTTTCTCTCGCCTTTCTTCAATCAGTTACACTTTACCACATTGGCTCACGCTCAATGAGAACGCGGTCGGACTTTTCGAAATTTGGTTACCAAATCAATGCTTTCTGTAACGGTCCTCATTAAAAGGAAAGAAGTAGTGCCCGCCTCTTCAGTAATACTATTTCGGCATATTGCAAGACTAATTGCTTTAGCAGCAGCCCGTTTGTCTGCATGGATGAACTTGTATGCAAATCATGCTATTAGGTTTTCAGTTAGAGAGCTAAAACTATACACAAAGTTATCTTTTTATCATACATTGTATATTTCCCGATTATTTCTAGGAGAACTATTATATTGTTTTATTTAAGCTGAAATCTTGACATGTATTATTTCAGGTCCATACGACGAACGCAAAAATTTTGAATACACTAATACTATTACATCGTATTGTCCCATACAAAATTCTTAATAAAATTTGAATTTGCGGATGAATTATTTCAAGATTATATACACTCGAATCTTGAAAAACCCGATTTGATTTTTGACCTATCGAAAAGAAATTTCAGCGAAAAGTCCTACTATACCATAGCTAAATATTGTGCATAATTTAATATTCACACATGACTGGTTAGTAGTGTGGCTACCGTAAAACCTCTCTATAAAATTTTGAATATTTTGAAGTTGAAGCGTATAACAACTTCTCCATAGCCGTGTTGTCTTTTCTTCAGTTGTCATTGTTCTTGTTATCGTCTTCAGCACGCGAGTTCGCGCGACTTGCATTTCCGAATCAAATCAAATCGAACCGAACGCTTTGCTCTTTCGTTCGTTCGCTCGTTCGTTCGATCGATCGGCGCATTTGTCCGAATTTGAAAGGCAAGCTCGACTGGAAATTTTGCCATGCCACACAATTCATTTAGAATTTTTATCGTAACGCTACGTGTTGCTTTATTTTGACGAAACGGATAAAAAAATAAAACATATAAAGCAAAATTTTGTACTAAGCGGAGTTCGAACGAGAGCTTAGTAACTGTGTGTTCTACTACTATGTTAAGTAAGGTTTTATAATTTCTATTAAATGCAAAATTAATCAAAAAAAAGTTATTCATAAAATTGGTGTAAGAAAGATTTGCTTTAAAACATGTGTTCTCCTGCTGCAAATGCTTTTCCAGTCTCTTCACCGAACAGAAGATTTTTAAGGCAAAGAGAAACAAAAAAACATATTGCATACTTTAGCGCGCAGTTGTTCAACTTTTTATATGCGAAATTGGCATGATCAAATTAAAAATATTGCGACTCCATTGTTATCGTTGTTAATTTCGTTATTTTGTTATTGTGTACTAATTCTTCTGCTTTAACATTGTTTTCGCTGAGTGTATGCGGCGGCGAAAAATTGGAAGCGTTTTGCAATTTGTTTTATTTAATAAAACATTATTATTTTAAATATATAAAAGCAAAATTGCTTAGAACAAAAATTGGTTATAAAAAAGACATTTACATCGGCAAAAGATGTAATACTTTAGTGTGAAAACACTTGAAGGACACAAGTTTTAACAAAAGTTTTGTATGAAAAGTTTACAAGGCAACAATTTTAAAAATTGCTACTTTTAGAGTTAATATCTAGAAAACTGAGAAAAAAAATATATATAATAAAATAAAATAAATTATGAATAATAATTTTAATAATTTAATATCGTTTAAAAACTAAAAGAAAACGCTTTAATAGTAAACCTAATTAAAAACTCAATTAGTTATACTAAAGAGGCGCCCAACTGAAGCGAGAGAGGCGTAATGTGGCCACCATTATTGGCGCTTGACATTAGATGGCGCTAGTAAAACTAGTCATTTCTATTAAATCTTGTTGATCCTGGTTAGATCATAAGGAAAAAAAAATTTACAAATTATTATATTGTCATTGATTCTTGATCCGTGTGCAAAGTTTCAGCTTTATATGACGGTTTGAAGTGAGTGAAAATCTCGTTCAAAATATTGTGTACAAACATACAGGTGAAGTTTGTATAATAGCATGTAATAATAACGTTTCTCTCATAAGCTATTGGATTTGGTTGGATTAAGTGGCTTGTATGAGCCAATGGTCTACGGCCCTAAGGTTGAGCTTGCGACTTTCGTGTGTATGAACATAAAGAAGTATCACAATATCAGTTTGCTAGGAAGTCCAAGGAACTTCAATTTTTCAGAGTACGTCAGTCTTCAATTTGTCATAGTATATACTCGTATATACATAGTATGGTCCTCTTGAAGTTTCTGCTAAAGATGGTTTTCTTATGGTTTTCGTCTGTCCAAATTTTAACTCGATAGTTAAAAAAACCCAAAGGTCAAGGGTTCAAATTCCACGGTGGGTAGTAAAAATGTTTAGTTTTTTAACTTCACCACCATCAGATGACACTCTCCAACTTCTGTGGAGGCGTTGCTCCTTGGCGGCGCCAGTCGACATTTTCAAGACCAAGGACTGTTAGCCGCAGGCTAATCACCCACCCTATCAGACAAACAATCTATTTAAGAAACCAAAGCAAGCCTGGGAAATGCTCCTAAGAGGTGTGACTAAGGATTTAAAAAAATATATAATTCTAAGAATACCCATCTGTTTATACAGGGTCTGTGTGATACAATAATAATAGGATATTAAAATTATCACAGTTTATGTGAATTGACCTAAAATGATGATTTGATAAAACAATAGCAGTTTTCATAATAAGAAGTGATTTCAATTACAATCTGTTGTTTCAACAAACACACAGCGCCAAGTGCATAAAAACGAAACCAAGAAAAAAAAAACGAAAAAGAAAAATGAAAAAAATACAAAGTGGCAACGCTTCATTGAATTCCTCACAAATGTCATCTCTCCTTCATACACATCGTACATACATCGCACCTTCATGTAAATGTGTTTTGAGGGCTCGACTCCCTTCTTCAGTCGCTAAATTTCTGCGACACCTGATCATCTCATTGGTAGTCATTTGCATTGAACTTTGCATTTGGCATTGGTTAATGCCTAGGACCAACTCCAAATGCAAAGCCATTGTTGTCAGAATTAAAATCAATCCAGCTCACTGAAACACAAGTTGTGTCCACAACTAATGAAATGCGTTTCTGACGATCACAAATTTGTTTGCAGATATAAATTGCACACAGCCTGCCATCGATGACTTCCCTAGAGATTTGTTTACGGAGTCACAGAGACAGTCCGGTGCTGTTGTACTTCATGTAATAGCCAGCCTATATTTATTCGTAGCATTAGCGGTAGTGTGTGATGAGTACTTTGTGCCAGCCGTTGAGAAAATATGCGCAGGTGAGTACGAGTATTTCCTCCATTTCAGCTCCTCAGTATGACTAACACTGTCTTTCTAACATTGCTCTACAAATCCTGTCTATAGCGCTCAATATGTCTAATGATGTTGCGGGCGCGACATTCATGGCCGCTGCTACTTCGGCGCCGGAGTTGTTTGTCAATGTGATCGGCACGTTCATCACAGAGGGTGACATTGGCGTTGGCACCATTGTCGGCTCAGCGGTGTTTAACATTTTAGCGGTTGCGGCCTGTTGTGGCATCGGTGCCGGTATGGTAAGTACGCCACCCGACACTATACGACACAACACGACACGATACTACCTAATAAATCCTATACCAGTATATCTTAGATCTCAGATCTTAGATCTCGCATGCTCGCATGCTCACGTACTCACGTTTCCTTTCACTTGCAGACAATACCGCTCGATTGGTGGCCATTGACTCGCGACAGCATCGCTTATGGCGTCACTGTTGCGATACTCATTTGTGTGATGCACGACGAGCGTGTTGAATGGTATGAGGCGCTAATATTGGTTTCACTGTACGCCGTCTATTTGGCCGTCATGTATTTCGACAAAACGTTTCAGAAGTGCGCTAAAGGTAAGTTCAAGTCTGATCGCTCACTCCATTCAAATGTGCACATACACGCGCACACACACACACACACTGACCGACCGACACATACACAAACCAAAAACACTACATTTACACTCACTCTCACACACACAGGTGGCGTTAAGCAGGCTCGTTCGCGAAGTCGCTCCTCAAATTGCAGCATACAAACGAAGAACAGCAATAGCAATGAGAAGGAACCAGGTTGTTATACAAAAAAAAAAAAAAACATACAAATCTATACAGATACATAGGTGTATATTCTATAGACACGCTCAGATTGCAACTGCATAATAATATTGTCTTCTCTTCATAACCCCACAACCTCTATCCGTAAAAAACTCCAAAAAACAGAGATCGTGGAGAATCGCATTTGTCACAACATGTCCAACATTCAGCTTAATGGCGGTCTCAACAGTGAGTCAACAAAAGCAACTGTGGTGGTGACCGTCGCCGATGCTGCCGGTAGTGCACCTACAACGGTGCCCACGTCTGCACCACTTGCCGATACCGAGGCACCACCACAATCTCCAGCTGCCGCAGCTACACAGTCACAGGAAGAGGAAGAGGAACGCTATCGTCTGCTCACCTATCCGAAGGACAAGAGCTGCTTTGCTCAGTTCACCTGGATTATCATCTGGCCCATTCATCTGCTATTTCGTATTGCGATACCCGATTGTAAGAAAGCAAAGAACAATAAAATCTTTCCACTAACGTTCATTATGTGCATCGTTTGGATTGGCTCGCTGTCGTATGTCGTTGCTTGGATGATTACGATAATCGGTAAGTAACTACCATTATATATCATACGTCATCATGCGTATATATTAAAGACACAAGAGAGCAGGAAAACTAAAACAGCAGGAAAGAATTAGAGAGTTCAATTAAGTTGAAAGTGATGTGGCATAGAACCAGGCTAATGAGGAAACCTACACGAAAGACGAGACCGGTAGGAATGTGTCGAAGAAGTGAGGGGAGTACCACCGAGGACGGTTCAGTTCGTATCAGTGTAGAGGACGTGTTACAGTTGTCACAGGTCCTATTACAGGAGATGGACACTGCGTAGTGGGGTTTGTTTTGTGACGATGTGGTGGTTGGAATGATTGTTAAGGCTTAAGGCTTCCTTTTGCACCCGCTGGAAGTTGTACCATTGCGTAGCACTGATGTAGGGAGCTCAAATTTGACATGCTAAGTCAGCCAGTGCGCGGCTGTTGGCTTTCAAGGTAGTAAGAAGACTTTTCTTCCCCTTACTTCTTAAGCACTCTATTTCTAGTTCAGTAGTAAGTGAATAATATGTAAGCCATGAGACATAACCGATGTGAGGTTATATTATGCCGACATGGAAGTTTATCGAAGGTTGCAATTTCTGAGTTATAAAATTCGTTAACTAATTTGTATTTCTTTTTACTGTGCGAATTTAAATTAATTTCATATAATATTTAATTTATTTCATAGGTGACACTTTGAAAATACCGGACTCCGTGATGGGCATCACTTTTCTGGCGGCCGGCACAAGCGTACCCGAGGCGGTGTCTAGTGTCATTGTAGCTAAGCGTGGTACGTAATAAGGCTATCTCACCCGATTCCTCCATCACCTTTCACTTTCTATCTTTTACCTCTCGTTATCTTTCTTCAATGTGTCTTAGAATAGTACTGAAATTTTTTCCGAATATGTATGACAACTGCAGTTATGGAAATGGGTCGCCTTCGTAAAATGAAAGATACACTTTTAGTACTCTCAGCAGAGTAGCCCAGCAAAGAGTAAAATGTTCCACAATGAGAGAGTTAATCTATATATATGAAATAAAGTGACAACATGCGTTTATTTCCCTCTGCTGAGCGTAATTTTCAACAAATTTAGTTTTTTTTTTTTAATGTAGATCCTTACGGTTAGAACCGGATAGGCAAAACATTCAAAAAGAGTCAAAAATATTTGAAAAAGGAAAGAATACGCTAACTCTTATATATTCTAATTATGCTAATTTATATATATAACATTGGTAGTATGTTTGTTTGTTTGTCCGTTATGGACGGCGAAACCCCTGTACCGATTTTGATGAAATTTTCAGGAAACCTCTATAATAGCCTTTAGATGGCTACTGCGAAAAAATCGTCGAATTCGCGAATATTAAGTCAAACTCAATTTCAGATGCTTCTCAAACTGTACAGATACAAACAAAACACAAAAACAAAGAAGCATCTAAGAATTGAGGTTGATAGCAGTACTGCTCAAACTGTACAAAGTCGAAATGTTCAAATATTCGAATGAAAAAAAAAAATCAAATAAGTGAAGCATACGAAATGCCACCAAAAAAGTCAAGCACTGGAAGATAAACGAGAAAATCCGAGGAGTCAGACTCACGCGAAGGTAGCAACGCGCCGGATTCCTGCTAGTAAAGTAAACTACTGAATTTGTCAATTGTCAAAATATAATTATTTATTTTGCGAATCCTGCAAAGAAGATTTAGTCTTAATGGACGATCTATTAATGCAAGAAGGCAAGCTGCTGTCAATGAAAAAGAAAGTGGGATACCGTGCACACAGCGAACACAAGACGCTGGAGAACGGAATATCTTTTAACTTTAGTGAAATTGTTAGAAAAAGTTTTGTTTTGCTGGGTGAAGCGGGCGGGGTGCAGGTAGTACAGTTCGTAAAATATAAAATAATTGGAAATGACGCCTAAATCCAGCTCCTTCATCTTTATACCTTACGCTTTTAGGAACGATTTTTTGTTTTGTTTTGTTTTTTTTTCTCTAAATCAAATTTTTCTCTCTGTCACTCTCTCTTTCTATCTTTATCTCTTTCTCTCTCTCTAACTCTTTGACAGGTCACGGTTCGATGGGCATTTGCAATTCAATTGGCTCGAACACATTTGATATATTACTTTGCCTCGGCGTGCCGTGGCTCATTAAGGCCGTCTTCTTCCCTATACAACCGGGTCAGAATTATGTGGCCATCAATTCAGCCGGCCTGGAGTACTCTGCCATTACTCTGCTATCAACGCTGTTTTTGCTTTACATCACCTTTTCGTCGAATAAATTCAAACTGGACAAGAAAGTGGGCACGGCGTGCCTGGTCATGTATTTGGTGTTTATGGTATTCGCATC
This sequence comes from Cacoxenus indagator, assembly GCA_035041755.1. Lineage (NCBI taxonomy): Eukaryota > Metazoa > Arthropoda > Insecta > Diptera > Drosophilidae > Cacoxenus > Cacoxenus indagator. The sequence continues at coordinate 228,189 of JAWNKX010000245.1, read as the reverse complement.
GCTGATAGAACTCAATGTCTTCTTTCGCGTTAATTTGCCGACATGCGGACGATCATGAGCATGTCAAGAAGTACGAGTCCTTTTGGAAAAACACTTTTCGAAGTTGAACAAATTCGAAATTCTAAATTCGAATTCATTGCTGCTTCGCATATTTTGATTGCATAACTTTTGTGTATTATTTTTTTTTTTACTTTAACACAGTACCTCCCACCAACAGTTTTCTCTACACTTCCCACCACTACTCCAATGTAATAGCAAGCGATTTTCGTAACTGTTATACACGCGCTTGAAGCCTCGAATCTGTGCTACGCGCTTTCTATTACAAACACTTTTAGCCTACTGTACATCTATAACGCGAAGCAACTATTTGAAAAACAAAAAAAAAAAGAAAATTATTATGACTACTGCATCTACAACTCTAATACTACTCTTATGCTATTGTATTTTACAGATACATATATTTTTTTGCCTAGTTACGAGTTATTATTATACTATAATGTGTACACTAGTTTTTTTGTGTGGGTTTTTTTTTATATTCAACGAGATTTATTAATGAGAGAAAAATATTGATTTAATTAATGCGTACTATGAATTTTATCATATCAATTTCGACGATGACACATGTGTAAATGGAGTCACGTTTTGACACGATCGACGAAACGGAAAGATCAACAGCGACATTACTCGATTTTCAGTTATACATTTAAAAGAAAACATATTACAGATAGAAGAAAAGAAGAAGAGAAAGTTAAAGAAAATAAAAACAAAAAATAGTTTAAAGTGAGCTTAATATGTATGTATTTAATGTCTAAGTTGTTTAACTAATTAAGCTTAAGCCTAAATGATGAATGTTTTAAAGAGTTAGAAAGAATCAAAAATCGAATCAAATCAAAACAGGCACAAAAGACAGTAATCCAAATAACATAAAAAGGAAGTAAAGCATAAACAGAACTAAAATCCCAAATCCAATCCCAATGAAATCGCATTGATCCGCAAGAACACCTTTTAAGAACAACAAAGACAACAATTAAGTACGAATCAATTTTTGTTAAAAATCTAAGTTGTAATTAAACACAAGTATAAATAAAAATATATTAAATCCTTTCGTTTGTTCAACGATAAGTGGGTAAATCAGGCTCTCGCACGACGCGCCAATCCAGTAGTTAATATTCAAGACACCATTGAAGAGTTACTTGAATAACAATATGTTATATGTCCCGGCGTTAACACATATTCTGCTGCCGAAGCTCATCAAACCCTCTTAAACTTATGGCGATGCTGCTGCGTCATATTTCAATTGTCGGTTTTGGTTTCAACAATTTAAGAGTTGTGATTTCGATGTCAATGACAGAGAATGGCCTGGAGCACCAAAATAGTTCGAGTATAATGAACTGCAAGACTTATTGGACGAATATTCATGGTCATAAGGTGTTGCTGTGTATATGGTGGGATCTGTTACTGCAGATGTGCACCAATGCCAGTTGAACTAATTGAATAACGCATTGTTGCTAAAAAGGATACATGCTACTGAGGCCCCAGTTCGCCTACTGATAATTGCTTGGCTATTTTTGTTAGCAATACACTGCTCGGCTCCAAAAGATTTTTTTTCCTTCTGTAGCGTTGAACGACCTGCGACTTACGACCACAACGACGTCAGACGGCCCATGCGGTTATTGGTAGAGAACTAAGAATTTCAGATGTTCTTTAAATCTCTACTGAATTAGTAAATTTTCTGAAAACTGGTATATGCATCCATTATTTTTTAACTGAAAAATGCTTTCGAACTTCGCAATTTGCTATTCCTAACCGTATAATAACAATTCTTGTCTCGGGAACTACGATTAGAAACGCCCAAATGCCTGATATCATAGCAATCGGAGCGAATTAAATAATTTGTTGTTGTTTACTATCTTAAAAAAAAAATTAAATAAAAAAAAATACTTCAACAAAGTAGAACAGACAATTCAGTCCACTTGCCCATTATAATTTGCCAGCTGCTTTTTTGAGCATATTCCAGTTATTTTTTAAATACGGACGTCATTTACAGTGCCTCTGCTGATATCTCTAGATTTTTAATCAACATCATTAAAATAAAAATTGTTCGATTTGGTTGATTTTTGTACTGCGCTGCTGCAAATAGCTGGTTTTTAAGGCGATTACGTAGACCATAGCGGGAATTATTAACGGAACAAATTAGGCCTCGAGACTTTTTGTTACATTTGTTACACATTGTCTCCTCTCTTTGAGGAGACAATGTGGTCCCACCTACGCAATAGGTAGCTCCTGTGCAACATTAATAATCTTACGAATGAGCACAGCAGGCTATGTTTAACTGCAAGTAACAGTTTAGAAAATAGTTGGCTTTCTCACCTCCAAAGTCCAATGTTATTCAACAAGCGCTTACTTTGTCATAGTGTACGGAGTTAGAGGCTGACGGAACTTTGTATCACCGAAGCTCAGTGAGGCTCTCAGTATGTCTTTCCATCCATCCATGCCGTCTCGCGATGTAATATAAAAAAGTCCACCACAGACACAGCCATTACCTCATTAAGGGGATTAATGAACGGATGCAGAATTGTGCATCAGCTCTCCTCAGTCTAATTTCACGAAACGCAACTTATTGCGATAAGGCCGAATGGATATGGTCAGCTGTATATTTCGAAATACTGGTGCTAAGTCTAGCTTAATCTCGGTATGGCTATTAATATGACAAACCACACCCGTGAAACCGGTATGAAGCATCAAACACTCGACCTCTGTTGTAAGACAAATACTGTGCCACTGAAAAATTAAAAATAAAATGGAAGACAATATGACGATGTTTGATTTTAGGCTTATGTATGTGAGCATTACAACATTTAATTGTATGCGAGCGTTACGCTAGTAAAATTTTTCCCTATCAAAGATGTTTGATGATGTTTGCAATAAACAAAATATTTTATATATATTTTTTATAATTAGATGATAACATTTATCGCAGTAAACTGCATAGCACATTTGTCGGATTAAAAAAAATAATGACGTGGAAAAAAATTAGACTTATACTAAATTAAAAATGATGCCAATTGCGCCGAAAAGGCAATGATATAGAAGGCTGATTCCTTCTTAGGAGGAGATCATGCGGGTGTAGCCTCTTCAATCTTATTGAGATACGGGTGAGGGAGGACGCCAGCGGATTTGGGTGCGATAAAAGTCTGTAGTGATAGCGGCAGCTGTGAGAATTAATCACCTCCATAACAGTTGGCACGGCAAGATCCCTGTGCAGCGTGGTGTTGCGGACGTACCAAGGGGCTTCCGTAAATCTTCTGAGAGCCGTGCTCTGACACGCCTGCACTCTTCTGATGTTGTAGGCAGCAGTAGTGCCCCAAATTATAAACAAAATACAAAACAAAAAAAATAATGCTGACCAAAATAGCCGATGTCACATAATCTGCCCTCGAACTCATTAAAACTTTCTAAAATATTTCCTCTAGTTCTATACCTATCTCGGTTATAGATTTTTTCAGGACTTTCTTCGTCTCATCACCTCTCGCACTGTACAATAAGTTTGTCATATTTCTAAAAACCAACTATTTTACAAACTGTAATGACTAAGGGTCTAAGGAATTTATAGAAGAAAAAAAAGGTGTGTTATCAGAAAAGAAGCCTACGTCCTCTTAGGCGTCCGTGTAAAAAAAGCCCATTAGGGTGAAGGCGCTTGAGTCCACTCCTGGAGGGAGGTATTTATAGCCACAGCAACTGAATATGCTGACACGAGACCTTAACCGTCCATTGTACCACCCTGAGTGACGGTTAATTTGCGGACAGACAGAGGGGATAAGCAACCAAAAATCAAATCGTACTATACTATCATCAAATTCTTTCAGTTTCTATTATCTAGTATGCACTGAAAAAGTGAAATATTTTGTTTGTGTTATCAAACCTCAGCAATATTAAACTGTAGAAATAAAGTAGTTGAATAAACTCAAAACTAACATAAATAACTATAAAATTAATGATCTCCAACCCCAACTAAGAAAATTATTCCTGCGGTATACTGATAGTACGTCTAATTGACGGAATGTGCATCCAGTGTTTCATGAGAGAAAAGAATCTGGCCGAAGCTCTCGAGGCCAAAAAAATGCAAGAGAACAAATTGGCCGAAGAGATGAAGTGGAGGTTGAGATGCAGCTATTGCAACAAAAAATTGAGCATCATGGGCATCAGTGGCAAGTGCCGTTGTGGCATTTATTATTGTCCCAAGCACCGTTATAGCGACAAGCACGAATGTGGTTACGATTATCACGGCGAGGCGGCTAAGGAGATCAAACGGGATAATCCACTCGTGCGTGGTAAGAAGATCGAGAAATTCTAAGGAAGATCTATGCAGGCAAGGGGGAGGGGGAATTTCAGATGAGCTGTAGAGAAGAAAGCAATACACAGAGTAATACACAATACAGTGCAGAGCGGCGATGGGATGAGAGGATGCAAGTAGACGAAAAAATTATGAAGAAATAAGTTGATTTAAATATAAACAAAAATATACAAACTCAACGAAAAGAGTCGGCTATATTTTCCACAATAGAATGGCGGGGAAAGAGAGTCAATTTGCTTCAACTTTTTCCTTCAGAATTAAATTTTTGTTGTTTTTTTTTTTTGTAATGCAACAACAAAAAATAATAATAAAATTAAAAAACCAAAAAAATGATATGATAAAATTAATATAATATGCTGTGGGTATCGGATGTTGTGCACTTCATGTTTAGCAAATCTCAGTCATGCTCAATAGGAAATTTTCCACAAATCAAATCACTTGTAGTATGCAAACAAAGGAGTATGCTGTGGACTGATGGTGCGACATTAGAAATTTTCCATTTCTAGGCGCTTATCGCTAAAATCAATAAACGGATACGCAGCCTCACATGTACACTTAGAAACAAACGCACACAAGCGCAAGAAATCTATAAAAGTGGTTGTCATATTCAGAGCGACAGCACTCACAAAGCAACGCTGAAGCTGCGCGCATTTGACGGTCATTTGACATTTATATAGGTGTAAGCGTTAATTACAGAAGTGCGTGACAGTTAAACAGCAGCAACGACCAAACAGAGACAAGTATACAAAAGCCGGTCCGTTTTTATAAATGAGCATGAGCGTGTTGTACTCATTGCTGAAATGTAACAGTGCTCATGTGAAACTGTTTACAAAGGAAGAATTAGCGGATCAGTTGAGCATTACGCTCGCTAACCAACACCAACGCCATCAAAATCATGCGCAGAGGATTAGATATGCATTTATATTGCGCTGCCTGCTAATTGTCGGCGTTGTCTTTGTATTTTCAATACGCCATGTTGTTTCGAGTAGTGGCAACAGCAGCAGCGTAGCATTAACAGCTGATCGAACGAATGCACGTTGTAAGCGAAATTTAAGAAAAATTGCAATAATTTAAAAAAACCAAGAAAATTAATTAATTTAAACTTTATCGAAAATTACAGTGAATAGACGTCATTTGTTAAATGATAATGCTATTGAGACGCACATTAAGAATTGCACGCGTTCGGCTATATCGGATTTCCCTTGGGATGGTTTGACACGGACTGAAAGGCAAAATGGCTGGATCGTTGTGCATGTGATTATCGCCATTTATCTCTTTTGGTTGTTGGCCGTCGTGTGTGATGAGTATTTTCTGCCAATGATTGAGCAGTTTTGCTCAGGTGAGTTAACATTTCATTTCTGTTTCTGTTTGGTTTTCGAAGTGAAATCCTCGTTAGCGCTGATAGTGATTTGAAATAGTGCTGGACGAAATATAGATGTAAAATCGATACATTGATGTTGTCCAAATTATTTCAAACATCGATATTTTTCGCCGATGTCTGCGATGTTCGATGTTTTTCATTACTTTCTCATCATTGACATAAATAACGCGGGACATAATTAATAATAAAGCTTACTTAACAAATGGAAAATATTAATTTTTTACGATGATATTGGTGTCTACAGTGCGTGGAAATGTGAAATTTTTGAAGGATTTTAATGTCACTGATATTTATAATGTTGCAGTTGCAATCTTGTAATTCAATGAAGTTGTTTTGTTAAAGTAGACTTCCTGTCCTTTTAAATAACACCACATTCTTGCCGATATATCACTTAGTTTCGCTGTCATGATCTTTACAATTGAAAGTTTGCACTGCATACTTTAAGCTGTGAGCCACTTTGTGTATAAGATTATCAGTTCGGACTGGAACAGAATTTTGTTTATGTTCTACTCTACTCAGCATTACTATTAGAAAATACGGCAATGCACGAGCGATGTTCTGCACAAAAAAATCAGCGGAAAACCGATGTGGGCAAACATCGACAACATTAAAAAGAGTCAAACTATCTATAGGATTCAGCCTGCGAGAGAATGAGATCGAATACAGATATACAGTGTTTCTTCGTCTGCTCTTTGTGCGGTGCTTCGTAGTCTGAGCACTCTACCAAGCGTTGTATGCATATGTATGCATTGTATGCATTGTATGTATTGTATTGTAGTAGTTGTTGCTTTCTCCAGGCTTCGTACAATGTTACCTGCACTGATACCAGTCCTGTGTGTTGCACCAATTCTGACTTTTTTCGTTAACCTTTGAATATTTGTGGGAAGCAATGAAAGAGCCAAGAGAGCAAAGTAGATTCAAAGTTTTCGGAGCCTTGCGTGTGTTCGACTCCTGGAACAACAAAGACAAAAAAGAAAAGTCATGAGCGTGCCATCGTCATAATATTGATGCATTAAGAAAATTTAGACACTATGCAAAATCGAGAACACTTCAATATGTATTTGTGAGAAGCGATTTTTTGTCTTCACGTACTGAATATGAGGCATTATGACATTGTAATGAAGTTGAGTCAGATTGCTGACATTTTGCACGTAGTTCTTCTACTAAGCTCTGAATACTATGGGAAGTATTTCTACTACCATATAAACTCTAAATTCCATTCTCATGGATTGTTGGTTTGGCTTGCCATTACATTTAGAACAGATAAAGACCATATAGACTATCCCCTCCTAGAATTACATTGTCACATTCGAGACTTCATCGTCCACTTTGTAGTAGTATAGTTTCCCCCTCCTCTTCACCACGTTGTGTGCAACAACTTGATGACTTCAAAATCAAATCCAATCAAGTTCTGCCGTATTGTGCTGATATTAAGGAAAGCATACGCATCGAATGCCACATCCCAGGATTATGGATCCGGTATTTTTTAATTTTATTTTAACGTAGAGTATTACAACTTCGGCATAACCGAATTATAAATTGCCTATCTCTTCTTGTTTTCTCACGCAGCGCTTCACTTGCCCACGGATGTTGTTGGCGCGACCATAATGGCGGTCGCTACGGCCAGTCCAGAGCTGTTTATGAACTGTACTGGCACCTTTGTAACACACGGCGAGATTGGATTGGGCACCACTGTCGGGTCGGCGATTTTCAATGTGTTGGCAGTGCCAGCGTTTTGTGGTTTCTTTGCCGTGCAGCGCGTACGTCTGGACTGGTGGTCGTTGACGCGTGATAGTACATTTTACGGCCTAGCGGTGATTGGCCTGCTGCTCACATTGCTCGATGGCCGCATTATGTGGTATGAGGCTTTGCTATTGCTTGTGGGTTATTGTTGCTATCTACTCTTCATGCTGAAGTGTAGTGTATCTGTACAGTTTTGGTTGACAGGGTTCGCGTGGCGTTGCAAGCAGCGACGCGCCAATTATCGCGAAGTCAGTGCACTTACACCACTACTGGTAACAGCTCCGCTTAAGGCAACGACGACGAGCTCTTTAACAGCTGTTGAATTTTCGTGCCGAAGTGTATCCAATGATTTACCACTCACTGGCCAAGGATCACTAACCTGCGAGTACGGTACTTCTGCCGGAGCATCAGTTACCACTTTGATAGCAACGAGTAAAATACTCGTAGATAACAACGAAGCACTCGCTGTACATGACTGCACTCTGAGTGGCTTTGAACTTGAATGCGGTAAATCTCTTGTGTTGGCATCTATTGTTTTCCAAACTAACTTCATTTTATTCCTTAGATAATGCCACCACGCCCTATACAAGTGCCATGAATAACTTAGTGCGTCTACTGCAACTGCTGCGCTGGCCAATAACTGTTTTACTCTGGCTTACCGTACCCGACAGTCGGCTTTATCCGCGCCTTAAATATCTGACACTTTGCATGTGCATCATTTGGATTGGCATTGTTTCCTATTTGGTGGCTTTTGCCATGACCGTAACCGGTATATTGAATTGAATATATAATTGAATTGAATAATGTATGGACTTGAGTGTTGATATACTCCTATTGAGAACGAGTAATTTTATGCTCCCTCGCCTTTATCTCAGATAGCACTTACAATGAGTTGCTTTGTTTTTTTAGTCGCTCTGTTCCTACGCATTTGCGTCAGATATTGGTGTTGTTGTTGATAAGAGTTTTACCGCCTCGTACTTGAAGTTATCATTTTATTGAGGTAGAAAGTCACACATAATAAATACAAAGCATTTCTTTCTCTCTCTCTCTCTCTCTGTATCTCCCTCTCACTCTATGTCTCTCTCTCACTCTGTGTCTTTCTCTCACTCTCTCTCTGTCTCTCTCTCTCTCTGTCTCTGTCTCTGTCTCTCTCTACTACTTCAAACATTCGCCGCAATCACCTCGCCTTGGGACTCGTTGCGTCTTAAGCCATTCGCTTGTATTTGTACGTATTTAGAGAATGTGTATTGAAGTAGTATATAGTATAATCTATTTTAAAATTATTGGCCGTTAAGGCTCATATTAGTTTTGGCACTTTGGTATACCAGTTCAAACTGTACCCGGTTATTGAACCCTCGGCCTATACTACAGAGTTCATTGCACAAGTGAAACATTGAATGAGGGACTTTCAATTAAAAAATCTTTAAAAACACATCGTAACTTGGTCTGACGAACTAAGCCTTTAATAAAAGATCCAAGAAGATAGACCGGTAGAAGCAAATATAGAATGATTGTCGATCTGACTTAGCGCTTGGTTCTTACCACCACATCATCATTTGACAGGTGTAGTTAGACAAAATATAAAGCATTTAAAATGATCGCTAACCATTTTTATTAATGTGTCTCTTTATGTTACGCTGACATGGATAAGTTATCATAATTTTCAAGAAGTAGAGAATGTGAAGCTTGTACTCTGTCGCTGTACAGTCCTTACTAGACAACGCTTTCAGTTAATTGGCAAAGACTTTCGCTAATGACAATCCCTCTTATGCATCTTATATCTATTTTAGGTCTAATTGAAAAGCCAAGGTTACTTTAGACGATTGTAGAAGATAACCGTCAAACACAATGGGCGATTCAGTACCTCCCAACCGCTCTTTCAATTTATGCTAACCTAATGTAACGTAACTAACCCAATATTAACGTAACAGTAATAATTTGAGCTAAGCCTTTTTAATAAATGGCTCTAAATCCAAAACAGGTGACACCCTCAACATACCCGACTCGGTCATGGGTTTGACGATACTCGCTGCCGGGACGAGTGTACCGGAGACTCTGTCAAGTGTGCTCGTCACTCGCCAAGGACGGGGTTCAATGGGAATTAGCAACTCGCTCGGCTCGAACACATTTGGTATACTTCTTTGCCTGGGCCTGCCGTGGTTTATCAAAGCGTACTTTCTACCCGACCATCCCGATGAATTATGGATTATCGTAAACTCCGATGGTGGTCTTATCTATGCAACGGCGTTTTTATTGATCAGCTTAGTGTGTCTCTTTGTGGTGTTGGCTGTAAATCGTTTTGTACTTAATTGGCAGGTGGGCGTGGCGTGTATAACGATGTATGTAGGTTTTCTATTTGTGGCCTTGCCAATCGAAATTAACGTTTTTGCAACGAAAGAGGCGACTGAAAAGTGTAAGATTCTATAAGTTCTTTTTTTTTATTTTAATTTTTTTTAATGTTAAGTTGTATGCCGTCTTAGATTAGATGGTTGGGTAATGTTTCAGTTGGGACTTTAATTATATTCAAACTAGTACAATAAGTGAGCCCCGGGGTCACCACTAACTCTGGTATAGGGTCTCATATTTTATTCAGCAAATCGCAACGCCAAAACTCGTAGGCACAGTTGTGATCGTAATGCATTGCCATGTGATGCTTTGGAAATACTCAAATATATGTACTTACATATATTCTTGGACAACATATTTTCTTATTTATTACTATCTGTTGAAGATTTAACAAACAATGTGAATAACCCTAAGTTAGGTTTTGCATACTCTTATATTTATCTGTAATAACGTTTTTTCTTAATCTTACTCTTATTTCATACCGAACAGTTGACTTCTTTTTTGTGTGCGCTATTCAACTAATCAAAGCTCTAAACTATGAGGTGCCTCGGCATTTCTTGGGACTTTTACACAATGAAAATGTAAACAGCAAATGGAAAATTCTTTAATCGCGCTGAGCGATTTTTGCTAGGGAAAATTCTTTTGAGTGCGCCTTACCAACCTTCCATTGTTTACTTCTCTTTGGCATCATTCGCTCACCTTCTTCGTGTTTTGTAGTTGCTTTTACATGCGACTCCTTCATATTTCATTAAAAAATCTTGAACTGCTCTATGTTACAAAGCCTTCTTTGAAACATAAGATACTATATTTAGATGGGATTCCCAAATTTTCTTTGTAGACTTTCACACCAAAGTCACTTGGCCACCCTCTTTAGGGTATTCTAGAGTTTCCCTGAATATTTGATCAAAACCGCTCCAGCGTTTGTAGATTCTATAAGGACCATACAAACAAACATACACTTTGATATATGTATATATATAATTATCTACAAAATAATATAACTTCCAATCTAAACCTGAAACAGAAAACATCAAAATAAACTGGAAGTTGTGTATATTTTATTTTAAAGTTAAATTAATTAAAATAGTTAACTCCCCAACAAGAGAAAATGTGCCGACTATAAATATGTTATGCGAGGAATAACCGAATAATATCATAGATGAAACTATTACCGTTAGCAATAGAATCGACCAACTGGGCTCCGCCAAACCCTTCGACAAAAACGCAGATTTATTACAGGAGGCAGCACACATTATTTGTTGTGGGGCTTTCGCTCGGGTGAGGGGCTGACTTTATACCTAATGGGCACGCACATAACAAGTATTAAAAATTCTATAAAAAATATGATAAAACTAAATTGACTTATGCGCCAGAATGGCATACACGGCCTGCGTCTATGCACCACATGCGGTGCGTAGCGTGCTCCTTTAAACAGAATTCTGACACATCTCGGCGTAAATATGCTTAAGCAAGTGTCTCTCTTGGTTGCTAATCGAAGTGAATTTATCAGCGAAATCCTTTAGTAAATACTTAAAATTACTGATGCGACGTTCGACCCAAGCCAGTGTGATCTCACCCAATGCGAATTGTTGTTTCAGCGGTATAAAAGCGCCCGGTGCACAGCTGCTGCTGATGGTGAAAGGGCACGGCGTTATGGCACTGGTGTCCACAGCGGCAGCTTTGGGGGCCTCCTTGGCCTTGGCATTACCGTCAACAACACTATATTGTGCGCAATCATCTGTCTCGAAATTGGCCAGATTATAGTAATGCTCGATGAGTTTAATGTGCGATGGCGCTTGACGCGACGGCGACAAGTTCAGCTGCACGAGAAGCAGCAGACGCAGAACTTCAACTCTGCGCAATAGTCTACCGTACAGCTCCTGCATCTTACGCTCGTATACTTTATCCACAATCTCATCAAGATGGCGTAGAGCGCTGGTAAAATCCTCCTGGCGTATAGCCGACTCGGCACCCGATTCCAGATCGTGTATTGAAAGCGTTGGCCACATAAAGGAACCTGTACAATTGACATGTGTGGGAATTTCCTGGATGATCTCCGCTTGGAGCTCACTGGCGTCGGTTGCACGCTCCATAGCGTACTGATAGCAGTGCAATGCACCCTGTTGGAACTCGCTTCGTGCGCTGCTCAGGTGCAGCACCTTTTGTTGGTGGTGGGCGCGCGTGAAATTACGCGCTGCACGCAAATACGCGTAGGCCTCTTCCTGCGCATCGGCGGCCAAGTAATCGCACTTCGCTTGTCCAACGTTGCACATCGCTGCATACTGGAAAACTTGACATTCCTCGAACTTCAAAGACAAGCGAAGGAAATCGTTTTTCACATCGGTCACAATCGTTGCGTTGGGTCTGTGCGGTAAGGAGGAGCAACAGCAACGAGTTAGTGAAATTGCGTTGCAAAGTGAAGTTAGCCTCTCGATTGTGTCGGGCAGGTTTTAGCGTGAGAAAGGCTAAAGGGCTGAGCTGAGGGTAAACTTACTTGAAAAGGACGCGTTCGACTATCTTCAATTTTCTCGATGCACGCAAATATTTTTCAACTAAATTCCTCGGATGGACTTCGAGCTTCTGCTCGGCGGTCGTGGTCGTTTCGCCGCTCATGTTTTCCATTTTTCTTCTTGTTAATATATGAGAGACACGTAATGTGAAATTGATTTTATATTAAATGCTTCAACGATTGTTCGACCCCTTCTGCCTGTAACTAAACAATAAACGAAGCGAAATTTTTTATTTCTATGACATCTGGATTGTTTGATTTGACCACTTTTTGAGAGCACACATTGGCTCATGGTTTTCCCTTGAAAGTGAGAACTATGATGCCATTGCAATACTACATATGTAATGTTAGGGTCGTACCTCAACAAAAGCATCTTTTATATGGAGTGCGTATATAAGAAGTCCAACATGTGATTGAGTGCGAGCCATATAGTTCTATATATCGAGGTCATCCCCTACACGCTCTGTATAGCAGGCATGACGATTCTAACATAACCAACAAGAGACTATTAGTAGTGAATATAAAGTGTGCGTCCCGGAATCAATGCAGAGAACTTTTCAACACGTCGATACGGAAGTACCAATCGCAGATAGTATGTCCGCTGAATTTCCGTAATGGATATTTCAATTGGGTGCCGATGAGTTTATCATGACGCTTGACGCTTTTCCTAGAATGGTTTACGACTTAGAAGAAACGCTTCGCTTCCAGCTTTGTGACCTAAAGAAGGCCATCGAAAACTGAAGAAACTTCCTGAGCGGAGACACTGCATGAATCGTTAGATTAAGATTTGATAAAGTATTGTTAGGCTCTAAGAAAGAAGAGAAGACTTAATAAATAAATAAAAGCATGAAAAACAGATACAATGTTGGAAATCGAAAGTGTATGAGTTAGAAATAGATAACTTGATTAATCATACGGAAAACCCGGTCGAAACCGGGATTACCAACTTGTTAAGAAAATGGCCCGATCTTGTTCGGGAGTTGTGTAGGATGAAGATGTAAGTGAATTGAGAACTCCTTTAAGCGCACTGACCGATTTTTGGTAGGTAAAATTCTTATGAATTCGCGTCACCGACATGCTATTTTTTATTTCTGTTGTGTTCATTCACTCAACTACTTCGTGCTTTGTAGTTGTTTTACTCCTACAAAATAATGGACTGATTTAAGTTAAAAGTTTTGCTTGAAACATAGGCTTCTGTAATTGGAGAAGATTTTCCGACTTTCCCAAAAGCCTTTCGCACCAAAATATTCACTTAATTAGTCTCCAACTATTCTGGAGTTTGACCGGAAATTTCATAAAAATAGTTTAATGGGTTTCGAAGTCGAGTACATACATACTTCAGCTTATATATATAAAGGTAGATTGTATAAAACTCTTATAATCAGCATTTAAAATAAGCACCTATAAATTTGTTAACATTATTCTTTGTTATGGACTTCTCATTTGCTTTTCCTTGGAGGCTCCACACTCAAATATTCCGACTAATGAAATTTCAATTGACACACTCTCAAAAACACTCAAAGACAGTTAATTATTTGAAAATCAGAATGAAAGTATGTATATGTATAATAATTAAAACAGCCACTTGAAACAAAAAAATTATTATCACCCCACTGATTATCGCACTGATCATTTGTTTACCCGAATTGTTGCGTATGCTTCTGTGGAATACCCGTATCTGCGGAGGAAGTATCATCCGGCATGTCTAAGTATATTCAAAAGCTGATTAGTATTCAGATACTATTAGATTCAGATACACAAGAATTTATGTGCAAAAAATTGTGGGAAATAAATGTTTCGAATATAAAGGAATTCCTGAAATTCTTATTCTATTGCGATACAAATGGTAAGCCAATTGTCAAAAATCTGCTGTTTTCACTTCACATCACCCTCCAAATCACCATTCTACAGCTTCTTGCACCGACAAGAAGTGGAAGATCCTTAATGCTTGTTTCACGCAAGAAACTCATATTAGATCTTAGACTAGCTGCTTATCCTGTACATCTCTTTCTGAATCTAGTTCATTTCTACTTCAATTTATTTCTTTGCGTTGGGTTAGGTTTATCACTTTGGGTTAGGTTTGTATCTTTATTGACCTTAGAAAAATCAATCAATCGAAATTGGAAAGAAGCGGGTCATGCATGTCTCCGTCTATAATAACGAATATTGCACCACTTACATCTTCATCCTACACAACTCCCGAACAAGATCGGGCCATTTTCTTAACAAATTGGTAATCCCGGTTTCGACCGGGTTTTCCGTATGATTAATCAAGTTATCTATTTCTAACTCATACACTTTCGATTTCCAACATTGTATCTGTTTTTCATGCTTTTATTTATTTATTAAGTCTTCTCTTCTTTCTTAGAGCCTAACAATACTTTATCAAATCTTAATCTAACGATTCATGCAGTGTCTCCGCTCAGGAAGTTTCTTCAGTTTTCGATGGCCTTCTTTAGGTCACAAAGCTGGAAGCGAAGCGTTTCTTCTAAGTCGTAAACCATTCTAGGAAAAGCGTCAAGCGTCATGATAAACTCATCGGCACCCAATTGAAATATCCATTACGGAAATTCAGCGGACATACTATCTGCGATTGGTACTTCCGTATCGACGTGTTGAAAAGTTCTCTGCATTGATTCCGGGACGCACACTTTATATTCACTACTAATAGTCTCTTGTTGGTTATGTTAGAATCGTCATGCCTGCTATACAGAGCGTGTAGGGGATGACCTCGATATATAGAACTATATGGCTCGCACTCAATCACATGTTGGACTTCTTATATACGCACTCCATATAAAAGATGCTTTTGTTGAGGTACGACCCTAACATTACATATGTAGTATTGCAATGGCATCATAGTTCTCACTTTCAAGGGAAAACCATGAGCCAATGTGTGCTCTCAAAAAGTGGTCAAATCAAACAATCCAGATGTCATAGAAATAAAAAATTTCGCTTCGTTTATTGTTTAGTTACAGGCAGAAGGGGTCGAACAATCGTTGAAGCATTTAATATAAAATCAATTTCACATTACGTGTCTCTCATATATTAACAAGAAGAAAAATGGAAAACATGAGCGGCGAAACGACCACGACCGCCGAGCAGAAGCTCGAAGTCCATCCGAGGAATTTAGTTGAAAAATATTTGCGTGCATCGAGAAAATTGAAGATAGTCGAACGCGTCCTTTTCAAGTAAGTTTACCCTCAGCTCAGCCCTTTAGCCTTTCTCACGCTAAAACCTGCCCGACACAATCGAGAGGCTAACTTCACTTTGCAACGCAATTTCACTAACTCGTTGCTGTTGCTCCTCCTTACCGCACAGACCCAACGCAACGATTGTGACCGATGTGAAAAACGATTTCCTTCGCTTGTCTTTGAAGTTCGAGGAATGTCAAGTTTTCCAGTATGCAGCGATGTGCAACGTTGGACAAGCGAAGTGCGATTACTTGGCCGCCGATGCGCAGGAAGAGGCCTACGCGTATTTGCGTGCAGCGCGTAATTTCACGCGCGCCCACCACCAACAAAAGGTGCTGCACCTGAGCAGCGCACGAAGCGAGTTCCAACAGGGTGCATTGCACTGCTATCAGTACGCTATGGAGCGTGCAACCGACGCCAGTGAGCTCCAAGCGGAGATCATCCAGGAAATTCCCACACATGTCAATTGTACAGGTTCCTTTATGTGGCCAACGCTTTCAATACACGATCTGGAATCGGGTGCCGAGTCGGCTATACGCCAGGAGGATTTTACCAGCGCTCTACGCCATCTTGATGAGATTGTGGATAAAGTATACGAGCGTAAGATGCAGGAGCTGTACGGTAGACTATTGCGCAGAGTTGAAGTTCTGCGTCTGCTGCTTCTCGTGCAGCTGAACTTGTCGCCGTCGCGTCAAGCGCCATCGCACATTAAACTCATCGAGCATTACTATAATCTGGCCAATTTCGAGACAGATGATTGCGCACAATATAGTGTTGTTGACGGTAATGCCAAGGCCAAGGAGGCCCCCAAAGCTGCCGCTGTGGACACCAGTGCCATAACGCCGTGCCCTTTCACCATCAGCAGCAGCTGTGCACCGGGCGCTTTTATACCGCTGAAACAACAATTCGCATTGGGTGAGATCACACTGGCTTGGGTCGAACGTCGCATCAGTAATTTTAAGTATTTACTAAAGGATTTCGCTGATAAATTCACTTCGATTAGCAACCAAGAGAGACACTTGCTTAAGCATATTTACGCCGAGATGTGTCAGAATTCTGTTTAAAGGAGCACGCTACGCACCGCATGTGGTGCATAGACGCAGGCCGTGTATGCCATTCTGGCGCATAGGTCAATTTAGTTTTATCATATTTTTTATAGAATTTTTAATACTTGTTATGTGCGTGCCCATTAGGTATAAAGTCAGCCCCTCACCCGAGCGAAAGCCCCACAACAAATAATGTGTGCTGCCTCCTGTAATAAATCTGCGTTTTTGTCGAAGGGTTTGGCGGAGCCCAGTTGGTCGATTCTATTGCTAACGGTAATAGTTTCATCTATGACATTATTCGGTTATTCCTCGCATTAAAATATACACAACTTCCAGTTTATTTTGATGTTTTCTGTTTCAGGTTTAGATTGGAAGTTATATTATTTTGTAGATAATTATATATATACATATATCAAAGTGTATGTTTGTTTGTATGGTCCTTATAGAATCTACAAACGCTGGAGCGGTTTTGATCAAATATTCAGGGAAACTCTAGAATACCCTAAAGAGGGTGGCCAAGTGACTTTGGTGTGAAAGTCTACAAAGAAAATTTGGGAATCCCATCTAAATACAGTATCTTATGTTTCAAAGAAGGCTTTGTAACATAGAGCAGTTCAAGATTTTTTAATGAAATATGAAGGAGCATGTAAAATCAACTACAAAACACGAAGAAGGTGAGCGAATGATGACAAAGAGAAGTAAACAATGGAAGGTCGGTGAGGCGCACTCAAGTTTTCACTATCCATTTACATCTTCATTCTACACAGTTCCCGAGCAACACCAGCTGGTCTAAGTATATTTGGAAATAATGTTCCTGAAGCGGGGGACATATTTTTCCATCGAAGTCGATTACAGAAAAAAAGGGAAACATTTTTGTTTGAACATTAACGGCTGCCACTCGATAGCAGAAGATAAGTGTATGGCTATCGGATTTATTCTCAACTGACCATGAAGGCGACTCTGACTGTAAGCCCAATAAAATATATGATGTTTAAATATACGGTTGGTTATGCGTTAGCGCTTTGTCGGCTTCGGGTACTTTACACCACGAGTAATGATTGACAGTGATAGGGTGAAGAAATCACCTCGAAATGAATCAGTGGATGAATCATTATGATCATCACAATCACCAGCTGAACAATTTGTTTAATTGATTAAAAATCGTGTAATCTAATCCTATATCAGTTGAGATGTAATGGATGAGGAGAGTGAGTGAGAGCTCGGTTTTTCCCACCGCAAACTGTTTTTTCAATGAACTCTGAAAATGCACACCTCATCAATGTGCGCTTTACGGTCTCTAACAATCAACTTATCATCATCACTAACTTTGTGTTCCGGTATCAGTTGCTCAGTTGTTATGGAAAATTAAAGTTGATAACTTTCAATGGGACAACGGCGACAATGGCAACAATTTTGCACGTGTTTCGTACGATCGACGTGCGCGTTGTGACGTCGTTACTCGTTGAATCTTCATGCAAAGGAATGCTTATGTCTGTATAAGCCTGAGTTGTCATCAGATAGAAAGATAAAAAAAATTAAAAATTAGATAGACAACATCCCAGTCTATTTTTATTTTAGCATTTCGCCTCGCTTTGGTCCAATGACAGGTCAGCCATGAAAACATTGTCCAATGTCAATGGAGTTTATCTAACGCACTTCTTGAGCATAGATTTTATGACTTCGTCTGTAATTAGTTTATGAGCCCTTTGAATATTTGGGGTCTCACTTGGAATGTGCGCTGATTCATAAACTTTTTTTTTTTTTTTTTTTTAGAAATTTGCGAATCAATACAACGCAACTCAACTTGACTACATTCGATTAGATTCGTTTTGACTACTCGTGAAATGTTTACAATATAATTTATGTAGTCTGATAAGAACAGCACAAATTGCAGAATAAGGCAATTTAAACTGCTGCTGCGATTTATAATTTTTTGGAGTTTTATTTTCATTCGAATATTTGAACATGTCGACTTTATACTTTGTTTGAGCAGCATTGCCGGCAAACTCAATTCTCAAGGGCTACGTTGTTTTTGTGTGTTATTTGTATCGGTTGAGTTTGAGAAGCATATGAAAATTGAGTTGGTCTTAATATTTAGCGAATTCGGCGATTTTATCGTTCACTAAAATTTACAGTAGCCATCTAAAGGCTGTTATAGAGATTCCCTGAAAATTTCATCGAAATCGGTACAGCGGTTTCGGCGTCCATAACGGACGAATAAACAAACAATCATACATCCAATTTATATATATAGATAGATACAGGTGAACATTTTATTCAGCTAAGCTAGTCACACTTAAGTCAACCAAAATTAAATATGTTATAGAATTAAAAATCAAGTGCGAAAATTTTGCATTCGAAGTTGAAATAGCGCGAGCACTAGAAAAGGAATACAAGGATGTAAAAGAGAGACAAATAGAAGTGTGAATGATTTCAGGCGTATGGAAGAGGCTTAAATATACGTGGTATATACTGAGAGTAAAGGAAACTCCATAATAGTAATTCAAAATATTAGTTAAAATATATTGTTCATAAGTATTAGCAAGCTTATCTGAAAAGTGTACGTAAATTTGAGTTAAATGGGATGTGCCTGAAGTTACGAAACATGAGTTGGCACTTCAACCAAAAAAAGGTTTTGGACATTTTAATTTAATGCGATCTGGATACAACTTATTCCAGGAACATAGACATAAGCAAATGAAAAGATCTTTAAATTTTTTGCATCCGTACAATCCCATGGACATATGGTCCAACTAGACAACTTATTCTATGGACATTATATGTATTTGAAATAATGAATGGGAAATTGAGAAAGGGACGATACTACGATTACAAATCAATTGAATTTCTTATTTATTTTTCAGTTCCTTGAAGCGTTAGGATTTTGAACATTTGGTATAGCTGAAGTTAAGGCTTTTTTTCGTTTTGTTTCTATTGATTTCTATAGAGCTTCGTAGTGTATGTACTTTTTAATGTACGCAAGCTATCTAAAAGTACATATAGCAAGTGAGTTTTCTGACTGCTTCTCTATTATTTTTTGGGTTAATTTGATTTATTGCTCAAGAAAAAATCAAATAATTGCGAAATCCAACGAAAACAACAGAAATAAGTAAAACCCCATAAGTAAACCCCCAAATTATAATTGTAATATTAAGTTGTGGTATATACATACATATGTTTTAGAAATGATCACGGTACATGCTTCAATTCAACACGATCCAATAATACTAGTATTTTCTGTCAGCGTATTGGTATCTAAGGCACAATCCGTTCAAATTTCAGCTCGCACAAAGACTTCATCTTCGTGCAAAATTTCAATTCTTTAAACAAAAGGTGTGATAGTAGTTTTCATACATACAGACAGATAGTTAGATGGACATTTCTCAAGCTACGATTTTCGTCGAGTTCATCAAGACTGCATAGATGTGCATATACATATGTATATGTATATACGTATGTATATGTATATGCACATATACAGTATATACTTTAGGGTATTTCGTTGTCTACGTCACTGTGTTACAAGCTTTATGGCACTGAGTACATATGTACTACATATATATACATAGAAAAATCGTATGCACGCAAGCAAATGAATCGAAATGTAATGCGAATCAACCGAAAGCAGATATTATTTCTTAATGCTGCGCTATTGAAATTTGACTAAACCCTAACTAACCGAGCCAAATCGAGGCGAAACCAGTCAAAGACATTGAGAGTGTGTGATAGACCACAATGACAACCAGTAGTACAACAGATAAGAAATATAGGAACTAAAAAATAGATAGTTTTATAGATAATAAAATCTTACAGGCACAAGAGTTGAGCGTATTTATAGTTAGCTCTATTAAGTATAATAGTAATAATTATAATAATAATAATTATAATAATAATGCAACAGAACGAAACCGAAATGAGCGTAATCATACTTACGAATGGAACTTAACTGGAACCGTCGTATCGCTTCGGCCGTGTAGCTTCGTAAAAGTTATCTCAGAAGAAGCGTTCATTTTTCTGTTTGTTTTTGTAATGGTGCTTTTAATGAGTGACGTTGCCAAATAAGACGAGACGAAGTTCACATAACAATGAACGAACGAACGCCCACTGCAACAAGTCAACGACAGTCCAGCCCGACCCGAACCAAACCGAGCCGATCCGTGCCGATCCGTGCCGATCCGATCCGATCTCATTTCGCATTATCCAATCCAACCATGCGATCGGATACGACGGAAGCGGTTTCAATTGCTATTAAGACGCCTGTGCGCTATTCGTATTTAATTAGTTCTACGCCACAATTCTAACAGCGCGGACGGTGCCACTGATGACGTCCTAAACGTAACAAAGCGAAGCGTAACTCACGCGAGCACGTAACTGTAAATGCGAAGACTGAAGCGATTTCATTCTAAACGATTTAACGGCCGGTCAAAGCTAAGCGCTGTGAATGTGCTCGCTCGCATAAGAGTTGCCAAGCCGGATCAGCTTCGTGTAGAGCTTCGTGTGTGTGTTTGTTTGTGTGACTGTGCAGTGCAATCCTTTGCATAGCTCTCGATTGTGTCATTTTTCTTGTGTTTTCTTTATCTTTAAGAATAAAAAAATTATTTTAAAATTGAATCGCAAGAAACCACACCCATAACGGTTTCATTCGTCTGTGCATTGTGGTCGCTAATAGTGTACTTAGGTTCAGCGAAAGTGCAGCGTTGCTGATTTGTTGAGGATGTCACCACTGATGGTACGTTGCGGCATCTTTATGCTGACATTGATTGCCGGCTGCAACGGCGAGATACCCTCATTTGGTATGTGCAAATAGCGATTTACTTACTTCTTACTAGCAGAGCTTGTTTAGCTGTGAATTAATTAGATATTTATGCATTCGAAATGTGCTGAGATAATTGAGTTGAGCAGCCTTTCAGTATGTATATAGCTGTGGCTTAATGCACTTAGTAAAAATTAAAAGTCCATTATGCTAACAATTGAAAATGAAACTTAACATTGAAAATGACAAACTGATGCATTTTTAGCATTAAACAACAACAAATTTTACTTTGACTCTCATTTGGGCTTTTGAAACAAAACCAAAATAAATTAATTCGGCAGGCTATAAATATTTAGCTAACGTGATGTGAGCAAATTAGAAATTCAAAAGAACTTAATGCGCAACTTTGCCCAAGAAATCACAAGAAGTTATTTTAAAAATAAAACTTTATAATTTGATCTTTCACATCATTTTCGTCGCCTCTAAAGTAAACCCCACCTAATGCAATTGACCTTTTTGCAAACCACGAAACAGTCTAAAACATCCTTTTCCGGTATGGCCACCATGCTGTCGTCGGTTCCGTTTTTAGTTCCTCGATCTAGTTGAAAGGTTGGAGTTGTCTGTTTGGGTAGTCGTCTCTTGTTGCAAAATCAGGTGGATACGGTGATTGTGAGCCGGTGCAACCAAATTAGATATAGTGAAAATAGATAAACTTTACTTGAAACTCTACACAGATATCAAGCCCAGCGCTGCCCAAACCAGAATAAAATAATTGTACGCTTTCATAAGACACTCGAATTTTAAATGAGTAATTCACCTTATTTGTTTAACACAGTGTTATATCAAACCTGAAGTCCAGAAATAGGTACTGTTCCACTACACCTTGTCTTTTGCTTATTGCTGTAAACTGCCTATTGAAAATAGAAGCAGCTGTGTCTATTTTATGTTAGTCTATTTATAATAGATTTGATCCTAGAGCACAGTTGACTGCAAAACCTTGAGCAAGAGGTTTAGCGTTGTCTGAACCTTGCTATGTGCGCTCGTAATATCCATTTGGCTACACAATTAAACGCTCGCTGGGGTAGGGCTCTAGCATTTGCTAATACGCCAGCTTGAGAAGTATCAATTCGAAGACCTTTTGTGTCTATTATCTGGTATAAATAAAAGAAATGCCAAATGTTTTTAAGCAACCTAAAGAAAAAATTCCAGGTATGTTTAATCTTGGAAAGCATTTAAAAAAGTGAAACATCTTGAAGCGACTTTGAAATGTGTTATACCTATGTACATTGGGGATGTGTTTGGTAATGTAACAGGAGGGCTGTCTGTTTCACGTGCAATTACTCTAATCTAACCTAAACTAATTATCTGAAATGATTCTCCTTATAGATTCACTTTCAAAAAATTTTAAGGCGTACAAATACATAGATGGGGCTGTATCAAACAACGGTAAAAAATGGTAGGTCCCTAAAAAAAGCGTGTTCCAATGAAAAATCATTGCTTTCAACTTTGAGGGAGCTTAATGATACTTTACGTTAATTAGAGAGTGGCGTTAGGTGTCAAACTAGTTTGCTATAGTGGTAAAATAGATATATCCGGCCGCAATGAACCATTTTCTTAATAATCGCTATGGTTTCCTTACTTAAGCAAGTGGCAGACTTAACATGACCCTATCTACTCAAAACTATAAAAATACATCTAAAAATACAATCTAATTGAACCATGACAATCCTTCTTTATTGGAATTACATTACATAAGTCACGCGTTGGAAAAAAGTGATTCCCGCCTCAACATTTCGAATTCGAAAGAATTCAATTTCGAAGCAAATCTTAATGAGCCAAACGTGAGCTGAGTTGAGACGACTTCCGATACTCTCAAACATTTTTAAATCGTTTAGTCCGCTCTTATCTTTTTTTTTTAATTTTTATTTTATTTCGTAGAATGTTTTATTTTCCCGGAATAAGTGGGATTATTCGTAGTCGCTGCTTTAACATATTCGCCATCAGTTAGATTTCTTGCCAGTAGTGATTTACAACATCATCAGCTAAAAACTATGCCTACGTCCATAATTAATTTAACTAGTTTACAAGCTTCTTACCTTGGCCCTTTATTTGAGTTAAACCAAACACAGCAATAAAAACAATAATAACAACAACATAAACTTGGCTGAACAATTGAGTTCCTCATCTGGTCAGTACACCTGCCACATGTGCCGATCTAATGAAGTGTTTTCCGTTAATAACGTAATTGAGGGGCAATGCGTTCGAGAATTTTGTATTTGTCTTATATTTAAAGTGAGATTTCTCTGCGTCATTTTCGATTTGTGCCATGTCATGTTTAACTTTGTAATACTTTGGACTTGAATCAAATGCCATCAACTCAACTCGATTCGAATCGAATCGAATCGAAACGAATTGAATGCGGCATGAAGCACGCTGTCTCGTTTATGTGGGTATACGAATTCACTTTTTCATTTTTCATTACAATTAAGATTTCGAAGCACGTTTTTCTAACTGGTTTTTGTGTGTTTGGGGGTGTTTACGCGTTGGAATTGGAAAATCTTCAGTCCCGCGTTCAAAGAAGCCGAATTGGTTTTTACTAGTAATGTGTAAAAATAATAAAATTAAATAATTTAAAAAATATAATGCGCTCCCACTTGTAGTAACTATATCGAATTAAGGATGTGGCATGCTACAGTATGTTCGAATTGAAAATTTCCATTCGAAGTTCACTGTTAAAGACATTTAACTCCGTGAGAAGTACATTTCAACGGTTAGAATGATATTTTCAAAAGAACTGCGTACTCAATTGACTGATTTAATGATTGAATGAATTTCGAAATATTATTTTTGAAAGAAAAATCTAAATTCAATGACAATTCTTAACCACACAACATTGATTTATAGAATGAATTTCAAGCAATGGAATTCTCAGCTTTGAAATAAAACTTTCAATTCGAAGACCATATTCACAAATAGAACACCTTCAACACTAAGACAATCCATATGATTCAATGAACGGTTGCCGAAGAGGCTTACTGTATTATATATTCCAGAAATTATTGTAGGAAACATCAGAACGGACAAAACAAAAAATTTCGAAACAAAATTTTCAATTCGAAGTTAATTAGCGTTTCTAGCCAACCAAATTTCTTTGTTAAAATATACTGTGGAATGGTTTTTGCAGAGAATATCTCTACACAAAATCAAGAATCTCAATTTCGCAATACACACATTTTTTGAAGTTTCTTTACTGTCCCTATAATAAACCTATATCTATATGAAAATGAAGCTTACGAGCTCTACTTCACGGCTATTGAACTTAGCTCTGACTTGACTTCACCAGACATGAAGTAGCTATGAAGCTTTAGCCAAATCATATAGAACCCATCCAAACTAAGCATAGCCACTTCAATTTGATTATACGTTATATAAAAACAAACAAAAACCAAAATAAAAGTTTCACATCAATTTAAAAGTTGACCCTGCATTCTGAGCATAATTTTTATAAGAAAAACCACAATAATCACGAACAATCAAACAAATGATTTTATATAAAGACATTATGTGAAAATGGGGTTTTTGCATAAAACAAATCCAACATTGTTAAAGACGAACACGCGAACTACTGTTCAGAGTTCTTCTTCGGCTGGCAGTCCGACTGAGCAAATCGCTCATTGAGTCTCACCAGAGTCTCAAGTGGGTAAAGTACCAGTTAGCAGTACAAGTTGTAAAAACTTGTTTTTGAGGCGTGTGCCATTAAAATGATTTACCGCGTGTGCCTGAGCTCACTTCAGTGACACTTAAGATTTATGACCGTCTTAATTTGTAGTACATTATTAGAGCTCACCTACATATAACTGACGGAAAAATCACACAGACTTGTGGCAATTTATATAATCATTCGTGGAAATAATAAAATCCTTAATTGATAACAAGTGCTTTTTTTTCACTTTATTTTTTTTGTTTGTTTTTTGCTGCCGAAATATTCAGAAAACAACGCATCTCGTTTGGCTCATAGCTATTAACTCATTCGACTATTATTGGTTTTTGGAAATGGAAAAGTCTTGTATATAAGGTATAAACTAGATATAATGTTCGGCTAATTACCTGTTATCACTAAAAGTAAAATTTATAGGCCCCCGTTTGGTTTTTTGCTGAAACGTCGTATAGTATGTCGTCATCTTCTCTGCAAAAAAAAAATTCAGTTTGATAGTTTTGTCCTCTTAGCAATGCTCTACTTCTAAGTTGTCCAGTTTGCACACCACTCAGCTATTCGATCAATCCTTTCAAACTTGCAGTTACTCCACTCAATGATTCGAATGGAACTATTGAAGCTATTTAATAAAACTTTTCAACGATCTACTGTTTTAGCAGTCCCTCTCTTCTACATGCACTCAGTTGTGTTCAATCGATTGCGTTTGCGTTCACGTTTGGGTGCTTGACGAGTGCTTTGGGTGCTAACACTACACTATTATGAATTGTTAGGTACACGGGATCAGTGTGCTTTTCGACGAAATCCGCGCATTGGTTTTGTTGTTGTTGCGTTCACCATCACGAAACTAAGCTTGCGCTAATGTTGCCGCACTCGGAAGCCGCTCAGCAGTTCGTGTTTGGTTTCGCTTTCGTTCGGTCTCGCTTTTGTTGTCTGTTCGTTTTCACATTTTGACAATTTAGTCTTATTTGAGCTTAGTTGGCTTCGGTCCGAATCCTGGCTGTATTTCATTGCGTTTGAAGTCTCTTGCGCGTGAGCTCACGTTCAGTTACGCGTTGACTTGTCTCAGAACTGGAAGCGAACGAATTTGCTACCGTTGCACGTTAAATAAAATTACATAAATAAAAAAATAAAAATATAAAAAATATAAACAAAAATTCAGAATTAAAACTCTATTCCAAAAAAAAAAGAAAGTATTTTTGGGGTATAAAACAACTTCTAATTTGTTTTATTAGTTTTATTGCTTCACGCAATGCCTCCGAGTGAAGTGGTCTGAGCAAAGAGCAGTCATTAATGAAGATATTTCAATTTTAAAAAAAACCCACAAGGAAAAACATTTATCAAACAAAAATTCACATATAAATTTATTTGAAGCATCGAAAATAACATGTAATCATTTTTTACTAATAAATTTTTGAATTCACAAATTTTTGTGATGCTAAAACCAAAATAAGAATTACGCCTGGCAAGAACATGGGTAAATTTTATTAACATAATTATTAACTATTTCTTTCATGGGCGTTTATATAAAAAACTGTTGCAAAAATTTTTAACAATCCAATTATTGTGAGAGTTAATGATTAATAAAAGTAATAACCAAAATTGTAACTATGAAAATATTAAAAATAATTCTAATAATAATAATAAAAATAATAATAATAATAATAATAATAAAAATAATAATAATAATAAAAATAATAATAATAATAATAATAAATAAAATTTTCAATGTCCTATTTGAGTTAGATTTAGGGAATTTTTTCTTATACATTTATTTATTTCTTAAACTATATACGAGTATATGTATTTGATATATCTTTAATGAAATCTGACATCTTCTATATCTCCTTGTTGAACTTAAATAAATACTGAAAAATACGAAAGCTCCTCACATCCAACTATTACATTACCCAGGCTTTGTAAATATTCCTTCTTTTAGACTTCCATTGCTGCCATTCGGTACTCACTCCTAATCTTTTGTTCTCCTCTTCTCGTTACTTCCCTTTTTACCACGTTACAAGGACCATATGTCAACCTAGCACCCATCTATGCTGAACACCTCAGTGACCACTTGTTTGTCCATTATAATTACAGATTCCTATTGTTCAATGTTCCACACCTCTTCATATTTTGGTTTCTAGCCTTGTGTATCTCATAGATTAATGTGTGGAGCTCTGCGCAGATTGTTCAAATTTGAATCTCTCTAAGCAGAAGCACCTGTGCGTTGTCTCTATTGACTGTCCTTATATCTGCGCATCTATTTAGCTATCTAATTACACATTTATACTTTTCTGTGTAACTGTTTGTCTAACTTGTTTATTGAAACAGCCATAAAATCTGGCCTCGCTCTCTATTTCTTTCCCACACACTAATTTTTTCTATCTGCCACTAATTCTTGTCCTCTCTGCTTGTTATCATTAACCAAACGTTGCTCTTTATAACTTCAACTTCTCCGATCCATCATAACGTTTATAGACACAATCGTAATAAAATTTATTCGACGTAATCAGAAATTCCACTCACTTCACTTTATCTTGTTTTCCCATTCGCCAATTAGCCGTTCTGAGTAATTTCGACAAGGAGAAGAAAGGCGCTGCGGTTCTCAGGTGCAATTATAACAGTTTCTAAACGTAAAGCAATTAGAATTTTCGGAGAGTCAACCTCGAGAAACGGGAACACACACAGTCGAACAATTAATATTTTATGTTTATGTATTTGTTGAATAGCAATGGTTATTAAAAAATCAGTGAACAAAGCAAACAGTTGTCGTCGCCCCCGAAGGCGGGACTTTGTCGGAAAATCATATTGTAGCCTCAGTCGTAGACAAGGAAAGCCGTTAATAAATCTTGTATAAATTAGTTGTTACTGTCTTAAAAACACAAAAATCAGTTAAAACAAATTAATCTTGATAATCATAAACGAGTCGCGCATTGACGAGCAGAGTCAAGTCGTGTTGCGGATTGCAGTAGACACGACAAACATTTTCGCCTATTTTACTGGCAGATATAAAACTTAGATTATGATAGCCAAATTATCTGGACTCACGTCATGAAAGTCATGTCATGATAATTTAAACTGATTCACTCGATTATTTTCTTCACATTCTGGGTGCCGGGTGCCGTGTGACGGAATCCGATTTGAATTGTCGCCGATCGGACTATAGAGGCGTTATCAGCGGCATGCGAAACGATTGAGGCAGCCAGTACTGAACTCGGACTCGTTGTTCACTTTAAGCGGCAACGTTTAATAGTTATTTATTAAAATTACGAGTGTAGGGCCGCAAAATAGTTAAAACAGCATTCTCATAGTTCACTTGAAATAGATGAAATGAACTCACATGAGATTAGGTTCAACAAGTGTCACTTCGATTCAATAAAACCATTGATTTATTGGCCATTATATTATATTTCATAGCTGGTAATTTAGAGCATTAGAGCTGCTGAAATAATTTTTACGACCAATGTCACTGTCATTTTTAAGTTTTAAGCTCTAAAGGCGGTCCTCCTACATGCATATGTATATGTATATGTATATGTGTATGTATATGTATATGTATATGTATATGTATATGTATATGTATATGTATATGTATATGTATATGTATATGTATATGTATATGTATATGTATATGTATATGTAAGTAAAGCATGAAGTTTGTCAAGCCTGCATATGCCTGCCCGAGTGCCTGACAATCCCAACATATGTGTATGGAAGAGTTCTTGCAACCTATCACAAATATGATCTGCAAAGAAGAAGAAAGTGATGGATCTCTAACTACCAAAATTGTCTTCATTCATTTGATACTCCATAATGAGAAGAATGGTTCAAAAAAAGGAACGGCTCCTCATTTTGTTGCTGTGTTTCAGGGCGTATAGCTGACTCGGTCGGTCGGGCCATTTGTTTTTCATCATTGTTATCAATGAATGAGAGATTATGATTATGATGTTGTGATTATAATATTTAATGAAATTGTATCTCTTAGTTAGTTGCTACTATTGCTCAGTTTGTGCTGGTGCCACTAACCGCGGCTGCGACGTCTCTCAGCAAAGTGGGACGCATGAGTGATTTGAATATTGCCCACGTGCTGTGCGATTTCAAATGAGATTTGTTGTTCTTGTTGTTGTTGTTGACGTTATTTAAATTATCTGTTTAATCATTAATATTACCACTTAACGATTATAACAACAAGCAGCGCCAAGCCGCCAACAGCGTAAGCGGTTTCCACGTATATTCACTCAAATCAACTTCTATTGGATTTGTGCTTAACATGATCCAAACACCGTGAATTGCTACAACAACAATAACGATAACAACAAGTCGGGAATCTTAATTAGTTTCACTCTTTGTTGACTAACTCAGTAAGGCGACTTTGCGTCTTCGATGGCAACAGACCTCGTTGCATTTAAGGCTTTGTTGCGTATTAGAGGCGTTACTCACGTAAGGGGGGTGATCTCTTTTTGTTATTTTTTTGTAAGCCCATTTGACGATGTTGCAATACAAATTTTTTAATGTCATTCCTAAGCATTTTCATAATGACGTGTAATGGAGGCCTTACCGACGTCTTCATTATTTGACCTTGGTGTGGGTACGAGTTGACCACGTTCGAGGTGAGCCAGGTGGTCTTACTCAAGCGTGTCCGTTGGGTTTTCAAGTTCATTGGACTTACGATTGACGGAGCTTTCGTAGTCGTTGTTATTGTTCGAAACACCAACTTCTTAGTAAATGAACAGTGTGTCGATGAGCGTCAATGGAGTGCCAAAAAAAATTAATTGCTCGAACGTTTATTAAGGGGATATTGAAAAGTGGCTTATAGTTTGAAGCACCATTTTATCTACTTATATAATGAAATTGGAAGTCTAAAGGTTTTAGTTAAAAAACCAGTTACATTCACTAAAACCAGTGTACGATTATCCTATTACTTCCGAGCACGAAAATTCTTCTATCCAAATATTATTGAACACAATTAAGCTAATGTTATCTCCACAACTAAATCGATTCTCTGATTATTTCGTGATTCATTCCCGAGAATTCTAGAGCAATTCAAGAATGGTCGGTTCTTTGGCCCAGTCGGTTAAAAACTACTCCTATCTTCCACTGCAACAAGATCTACATTTTGTTTAAGAATCAAATTGAAAAGAATGCCACAGAAACGAAGTACATAAATGGAATTATTTTTCCTTGTTCGTTCCTCTAGTGAGCATAGGCCCTACACAAGTCCTTTAATTGTTTTAAATATCAACACTTCTAGTGGTTAAATAAATCGACCGATTTTTTTCTGATAGGGTAGGTTACCAACTCCGACCTATGGGGCGGCAGCTATAGTGCACATCCACTAAGTTACCGAGGCACTCTACATGATTCAATTGAAGAAGGAGAAAGTTGAAAATGATAGGATCACTTCAAGCCGAATACACACTGATGATATATTTTTGCTTTATCTATCTATCTATCTGTCTATCTTAGATCTGCCTACATTTGTGGCAAAAATAAATTGCTAAACTGAATTAAGAGTAATTAACTTAATAGCACGAAGAACCCGAAACAATGGAATACAGCATCTGATTGCCAAGGCTTTCAAAGAGTCATACAGAGCAGATAATTTGCAATCGTTTTCCTATACGGCACTATTAGAGCTTCTTACAAGAATAAGCGACTGGAGGGGCCACCTGAAAATTAACGTAATTCAGTCGAGTACAAGCACAGGTTCTGCACCTGATCTAAAAAAACTTTTAACATAAAAAAATTAAAATTTTATAAATATTATTTGATTGTGGATTTTGTGAAATTTTGGACACTGTATGCCTTTCTCACTGACCACAGAGAATGAGCAATGAGTGAGATAAGATATCGTTAGATATCACAAGAATTGTTGTCATAAAGCAATTATGAGTATGTATAATTTATTGTAGCCCTTTTCATATATTGCATTGCATTATGACATTGAAATCAATTGCTCCATTTTCCCAGTTATGAGGTCTTATAAAAATAATTATTTTTAACTTAAGCACAATTTCATTATATAGTGGGGGTAAACTGTTCGAAAAAACTGTTCAAATCATAGAGTAGCTATATGTGCCCCTCTCGATCTAACATAACATAGCCTAATGTAAGTAACAGTAAGCAGTAATATAAGTAACAGTACGCCGTAACACTATGAGAGTTGTGGAAGAGGAAGGAATACACAGTGTCATCTATAAGAAATCTTTTTAGATGAAGATGAAGAGATGATGAAGTTTTTTAAACTTTTCATTTTTGCATTAAAAAAAACTTGGTATTATTTTCCAAAGCTGATGTCAATACATTGTCTGAACGGTCAACCAATTTATCCATAGACTTTTTAGACTCGGTTTTTGAGTTGTTTTTTAGCATCTGTGTCACGGCTGCTTGTATGGCTCGAACTAACGTTCCATCGTAAAAACCTGCTTTTATTGCAGTTTTCAGTTTTGGCAACAGAAAATAGTCACATGATTGATGCCTGATAGATCAGGCAAATAAGGAGGGCGATCGATGAATCAAATCCCTTTTTTAATCAAAAATTCGTTGACTTCGTTGGTCTTGTGTGGTGGTGCATTATTTCCCCAGTACTTGTAAATTGTATTTTTCATTAACAGTTTCAGCTTCTGGAACAAATTCCTTGTGGACAATACCCTTGGAATCATAGAAGTTATAAGCATTGTCTTGATTCTTGTCTTCTGAAAACGCGATTTTTTAGGTTTTGGCTGAAATCTTTTGGCTGATATTTTCGCACCAAATCCACAGTAACCATCGGTCCCGCGTTTTCGGAGTCCATAACGGACAAACAAACATACTTCCAATGCGATACATATAGATACCATGTTTTATTACCCGCTATGATTCAGTTAAGAAAATCTTGATGTTTACATCTATTGAAATTATAGCCTTGCAATGATCTATATTAATTTTTCGATTTTCATTCAACTGATTGGAAACACAACGTTCACAGCCCTTTATTTTAGCCACATCTACAGTTAATATGGTATGGATTGTACAGTAAGATGAATTTCATTCTTCTGCCAGCGTTTTCAAAATGAAATTTCCTTGCGTAGCGATTATTTTACGTACTCTTTTGTAAATCTGAGTACATGATTGAGCCCCAATCATTTCTACGTCAAGGCCCAATATTGAAATGAAAACTTTCAGCCCACTGTGCCCCAAAGACCACGCTCAATAAAGTTTATAAATAAAAAACCCGAAAGATACTTTCCCTCTTTCTTTACTTCGATTGCCAATTCGTGGGAATTCGGTTGCTCGAATGCATTCTTATTTTAGCATTGGACTCAGCAAAAAAGAATCAACAACTTCATAGAGATAAAATTGGAATATACCAGAACAATAAAACGAGAAAACCTGCAATGAAAATGTGCTACACGGCAAAGGGCGAAGCGTGTGCGAAGTGTGCGGAGGAAATAAACTTACAACGAATTTTGTTAATAACAAAAAAAAAAATAATAATAATAATAATAATCGCTTTTGATGACGAAGTGTTGACATTCTCAAATTCTCAAACACAACTAAAAAAAAGTGTAATCTCAATGAGTTTATGGTCGAGCCTAATAGGCGAGTAAATATTTGCGCCATTAAACTCTATGATTAATTAGTTAGTTACACATCCTAACGAACGATCGACAGGTCGATCGACCGCCAGTACGCCATTTAGTCAGTTCATCAATTAGTCGAGTGTCGGTCGGTCCAGTAAGTTTAGTCAGTCCATTCAGTCCATTTAGTCCATTTAGTTTAGGCGCACGCAACCAAACTCAATTGGTGCTGACTCCACGGATTGCACTAGTCAATTATCTACGGGTGTAAACTGCCTATACAAAGGAGTATAGAGACGACCCAAAAGGGGACTAAGGAGTTTTAGACGACAGCTTGGTTTTTCTTACAGTAACTGCAAACCAAAAAAGACTTCCTAATGAATTGTTTGCCTACTTGAACTTCACAGCTGCTTCGTTGGTTGATGGCGTTGGTAGTACGAGTACGTATATCATTGATCTATCGTACTTTCAGTCTGACGATTGTTGGTTCAGCTAAATGAATTTGGGGCAAATTATTCATAGTAAGCCACCAAATTATTATGTTATTTATCAAAATAAATATGTCTGTAGTTGACACTTTCAATTGTGGTTGGAACTTTGTAGATGAGCTGCACATACCTACGCCATAGCAGTTCGAACGAAATCAACCGGAAGTGTCACATTTATCAGCACTCGTAATTAGACCGTGATTAATTAGCAACTTGCACTTAGTGAAAGTACTTCAAACAACTTCGCCAGAGAAGTTCGACACTTTGACAAAACTGCCAGTCTTTCTGGAACTGTATCAATGGACTTCGATAAGAAGTTCGACCATTAAATCATTAAAGTTTAATTTATAATTTAGATTTCAAGAAACTTAAATGCAACGGACTTTGAATCCGCTATAGCCATTAATTCAAAATACAAGTATTCTGCAGCAATAGGGTTTATCTAGAAATGTTTAATTAGCATTTAAAGAAAGTGATTCATAAAGGTAAAGTTCCATTAATCGACCAAAGGACGTCAGCATCATTGCAGGCTATTGTAAAGCTGTTTGAGTTAACATATATCAACATGGGAACTTATTAATTGCCTTTCGATCTTGTAATATGTATACAACTGCACCCATTGCAGCAAAAGGCGTAAGGAGCGCTGCAGAAAAAGGTCAGTACACTGGTAGTTAGCAATACACTCCAATATTATAAATTAAATTAAACCAAACTACCAAATATCCCGGCAGGATTGCAGAGTGCTTTTCAATCCATCATACTTCCTAGGTAACGTTATAGAAGTTTAACTATTCGATCTCCCATGTCCCAAAGACTCTTACAGGCACTCAGACCCTAGCAAGCTAAATTGGAAATATTAACTTCAACATTATGCACTTAAATCAAATCATGAAATGAATTTTGCTAAAACAGTTAGGAAACCATATTTTAGGCCATAAGCAATAAAGACATTTGAGATTAAGTTAGCGTTATAAAATCATTGCCATAATTTTGTATTTTATGACGTGGTTATTTTCTACTTTCGACGGCATAACTATTAAGTGGTTAAAAGAAATTTTGAAATTACCGAAAGTTGCAAATAAGAATAAAACCTTGAAATGCAGTAAAAACTAGTCTACTAGTGTAAGCACAGACAAATTAGACGCGTTTTAAGTTAAGAGATTTATAGAGAAATTCCATATACTTAAGAACTTTTTTACTTTTGCCATTTTACAGCACACAACGAAACATTTCTGGAACAGACCCTGAAATATCTCGATGCGAATTTATTGCCACGAGAGGCTTGCACCGATGATAATGAAGTCTCACCGTTAGACGAGTTTCACGAATTGTTTACAGGTGAGTTGGCAGCACTTATTATAAACAAAAGGGTGAACAAACCGTGGGTGAAATTCAGATAGTGGAGATTTTGATGGAGTATGGCTGTATTATTTTTTTGTCTCAGGTTTCTTTCCCTTCCCACAGCTGATTGCTGACCGTCGCAAATCCCCTGATTCTTTCTTCGTTTGGTAGTCGCAGTGACGTCGTATAACATCGTATAAATACGTTTTAAAACAAGAGAGCGCAAAAACGAAATAAACATTCCACTGTGAAAACATTTTCCTTTAATCTTCATTAGGCAGCCGGAAACGCCAACCCGATCCAGCGACTCCAGAATTACAGTCTTTTAATGTCCAGGGAGAATACCTTGCTTGCCTCAATCTCAATTGCCGAATCAGCAATGTAACGGTGCTAATTATGCCGATGGTAGACTTACCTTTCCTTAGGCATACTGATTCGGTGACATTCCATCAGTCTGCGAAAGCGCTGCCTTAACCTACTGAAAGTTCTTTCCTCCAGTGTGAAGCAACAAACTTATCTGTAAGCCTGGATCTACAGGTGGCTTACTGAGCTGCGGTAATAGTACCAGGTGCTGATCATATTACCATATAACTTAAAATGTTCATTACCTGAGGCGAAGCCTCATGAAATACTATTAGGAATGCCATCCAGTCTGGGCGCCACGTTATATTAGAACCGCCTTCGGCTCGGGTGAATTAATGTATGTATGTAAGAGAGTGTGCGAGTGAACAGTAATGAAAATGGCACCCAGCTTGCATTTGAACTTCACAGCGACATGAACGGGCAAAGTGGCAGTGAGAGACACCAGCTTAAACAGTCGACTGATAAACTCTTCAAGTATTTCAACGTAGATGGGTTGTAAATTTGAGAATCAATGAAATGAAAACAAAATATTTATTGATAAAAGTTTGTTGACAAAAATTTTGTACAATTGGCCAGCAACCACGATTTAAAACTTATGTACATGTGTATGTACATACATATATGTAAATTAAACAACATTGAGTTTTCTATTTTGTTTTTATTTTATTACTTTCGTGAGCAGCACAACGGCTTGCTCCCACGAGTGTGATTTTAGAACTGATACAAAATGATTTTTACTCTGCGTAAATACTATTTTGAACGTCGGCTGAACAAAGTAATTCCTTTTTGTCCTGCCGCGATTTACTAGCTATGAAAGGGTGGGTTGTACGGTTAGGCTTAATGCGTCAGTATTTTTTTATTACATCTGGCGTCGGCGTTTTTGATTACATCTGGCGTCAGTATTTTTCTTAGACGCCAGTCCTATGTTCCGAGTTCTTGGTATTTATTTTTTACTGTTTGTATTCTAGTTGATGATCACTAGAAATACGAGTAGGTAGCAGACTCAGTGTTTTCCCATAGGCTGCGCATACTATTGCTGTGGTCGACACGATAGCTTTGTTGTCGTCTTATGCCATCGTGTTAACTTGTATATTTATGCAGTCTGTTCAGTCTCTACATTCATACATATCGAAAGTTTAAAGTGCCTAAAACGGAAAATTATTTTTTCGATTATCTCTGCGTGTTTGTGCATGTTAAAAATGATTAATTAAATTGCACTAACAGTCGTCGGTAAACAATACACTTTATGTCACTCATGAAAACAAACAAAACAAACAAAGCGAAACACACTGCAGTGTA
Organism: Cacoxenus indagator; assembly: GCA_035041755.1. Taxonomy (NCBI): domain Eukaryota; kingdom Metazoa; phylum Arthropoda; class Insecta; order Diptera; family Drosophilidae; genus Cacoxenus; species Cacoxenus indagator. The sequence goes on along the minus strand of JAWNKX010000245.1, from coordinate 192,104 downwards.
CTGTAAATTATAGAAATCACCTAAGTTAGGACATCAATTCAATGCCTTCTGAATCAGGCCCATTTTAACTGATTTCTGCTTCTTCTTCGTCATAGTTTTTCTTATTGTTATTAACCCATCTATCCCACACACATTACAGAAGCACAACTGCGTCAGGGCTGGATTGTTTTACATATATTTGCTGCGGTTTATCTTTTCATTTTATTGGCAATCATTTGCAATGACTATTTTCTACCAACGGTTGAGTGTATTTGTGAGGATTTGCACTTGTCAAAAGATGTGGCAGCAGCGACATTCATGGCCACCGCGACATCGATGCCGGAATTTTTTACGAATACGATAAGCACACTAATTACACACTCGGACATGGGTCTGGGCACAATTATTGGTTCGCTGATGTTCAATACACTAGCCGTAGCCGGTTTGTCTGCGTTTGCTATCAAAAAGGTACGTATTCAGCCCTCTTACAATTGTAATTCCCGCAACAATCATTTTTCCCCATTCATTGCAGCCGGTACAGCTGGACTGGTGGCCGATTGCCCGTGATTGTGTCATTTACGGCTTCAATACAATAGTGCTTCTCGTGCTCTCATGGGGTGGCACCATCACCTTCATGGAATCCTGCATAATGATGGGCTTTCTGGTTACCTATTACCTTATTACGTTCAACAACAACAAATTCATGCCGTCTATACGTGTTTTCATCGAGGATCGCATGAATTGCTGTTTCTCAACACGTTATGGTTAGTGCTCATTATGGCGTCAAAATAGACTGCTTTATTAATCCTAGTCGACAACGGTTTAGATCTCACCGAGCCACCAGAGAACAGCGCTAAGGCAAAACTCCCACTCAAAAAGGATCCGCTGACAGGCAACGGCTTGTTTGTCATCAATGTACCGGAGAATACGTCATCCAGTTCATCAACTGTCAATCTGACGCATTCAAAGAGTTGTAAGTTTGTCTGCTTAACAATTCAAAAAAGCGTACATCGTAGATAAGTTTAAGTAGACAAAAAGGCAGTGGAGGAATCAAGAAGTCTTACAAAATTTGTTGTTAGTTGTACGGCCTTACGAGAGTATCTACTAATACCACCGACTTACTTTTAAAATTCGTAAAATGACTACAACATCTGCCTAGACAATCCACGTATATGGTGCTCCTAATGGGAATACCATTTACAGATACTTTCCCGGGAGGGTTTTGTACTCAGCTACATCACCAACAACTCTACCACAACAATAAGTACTAAGAGTACTAACTCTAGGTTAAGGCCTTTTGCTTTGCTTTGCTACTTCTACTGCTTTATCATTTTGTTGTTTATTTTCTACCACCCGCTTAGGGACCAGCGAGGATGATGATTCGGTGCATCTGCCGGCCAAATTGTTTACGCTGCCACATAACGAATCGAAATTCATGAAGTGCTGGTGGGCATTTATATTCCCGATCAAACTGCTCCTCACCGTACTCATACCGAATCCGATAAAATGTCGGCGCCTTTATCCGTTATCTTTCATTATGTGCATACTCTGCATTGGCGGCAATGCCTATATGATCGTTTGGATGTTGACTGCATTTGGTAAGCCAAAGGTGCCTAAGCCACAACGGCTAGACAGCAGCTCACTCATTATAATTCGCACGCTAAAATGCCTTTGTACCATTTACAGGTGTCACAATACACGTGCCTACCATTGTGATGGGTTTGACCTTTCTCGCTGCTGGTTCCACTATGCCGGAGGCAGTGTCCAGTCTAATTTCGTTGCGCAATGGTGAGTTTGTGACCCTTTTTTCCTTTTACTTGCAATGTTTCTTTAAGGTCTTACTTTTGTCCATCAGGCGAAAATGGCATTGGCGTTTCGAATTCACTTGGCGCCAACTCACTGGCCATACTACTATCCCTTGGCGTGCCGTGGTTCATCAAGAACTGCATAAACTTTGGCACTGGCACCAGCCAGGAGGTCGGCACACAGGGCATCGAGTACAGCATTCTCATCTTGATACTCTCCACAATTTCACTCTTCGTTATACTCAGCTGCAGCGGTTATCGGCTAACGAAACGTGTCGGTGTGGCACTCTTTACTGTTTACGGTGTCTGTATTGTGCTCCAGATTCTCATCGAGATGAATGTTTTCTTTCCGAAACATTGTATCTACTAAAATAGAGAATGGATTGAGGCAACAGGCGATGGGCAACACCAATTTAGCTAAGACTGTTTTCTAATATAGGCATGCGCCTAGAGTGCTTAGATGCATGAATGTTTAGTTGGATACTTGCACTGAACTACTACGTTTTGGACGAGGACACAAGTCAGTTAGTCATAAATATGTTCGATACTCCCACTGATTGTACATAAAATGTATAGCTAATTTATAAGTCAAAAGGGGGAGTGAAAAGTTAGAAAATATATACATATATACATATATGTATTCCCAAAATGTTCGGTAATTTGTTGTCATGCATTAATATTAAGCGACAAAAGTATACCAAATGAGTTACATAAATTTTTTTTTATATTCATAGTTATTTTTTAATTAGTTTTAAATTGGTTTAAAAAACGAAATCTTTAAATAGTTTTTGTATACAATTATATATATATATATATATAATTATATAAATTCGATTTATGTTATGATTCACAACTTATGAATTATGAAAGCACGTTCACCGTTACTCAGTTCTCGTTCGTTCAAGAGAGGTGATTTATTAAATACTCAATGCTTAAGTGGAATACTCCATCCAAATATTTCATCAAGTTTGCATGTATCTAAGGCTCCTTCAAATTCCCTTGATAGGTAAGTAACCAAAAAAAGTAATGCCAACAAACATTTTGTATTTGAAATCGTGCCTTCCGACAGTTTTAATTTTTGAATGAATTTTGTCCATATCATGCGGTGACTCTCTCAATCTACAATTGTTGCATTCGAAAAGTTATTCAATAGATAGAATTGACTAACATATAAAAGAAAAGTTTATTACCGCCGGGATGACAATCACACAAATTTTCTCTAGATAGAGATTTCTACTACAAATTAAATTATCTTGTAAAAAAGGAGGATGCCACTAGAAGTTATATAGTCAGACTATTTGTCAATAAACTACATTCTATGGAGGATAGTAACGATATTAACATACGCACCAATATGTTCCGTAACAGAGACAGAAGAAGCTTGTACAACAAGCACAAACACTACAATAAGGCTCAGTTCTATGACCCAGGGTATACCAGAAAATATTGTTACTAGGAGGTCGGCCTACTTGTTTGTCTACTTTCCATAGGTGTGTATTTTTTACTGATGAGTAGAAACTGAAAACATGCATCGGTGTGGTCTTAAATGCGTTGAGTGCGAATATAGATTATTTAAGAGTGTAGCGTCAATGTGGACTATGTTGCTTAACTGCAGATGTCGAACCATTGTGTTGATCTCAGTTTAAGTAAAGATGCATCGTTGCGGGTATACTCGTTTGTGTGGACGCTTTTGTCGCGACATACATTTGTTGAATGTGCACCAAAACTCTTCGTTGCGGACGTAGCGTTGCTTTTGTTGTCACGACACCGTCAATATTAACATAGATCAATGGCTACCATTGAGTGTACCCTATTACCGGGCGCTCGCTCCGGTTTGAAGACTTAAAAAGTCAAGAATTACAAATTACAATTTAAATTTCATAATTAAAGTTTTATGTTTTTAATCATTTAGAGTTTTCTTTTTCCATTCTAATCGCTGAATCTGCTCTTTGGTTTACTGTGACACTTTCAAATAGTCGAAATAAGAATGTTTTCGCTCATTTTGGCATCGATGAGCTGAACGAAATAGCCCATGACAAAGTACAAACTACTAAATTACTAAAACAAATCAAAGCTAATTAATGTCTTTGGTTATAAGTAAAATTAATCTAAGTTAAGACCACAGTGAGTTCAGAACTGCCGAGAGTTCGAGTTCGTGTTCACCATGCTGAAAGTTGGCCAAACATTACAAATACTTTTTTTAAATTGCACAAACAGTCTTGTCTCAAGAAAGAAAAAAAAAAGGAAATAGAAGACATTTCATCACCTCTCTCGCTGTGCGATAATAAATCACTAGGCTAATAGCTAGGCTTCCCTACATAACATAATTCAGTCTCTGATGGTAGTCGAGTTAAGCAACCGCCAACTCGCGCTTGCTTCACACCAACTTTGGTTATAATCGACTTTGCTTTGAGGTCTCTTAAGCCCCTGCCGAATTCGATTTACATGTTAATGTATGAGATGGAAAAGTACTACAAAGTTTAAACTAAACTTAAATACAAACTAAGTGTTATACGAATAAGCCCCCGAGATTTTAAGATTTCCGCGTTAATATATATATACTTTTTTTCTTCGGTGTTTCTTGTGTGCAGACTAAATGAATGTTTTGCTTGGCTGGCTAATAATTATTCCAGCTCACCTCCTCATGCATATTTACAATTCATAGATGTTGGTAGTGTTGAATGAGTTCTTGGGAATAGGAGTAGCAGATTCAATTAGCATAAGCAGTTGCAGACGGCTATGCTTATTTACACACATGCATATACACAACTACAATAAGAGTTAAAAATATTGTATATATGTGAGGGGTAGGATGGAGGCGCGCCTCTTAACCAACAACAGTCTTCAACTTCAGTTGCAGTGTTGTTGTTGTTCTCATTATTGGCACAGCTCTCAGCTACAGTTCCTCCTTGGCCGACGATATGGATATAAACAGCAGAACATATCCGTTGCGTAGGTTCGAGGGTGTTGCTCATGTGATAACGCATAATTTAAGTACGACAATGATGATGAGCAGTTTGTATATAATCAGGATGCGCAGCACCCGGATTTGGCGGACTGCGACTGTAAGTGTTGCTGCTGCTACCTGTACCGCCAGTAGGATAATTCTCGCAGACACTATATCTGCCAGTAACGTTGACCGCTCTATAAGCGTCAGTTGGTATGTTTGCTGTGGCACCAAAACCACCACCAGCAGCGACAAAGCCTCCACCACAAGCGTTGCCACCTTGACTGGCGCTGACACTAGAAGTGTCTGCGCCACTTCTACTGCCGTCACCAACGCCAGCATCATCGTTCCCACTTGACGTTTGACTACTTTGGGGTGTGCGGCAGGTGAACTGGCGATGATTGATGGAATCCTAAAAGGTTAAGTGTATTTAGATATTAGCATTATTTGAATTTTAGGATTACACGTTTCGAATACAAAATTATTTACTTTTGGTTGTATGGGAAAACAGCACCAGAGCACGAAAGCAATGAAAGCGACCATTGTGCCGACGAGCAATATGAAATCCTCAATTGTCTGCAAAGAGCCAACGAAAAAGGAATCATAAATTAATACATGAAAGAGAGTATTATTATTTATTTATTTATTTATTTTTGTTTTGTTTGTTTAATATTATCACTTTTACCGGCTCCTCGCCAAGCAGCACTTGATTCATCAAATGAACAAAATCGTCGAGAGGAGCCAACGCAGACATCTTTGTTTTTTCTTGCGCTGCGACTGCTGCTGTTGCTGCTCCTCCCGCCGTTGCTAACGTTGCAACCGCGTTGGCGTCAACGTAGACGCCCGCTGACTTTGCCAAAATTATGATGGGTTATGATGATGTCCTTCTGCTTGTCGTGGTCGCTGTTGATGTAGTCGTTGTTGCACTTTGTCTGTCTACCGGTCGCTAAAAGACTTAACTTTTCTGTTTGTTGTTGTGGTTTGTTGCGCGTCACTCTGAACTTATGACAGCTTTATGATTATACAAACTAGTAATTTTGTTATTCTTCTAAAATTTGCTACATAAAGTTTTAATTAATTTGAAAAAACACAGCAACTTCCTTTAATCGCAAAAATCCTGCGTACTCGTGTGGGTGTGTGCGTGTGTGAATATGAATTGTTTTCAGTGCTTTAAAGTATTGTAGGTTTGACACTAAAATAGGACAACGCAACGCATCTTTTTAAATAAACCAAGCGAGGACACACACCTTGGAATCGAGTAGTACATCATCGCAAAATTGTACCATTTGTTTTTACCCATACTTCAAAGAAGAAAATCTCACAATTATTATTGTATTGTACATTACATCCATCTTCCAAGTCATGGATTGTTTTATCAGCGGAGATGATTATTTTATCTAATGTAATGCATTAACGTCAGAAGCTAGCTACTAACATCATAAGTAGCAAACAACAAGGTTTACGCATTGACGTCTGAAATGACAATGGTATCATTAACAAGGGAAATGCACTAGAATTGTTCATCCATTAATAATGCTTCTAATTACGATTAATCTTTGCTGCAGATCGCATATACAGCTAATCATGGTCATTGTTGCTTAGTGCTGTCCCCCAAATTAACGCAACATCGCAAAGACAATGTGGTGAATTCTTCGATGAGCTTGGAGCTAGGTGACTGGTTGATGGTGCTAGGCTAAAGGACACCAACTGTGTGTATCAAGAAGATGTAATCAGAATTGCAAAATTTTTCATGAGATTATTGTCTCTTTCACATATCAGGTGCTGGCGACAGCCTCCCGAACTATCTACCCAATCAATGGTCGTAACCCAAGCTAAGGCGTTTGGAAAAGGGTTAGAAATTCGCTTTACGAGACTTCTTCTCAGCTTGTTGTTGTTTTAATTGTTGCTCTTGTACCACATTATATTATGAATATCTATATCTATATTTTGAGTGGCAGATCCTTTTAGAGATGTACAGGCATGCAATGCGGCTCAACTACTATGTAATACGTTGTGTAATACGGGGCTGCTGTTAGGAGTTAGTGCGTCTATAGTCACATCACGCTCTTTGAAACATTTGAAACATTGAAAATCCATAACAACTGCTATGTGTGATTGGGAAAATGTTAATAGTAAGTGGTGGTCAAGAGTGATCCAGAGTCGCACACTAGCGATTAAGCACCCTTAAGAACAATTAAGATTTACTGGCATTCTAAAATAATCATTAGTTTTTGTGGGGTAAGGAAGTTCGAACACAGAGCTTCCCTCGTAGACAGATTTTTGTTCGTCAACAAAATGTAGAGAGAGCGTGATCCTCCCAGTGTGACCCTACTTCCTACTTCGCTCGTATCCTGATGGACGTTGCTTTGAAAAATCTCGTTTTCAACAAAAGGTTCGTTAATGATATCATTTTCCCCAACGTTCATGATATATCTCTAAGGCCATTTTTCCTTAACCCTTGGTGCGTTTTCTGCTATCCCAGAATCTGAAAATTTTTATTGAATCATATTTGCTCGCGTTGTATAGAAGGGAACTTTAAACCTCGCCTTAATCTGCTGCCAATAAAAATTTGACAATCGTTTGAAAGGTACTCAAAAATACCCATACAAAAAAAAATTAAATAAATTCATATTTCGATTAAAGGCTGGAACAGAATGATGTCGTTGTGCCTCAGGCTGTAGCCGGTAACAAAATCAAATAAAACTGTTTGTATCTGAACGTACACAATGTGTAGCTGAGTCTGTTTCTGTTTCTTTGAATACGAACTGGTTCAACTTTGTTTACGCTACAAATCGTCTGTCTCACTCTGTCTCTCTCTGTCTTTCTCTTAAATGAAAGAGTGAAGAACAGCTGACTGCGATTCAAACGAAAAACGAAAATGAAAGAGAGCACATCAAAGTTAATTCTGATAGTGCAAAATAAAAAATGTGTATACACTTTGAAGTATGCAGACTACAAAAACTTAAATAAGAAGCAAAATTCATGGAGAGGGTATGGTTGTCATTTACAAAAAATTTTTTTTCTGTTTACATTCTGTTCACTTCTTTTCGGGATTTAGCTATAGGCTCAGAAACAGACACAGCTACACCATTCTGTTCCAACACTAAATATGGTACAAATCAGTTGTAATAAAAAAAATTTTTCACAACTCACAAAGGAAATTCGCATGACCACATTTTTAGGGCAGATACAAACGTTAACGAGCAACTAAAAAATTGTATTGCAGCCCTTATAACACTGGAAATCGAATCAGCTGCTTTCGTGTATTTACAAACACCAACTCCAAATAAAATTCAATAGGCAATTAAACTTTAATTCGAAGTTGTCACTAAGTCGAAGTAAATTAATACACCTAAAATGGGTAAAAGAAATTCTCATAAGCGTGCCGACAGTGCACCATCACAGAGCAGCAGCAGTCGCAGTGCCTCCGAAACTGCCAGCATTGACGCAGGTAAAATAAAACGGTCAACGAACAAAACACAAAGACGAAGTGCATCCACTGTAACCTTAATTTCGTATAATTCTTCAGATCGCTGTACCACAATTGTCCGCCATTCAACCGTTAGGGCTACACAGAATTCTTCGAAACGTTCGAAGTGGGACACTCGCAGCCCGGAACGTGAGCGACAGCGCAAAAGACAAGAGCGTAGCTTCAGCCGCAATCGCAGCCATAACCGTAGCCGTAGTCGCAGTCACAGCCGCACCATGCATCGTGATAAGCGACACAAAACATCGACGTCGGCGTCGGCGTCTATACAAAAGCGGGAACGCGATAGCGCACATTCAGGACGCGAAGCCAGACCGCACCGTAATGGTGAAAATGAACGCGTTTGGCAACGTGACTCCAACCAGCATCATGGTCGTCAGTATGAATCACGCCGACATGAGGATCAACTGACTCGCAGTCGAAGTCGAAGTTCGCATAGACGACGAGATCGTGATCGCTACGCTGGTGGACAAAATCGTAATTCCGATCATGAATCAACATATAAATGGGGCAAAGAACGTGCCATTCGTTCACAAAGGCGTAATAATGATCAGCCGTCACCACCAGCTGTGGAAAAAGAGAAACCAAACTTTGGTTTAAGTGGCGCACTGTTGGAAGACACGAACAAAGTAAACGGAGTCATTGTAAAGTACTCTGAACCTCCGGAGGCTCGAAAACCCAAACGACGTTGGCGTTTGTATCCATTTAAGGATACCAACGCTTTGCCTATATTACACATTCATAGACAAAGTTGCTTTCTCGTTGGACGCGATCGTGCTGTCGTCGATCTGCCCGTGGATCATCCCAGCTGCTCGAAACAGCATGCCGCCTTGCAATATCGCCTTGTGCCATTCGAACGCCCCGATGGCAGTAAAGGAAAACGCGTACGTCTCTATCTCATCGATCTGGAATCGTCAAATGGTACCTACCTGAACAACAAACCGATCGAGCCGCGCAAATATTACGAGCTTATGGAAAGAGATGTTATTAAGTTCGGCTACAGCACACGTGAATATGTGTTGTTGCATGAGAATAGTAAAGAGGATCAGGAGGATGATGATGTTCATGTAAAGGATGAGCCCAAGCATGATTCACCGTCGCTGCCGGTCGTGAAGCAAGAGAAGCTGGAGAAGAGTTAAGTATCGAATAAACAATGGCGTCAACGTGGTGAGCTGCATGTTGCCTTTCTGGCCTGCGTAAACCAATTTTGCTTAAACGTTCTAATTTATTATGTACTAACAAACGCCCCGACATTGGTCGGGATTTGTGCAGAAATAAGATATAAACATAACGTAAAAACTTCTTTAGTTGATGGGGCGAAATCGTATGAGTTGTTGTTACCTACATGATATTTTCTTTTTCGCTAGCCTTCTCGTTTTGTAGTGGCTTTAATCAATATATATATATATATAAGGAAACTGATGGTCAATGTGGTTCATGCGACGATAATCAAAGGTTGCGAAGTTCTCATTCGCATTGCTCCAATAAAGCAATTTTCTTGCTAACACAAATTGAAATATTTGATTGTTGGCCTTTTATAGTATTTTTATTTTCTTTGCTTATACCGGAAAGAGCGGGACAACATCTGGCAGCTTACGCTTACTTAACTTGAGAAGATTGGTAAAATTACCACAAAAACGGTAGTAAACTTTGTATGCAAAAACGCAATTAAGCGTTCCAATTTTGTTAAATACCTTTAAATAAAAATGTACAAACCAACTAAGAGTATAAGATAAAGAAAGTAGATGAAGTGTTTGTTTTCTTTTTCACGGTTCTTTGCAGCAATCTCGTCACGTCGAGGGTCAACCGCTGTTGGGGCCTTGACCATGAGCATTTAAACTGTAGATGGAATAGTTGGTTCAGTTCGGTTGTATAGAAATTGTAATACTCTTGACGCTCAAGTTCCACGTTTATATAGAAAATACTCGTACTCGATCCAGTAATCATATTTAATTTAATTACTTTATACAATTAATCTAGAATATTAAAAATTTCAAGGCTCGCAAAATTTTAGCTTGATACTTTAAGAAACAAAAAGATACCTAAGGGTCTACGAGTGATATTTAGGATCCAGTAATCTTAGTCTTGAACATTTTAGGAAAAAAAGCAGTGTTCAAGACGATACAAAGATAAGACGAACTTGGGTAAGAAATTCGCCCCTCCGAAATGATCTAAATTATACAATGCGTATGTTTGCATTTGGCTATCTACATATGTATATATTTTGTGGTATCTTTGATAACTCCTTCAGTGTGTTACGAATGGCATGACAAAAATGTAATACTTTATTTACACTGCATGTGTTGCGAACCTCAGCGTCTCGAACAATGCGCTGCATAAAAAGCGCATTCGTTTGCAGTTTGCATTGCACCGCGCACAGCACCAACGACGCGACGCTCGCTTGCAAAAACTCAGCTGCAATGCACGATACAACAACGACACTGTTGCATATCAGCTGTTTTCTGTTGCCTTTGACGACCACACTGACAGCGTTGCCACTTGTCAATTTCCCACCGCCGTTGGCGTTTTACTACATCCGCGATCGTTGGGCGCGTCAGGTGGTGCAACCCAAATGGCTAACGGATTCAGGGACGGCCGTTGACGACGCCTCAGCGGGTCCTGTACAGTCTAATGCAAAAACCTTACAGGAAGTTGCCGAGATTCGTGCAGCAATACAAAAAGCCATCGATGATGACCAATTTGCGGTGACAGTTGATGGGGAAGATGATGTTAACCAGGTGAGTAGAACACGCACACATTCACACTCACACATTAAAGCTATTCATGAGTGGAGCCGAAATGACCAACTGTACTACACCATCACTCGTTTAAACCGAATCCAAACAAATGCCTTCAAGTGATTTCAAGCCCGAATCCAAACTAATCATCGTGTACTTACTCATCTGCCAGGCAAAGCCAAAAAATTAAAGAAACCATAAATAAACATCAATATTAAAATGTTTAGAGCGCACAAAGTGTAAAAAAAAAATTATGTAACGGCGTTCGATGTTAATGTGTGGTGCGCACAGTGTTGCTTAGCCGGCTGCTTGTTGCCTTCGAGCATCAGCTCACATATGCCAGCTATTGACTCTCATCTAGCACTCTAGAATCTGCGAATGCGACGTGTCTTCGTTGTTCCCGTCTACGCAGAACGTGCACAGTGCAATTTCTCGTAGATTTGTCAAAACCGAGGTGATTCCACACACAAACCCATTTTTCAAATAAAAGATCTTATTAAAAGCACTTTCTCAATTTTTTTAATTGTTGAGCTGAAATTCGATTATCCTTTTTTAGGATTAGAAAACCCTTTCGGTTTTGGGGCACTATCGCACACACACACATAGAATAAAAAAAATTGTTGAAATAAACAACTACACATTTTCTATTTCGCTCTTAGCAGCCTAGTGCGCCTTCGTCATCATCACCTTCTGCTAGGCCACAGCTGCCACCGCCACCACCACCACCGACATCTTTAATCGTTGTGCCATCTACTTGGCCAAATTGGCGGTGGCCTTGGCAGACACAGTTAGGGTCGTCCCCAGACTCCACAGAGCAACCATCACTGCCAGTGCGACTACAACTAGGACCACCTCCATCACTCGTTTCGCAAGCGCACGGTCATTGGCAGCGCCTACTAAAACGTTGGCAGCGCATATTCGGCTTGCTGATCATAACGCCACCTGTCGCTTAACAAGCAAATTGACAGCACTCATGCAAATGCAAGTCTGGTTTAAATTTGAAATGACGCTGGAAAAAATAATAAATTAAACGATAATTGCAAATGTATTTTTATAATTTTTATTTTTATATAATTTACTTAGTATTTTTAATTTAGGTTAAACGTTTTTATTGAATACAAGTAGATTACACAAAAAAGTGCACAGTCTGCGTGACTTTATTTATTTCCTCCTGCGTTGTTGTTTCTTTCGGTACTCTTTTTCGCGCAAATGCAATAATAGAACGACGATAATGCCAACTTTATTTTTGTTTCTATAGCTGCCTTTTGGCAGCGACTTTTTAAGTAGATACATTTTTCTGTTCATTCTTTTATAAATATTGTTATTTTATAGGTATATTTGTTTAGATACGTACATTCACATCATAACTAAGCTTATTAACTAGAAGGGTTCACAGGTGTTGTTGACCGCTTTTTGCAATTATTTCTTTTTTATTGAATTAATTTTTATTTAGTTTTCTTTCTGTTTTAGTACTACAGTCAGCAATAAGTATATTTACTGTATATGTAGGTGGTGAAATATGTAGGTGTTGTGTATGACAGTAAAATCTCTGTTAGACGCACAGCATTATTCGCTAGCAGAATGAAATAAGGAGATAATTTATAATTATAAATATTTTTATATAAAAAAATAATATAAAAAAATAATTATTTATTTTTTTATTTTTTTAATTTAATTTTATTTTGGCTAAGAAAATACCAAATATAGAAATATGAAAACAAAAAATTGAGTTGGCGTTAGGAAGTCGTTGGGTATTCACCTCTAAGAGTTTTTACTGTTCACTTTCCTTTATATAAGTTGTATAAATATGTACTTAATTTTTTTGTTTTGTCTTGTATATGATCTGTCTATGTATATAGATTTATATTTAAATATATTCAGTTGTAGGCTTAAAGTTAGATTTCTTGCTTTTTCTTTAAGGCTTCTGGCTTTACCATTGGAAAAAAGGAAAAAAAATGAATAAAAAAATGGATTTCTTTATAGAGCTTTGCTTTCTTTCAATAAGAACTCTGATAGTAACAAAATTTATAAAATATCTTTCTGTATAAATATATTTCTATTAATATAAATAAAAATTTTCTTCCCTCACATTTCTTAGTTGTGTTAAAATTAAATTAATTTTTAATAGTACATTTATCGCTTGACATTTTGGGAAGCATGAGCTGTCTAAATTTATCTTTTATATATAAATAACAGTAAATGTATGTTTGTTACATTATATAAACGGAAATGATAGCGATTTTTGTATGCGAGAATGTTTTGTATACGTCTCGGTTTAGTTATTTAGTTATTTATTTCGATTTCATAACTGATATATAAGATCACTTGAATTAACAATAAAACGATCAATCAAATACTCCATTGGACTATCAATAAAACAAATCAATTTAAAGGTCAATTGCATGATCTATCTCAGCTTTAGTCAATTATTATTATGCTTATTATTATTTTTTTTTATTATGATTATAATTGTTATCCTTTTTTTACTTTTATAATTATCATAATTATTTTATTTTTTAATTATTACTTAATGTTTTTAATTACTTTATTTTTTAATTATTATTTTATTTTTTTAATTATTGTTTAATGTTTTTAATTACTTTATTTTTTAATTATTATTTTAGGTTTTAATTATTATTTGAGTTTTTAATTTTTTAATTACTTAAATTTTTAATTATTATTTAACGTTTTTAATTACTTTACTTTTTAATTATTATTTATATTTTAATTATTATTTTATTTTTTAATTACTCTTTAATTTTTTAATTATTATTTTATTTTTTAATTATTATTTATTGTTTTTAATTTTAATTATTATTTTATATTTTAATTATTATTTTATTTTTAATTATTATTTTATTTTTAATTATTATTTTATTTTTTAATTATTATTTAATGTTTTTAATTACTTTAATTTTTAATTATTATTTAAATTTTCAATTTTTTTAATTACTTTAATTATTCTATTTTTTAATTACAATTTTATTTTTTTATTTTATTTTTTAATTATTATTTATTTTTTTAATTACTTTATTTTTTTAAATGTTATATTTTTTAATTATTATTTAATTTTTTTAAATTATTATTTAATTTTTTCAAATTATTTTTTAATCATAAATTTTTTTTTATGTATGCATTATCCTTTGTTTTCAGTAATTCTGGTCGATAAACGCCTCATTAAATATGTTCCACTATAGTAATATTGTAGTAGTTCACTAATAAACTGGTTTGTCAGTTCTCTAGTCTGCCACTGTCCACACCAACTTTTTCATCTCCATAATGGCATCAAAAATAGCGTAGGCTCGAAAAATTCTCCGTTTATAAGCAATTAGCGTATATGTGTATATTTATATAATATTTTTTCTCTTTCTTTTCATTTTTTTTTATAATACCTGGCGAAAATTCTTGTTTAGCTCATTATGTGTACGACGCCTTATTTCTTTGGCTATTAAAATAATATAAATATGTTTTCATTATTTTCTTAATTTTTTTTCCAATATATATTTATATAAGTATGTATGTATGTTAGTGGCAAAATACACAAAATGCGTGGATGTACATATATATAGTAGTGGTGTTAGTGTAGATGTATGCAGGTTAATACAATACATTTGTACAGATATAGACCGATCAGCGATTTTAACTCGCTTGAAGTTATAGTGGATTGAATAATTTTTTTATAATTCTTTTCCTTTCATTGGTATTTTATTTAATTTAAGATTGACTTCTCATTGGCGATAATAATTAAGAATGCACTTACCAACACTGTTATTTCACTAGGGTTACACAGCCTGCAAAGACGCTCTCTCCCGAAAAAGACTACCAAGCAAACCAGAAGATTGTGTTCGCACCTACTATTTATTTGTGGCCAAAGCACTTGTAAAGCTACTGATTTTAATAAATTGACTAATTTAAGATCCTCGTTTCGGGGTTTTTTGCGCTGTTCTACTTTGTACGAGGGCACACTAATATATTTAAGTTCAAATTAATTAATAAAAGTCACATTTCGATAAATTCAGTTATCATATTCGGAATGAATTTAAGCACCGAGGAGGATCTTGGATTTCAATTTTGAAACTTTTTGTGAGCTCAAAAAAGAATCTTAACAGAGCGGGACTCGTTCTATGAGAGTATACGTCACTACTAAAAATACAAGAAACAATCTAGCAGTTTTAGAATCTCAATTTACTTATTAATTTATTGCTCACATCAAAGTGAAGATTATTTCAACAATTTTTGTTTTCACGATCCGAAAATCAGCCAAAAATTGGAACATTTCGAAGTGATTTGCTGTAGGTCAATTAAAAAAAAAAAGAAACATAAAAATAAAAACAATGCGGTTAATGGAAGGTAGTTTCAATGCAAGCTATTTGCATAATTGTTATTATTAAAATTTTATGAAACGGCTTAATGAGTAGAAAAGCTGAGAGAGAACTAATCCAGAAATTGCTCAGGCAATTTTTGTCTCAAAATAATTTAAGTATAAACAAGGCGAACGAACCCTCTTTCAACTCATACTTCAGACAAATAATCCATGGAATACAATTTCAAATTCAAAAAATAAAATCGACTCAACTACCAAACTCCCACTACCAAAACGGCAATTCCGAACTAAAAATCGCAAATCAATACAGTAGTTTGGTAAAAAAAACCACAACCTTTTTGAGCATCATCAGGGACATCCGGGTTTACGATACAAAATTTAAATTTGTTAAGGGATACGAATCGTTCATCCTAACTGGTGATGGTCAGGCAACTTTACAGTAACAGACAAGTTAACATAGTACCATACACCTTTTTAGATATAGATAAAAATAGTAATATGGAAATCGGTCCAACATAAATAATTACGACTGATAATCTAGAGATATGTAGGAAAACGAATGCAGAAGAAGAAAGAAAAACAAGGAGAACAATTGAATTAGAGAATCCATGCAATGCATTTCTATATATTATTTAAAGAATCAGACATGCGGAAACATGTTCGAAATTTAAACGAAGCCAAATTAAAAATATAAATATTAGTTCTCACATCAACCCAGAGTAATTCTATGGTCAACAGCGAAAAGTTCTCTCATTAGCGTTTGCTAGGAAACGGTCGACACTTAAAGTCAATGCATGGAATGATAGATCAGTAAGCTATGGAATTTAAATGCAATGAATATTTAACTAATTTCTGACAACAAAACAACACTCGCATTTTAAGGAAGCTGAGTTGCCAATTACCGGACTGCTTAACATTGCCATTCTATTGCTGTTTTAAATGTCTGAAAACCGCGAGTCCATAGTTGGTATACTATGTATACTCCAATGAAGCGTGGCTTAAGATATCTCATCATTCAATGTTAAGGAAGTGATTTTGAATTAAAATAATAACATTTTCTTAAGTGATATATTTTTTTTTGGAATTTACAAATCCGTTCGGCGTTCGAAGATCGAAGATAGCCGTAGTAATTTGCGGCTCTTAACGCAACGCTAAATTTTGAACGAAAAATATTAAAAGAAAAAAGTAAATAAGAGAAAGAAGTATGAAAAAATAGATTATAAAATAAATTAGAAGAAGCAATAGCTGAAATAAGGTACCAATATCTCTAAAGATGAAGAATGCCTTTACAGTACTAAAAAAGCGGGAGCGAGGAAACGCAGCTAAGAATTTGGGTTATTAAAAGAACAGATGGGGGAACATCTTGGGTTCACCTTCGATGTGTTTCAGAGCGATACAAACGACGGAAAAAGTATTTTGACAAAATATTGTTGATCAGAAAAAAAAGTTTTATAACAAAAATCTACAAAAATTAAGACATAACGTAGTAGAAAATGAACCCTCCTTTTTGTAGTCATTGTGGCATCGATTTCAAGAAATTTTGGAGGATTTTGGCATTTCCTGCCTTCCAAAGGCGTTCGACCTCAGTGATTGTCTACTCGCGCGTTTATGTCAAACATGCACTGCTCTTTCTCGTTATAAAATCCCACACATTCTCATTAACATTTATATCGGGGCTTTGAGTTCGCCAATCCAATGTAGTACCTCCGAATCCCTTAGAAAATTGGTAATCATCTTGGCTTTATGACATGGATCATTATTTTGTTGCAATATAAATGACTGTCCATCATTTTGTGTCAATTCTGTGATCATTTTAAATATTTAAATACTGATTCTGATTCATTGCTCCGTCGATTGGTTTCAAATCTCCGATGCCATTAAAGCAACACATCTCCAGAACATTACACTTCCGCTGCCATGGACTACTCCTTCAAACACAGGTGCCACTTTTTTTCGTACTTCATAGAGATTTTAAAGAAGATTTTTATTTTTTGTGAAGCATAGTACTGAAATAAGTTTTCATGAGTCCAGAATAGTTTCTCCCAAAATAACGGAAATTGTGTAAAATTGTTTGACCACATCTAAGGCGTTTAAGCTTGTTTTTTCGTGAAATTCGGGGTATTGCTCTGGCTATGTAATTAGCAAAACCTGCCTGTTGTAAACGATATCTTACGGTTTTTTCACAAATTTCAATATTATACTTTTATTCAATTCAATTGCTGCAGATTTTGGGGATTTTAGCAGATTGTCTTTACATTTTCCCACAATTAATTAAACCGTCTCTTTTGGTTGTCTTGCGTGGGTCGCCCTCAAAGTGATAAATTACTTATGGATTTGCTTTTCTTTTGCTTATTTATTTGATAATAAACGGTTTCACGTGGCCCTTTGCATAGTTTGTTTAAGTCGTCAACAGAAATACCTGCATCATACTTGATCACCATCTTATTACTGACAGTTTTTCCCATTTCTTTTAATTAAATGTTAATGAAAGTTATTAAAATCAATGAAAATTATAACTAGAATATACTATGCTCCACATAGATGGTACGCGAAATTAAACAGGATATGGTGTTAAAATATTTTTTTCCAAGCAATTTTAGGTCATTTCTTGCACGTTCTAGAAAATTAGTGCATGTAATATTTTGCTTTTTTACAGTTATTAAGAACTCTTTTGTTTTGAGCATTTACAGAGTCCCGTTACTTATGTCTTGTATCAAAACAAGCAATCAAACATTACTCAGTTTTGTCAAAACACTTTTTCCGACGCTTATAAGCTTATATTTGCGAACGCTAAAAAATCGTATATATGTTATTTCAACAGAGATGATTGTCTTGAAATGCAACCATGGGCGTAATTGTATAATAAGTGAAAAGGGCGCGTAAACAGTGTTGCAATGCGCATTCTTAAAAACGTTCCCACTTCAGTGGGATAATAATATAAGCCAATTTTCGATTAATTCATTCAAGGAATTCTCATTTTTATATACTGTATATATACTAGTTCTCATATCTCATATACTTATTTATGTATTTTTTTAACTAATATTTTCTGTATTAATTTTTTAAAGATAATTTTGCTAAAAAATGCGGCATTGGCTAAAAAATTGCTTTTTAAAAACCCCTGATTTCGCTGATAACCGAAATGTTGCTTGAGTACAAAATACGAGCTAAACTAGTTGAAAAAAACATGGTGCTGCTAATTAATTATATATATATAAAAGAATATCCTCATTCATCATCAACATGAATAGAGTATGTATACTAACAACACGTTCAGAGGCTACGATATTACAGTATATAACAATTCATAAATGGCATTTAATTTTATTTGTTTCAGAAGAAATTGTTCCCAATTTAACGTAAGAAATCGAACTTAGCACTATGTCAAACCGAAACTTGAATAATATGTATTTAATAATAATAATTATCCGACACCCTTCAACACGCAAAAAAATTGTTTGGCCTAAGTTCTAGTAACGCTTGCAGATCATACGGTACTGCACAATTACAACGCAATTATATAATATGTTTGGAATTTGCAGTTGTTTTCAAATGGTTTGTTAATCAATGAACAAATACATGAATTAATCAATGGATCAATCAATTAATGAGTCGTTTAATCGAGCTCTACCAACTAATGAGTTAAAGCGTATATATTTGGTTTTTATCTAACCTCATCGATGTCTTCGCCCTCGGATGAGCTACGTATTGTGTTGTACTGAGAATTACGACTACGCAGCATACGCAGAAAGCTACCCACAGCGAAGATCGTACGTCGATGACGATGGAATATGCCTTGATATAAGGCCTCACGTAGAGTCTTACGATCCTCGACGTCAACCGATGAAGTTAGCGATGTTTGATGCGGCAAACGTGCTAAAAATGAGAAGAAGAATGAGCAAGAAAAAACATCGGTTATAAATTTAGGTTTGTTATACTCGTATAAAACCTTACGACCATTCTGCCTGAGCGAACATAAATAAAAGGTTTAACGCTTAAACGTATAGTACGTATTTGTTCTATTTTCTATATGTACGTAGCCCGCCAGACATTGTTCTACCCTTTTCGGTATGCAATACTTTTTTAATTTTGTAAAAATGCTTTGTGCAGATTTTTCGACTTTTCCAGTATATTTTCGACCCAAGGTTCGACCCCAGGCTATTTATTCTAAAGTTTAACTGAAAATGTTGTCAAAAACGGTCCAGCGGTTTTGGCGTCTATGAGGGACATACAGACATACTACCAATTTTATATATATATAGATAGATACTACTCCTTTTTGTGGTAGTTTTACCCTTCCCCTCTTTCATTTCTGTCTTCTCCTTTTGTGGTCCACTATTTTAGCCAAATCCTAATATATAGGGTAATTCACACTTACACCAAACGACGAGTACTTTCCTCTTTTTATATTACTAATTTGCGATGTATTCCTCTATTGCTTTCTTTAGGCTATCTCTTCAGTTCTTAGTTACCACAGATTATTATGATTATTATTATATTTCATCATTTCGCCTATTTAAAAGTCTCGCATTAGGCTGCGCCTCTCCCTAAACTGGACAAACAGTGATTTCATATATTTTTAACGCCTTCTTCTTTAAAAACACTATCATTTCATTTTACGAGTTTACTACTCACCTGTAATGGGTGATTTTGGTGACTTTAGTGAGTACTCATCCAAATCCTTGCCGGCCAAGTCGAGCTTTAACATTTTCTTGGTCAACTGTTGTGTCGCCGTGTCGATATTCGGTTTCTTATCAATTTTAGTATCAACACTGCGTTGACTGACAGCGCTCTTCGTGCTGGCCGTGCTCGTGGCACTGGCAGCGCCGCTGCTGGCAGTGTTGTCGCCGCTATCGCTGTTTACGGTGTTTGTTGGTGTTGTTGATTTTATTGAAGACATTTTCGTCACTTTGGCCTTATTTTTCAGTTGAAGTTCTTGGTCTTGTGTATTACGATTGTTATTAGCGCTGTTGTTGCTGTTGTTGTTGTTGATAACACTAAAATCTGTGTTCTTGCTGACGTTGGCGTCGTTGGTGTTGTTATTTATTTGGCTTTTGTTAACGTTGTCGCAATTAGCGTTCGAATGATTTTTTTGTTGTTGTTTCGATATCGAAGTGCTTGTTGATTGTTCTAGTTGCAGTCGCTGTTGTTGCTGTTGTTGTTCTTGACGTTTGTCCTGTACTTGTTTACCAGTGATTATTGTGGTTATTCCTGTCCCTGTTGTTGTTACTGTTGCGATGCTACCAATTGACAATGAAGATGTTGATGTTGTTGGTGATAACACTGCAACCTCAGTAGCGTTGTCGTTATTATTTGTTGCTGTTGTTGTTGTTGCTTCCGCTGCTGTTGCACCTACGGTATCAACGCCTATATCGCTAATGTTGCTGCTGCTGCTGTGGTTGCTGTTATTGCTGTTGCTGCTGTCAATGTTGTCGGTGTCAATGTGGTTCGCTGTCACTTCTGCTACTGTTTCACTTACTGCCGCAGTATTGCCTTTTTGCTCCTCACAATGTTCGATAGCAACCATTGTTCGTTAAACAAAGTGTGTCAACAACAGGATACTTTCTCTTCTCTTTTCTCTTTTTTTTTTATTGTGCTCAATTTGTATTGTTGTTGGTTGTTCTTAGTGTTATTTTACGGTGGTCTCGCTTCACTCTGATAATTCGATTCGTTGGGTATATCCAAACTTCGATCAATGCCAAATTTTGTCTTTTTTAGTATGAAACCAGTTAAGCGTCGCTCTGTGGACGTTGCTTTGCTGTTATTGCTGATGATGCCAGTTGATGTTGCTGCTGCTGGCAACTGTAGCTGCTGTAGTTGCTGTGAGCAGTCCGTAAGCGTAATTTTCGGCAATGATAATGTTCCAAAAACCTCGTCAATATCGTCGTTCAACTCCAATTGGTTTATATTCTCGATGATAGCGTGGAACTCAAGATGTTCCTGATGTTGCTGTTGCTGTTGCAATATGTTGTTGCTGCTGCGTTGCACTTTGATTTCAAAATTATGTTGCTCTTCTTGTCGTTGTCTTTGCGCTACACTGCTCGCATTTGCATAATTGCTCATGCTCATCGGCGTCGGGATTTTTGTTGTTTTTGCTACTGCTGCTGCCACTGGATTAGCGCCACCAGTAATGAAACCTGTTGCTGTCGTGATATTGACGCGTATTGGCCAATTTACATCACTCTCGTGCCTTTGATGTATACGAGACTTACGCTTGCGTTCAATGCGTTGCAATAGCTTGGCTAATTTATTCGGTGTTACGGCAATAACGTCAGCGTTTATTGTTGTGGCACTTTGATGTTGCCAATGTTGCTGCTGTTCTCTCGCAGTTGTTGTTTTCTGTTCTGTTTGCCACTCGTGCGACGTGGATGACTCAGTGGATGCGTTACGACTATACGACTCGTGTTCGTTGTCGTTGTCGCTAGTGAGGTTTTGAGGTTGTTCAGGCTGAGGTTGGATTTGTTGCCACTGCCACTGTTGTCGCTGCTGTTGCTGTTGCAAGCGTCGCTGTGCGTTGCGTTCGTCAATCGTCTTCAAGTATGTGAGGTCGGCTTGCAATCCGTGCTCGTAGCAGTCGTTAGCCAATTGTGAATAGCTGCACAAATCAATGAAAGCTGGTAACGGAAAAAGAGTTAGTGATGGAGCTCGTCTTTGGTGACGCTGTCGTCGCCTGTTAACTCTGCTCTCCTGTCGCTTTACAAGCGCCTTTAATTGCTCACAGCTATCTGCTGCCCGTACCCGTCGCAGGGTGTCGTTGTATGTCTCATCGGGTGGTGCAGACTCACAGAGTGTACGCCGTCCACGGGGAGTATATGTTGTCAAAAAGCTGCAATTAAAACAAGAAAGAAGAAACGAAACTTTATTAACAAATTACTCAAAGTGACAATTTTAAATTTTATTTAAAGAGATGAGTAACGCAAAGTAAGAGTAAAAGAACGTTGAAAGCCGGTGAGCGCTATTTTAGCTATTTTAGTAATTCTTCAGGGTCAGTCGGTATAACAATCAATCGGTTGCACTGTCTAACAGTAAGACGGTTGGTCTGTAACATTTAGTCACTTTCTCTGTCTAACAGTAAGCCGTTACCTCTGTTTAGCGGTGAAACGATTGCTCTGCTAAATTTGTCTGTCTATCTGATGGTTAGTTGTTTATACTCTCACACGATCAACTGGTTCTTCTTCGTACACACCCACATTCGATTGTTTCATCCAACGATCAGTCAGTTGGTCTGTCAAACGGCAAGCCAATATCTAACAATTAGTCGTTTGGTATGTTGGTTAATTTTTCTGTAGATTAGTTTGTCTGTCGCAAAGCTATAGTCATCATCATCATCATTGCCGTCGTCGTTGACATTCTCATATTTTATTTTTATGTGTCAATTATAGCATCAATTCTAAATTTTATGTGCAATTAGCATCGTAACAAAAATGTGAACTCTTTTTATGCCATGCTCACTGAACGACTGAATCACCAATTTGAACACTCCATAATTCGTTTGTGCTGTTGGCATTTCAACATGACAAAATTACACATAAACTGGTCAAGAGTCATAAAAGCAGCAGCAGCAGCATTAGCAGCAGCAACAACAACAATAACAATAACAGATACAATAAACACGTAGAAATTCAATTGGCAAGTGCAGAAGGATCTGCTTATGGATTATTGTATTAAAAAGTAGTGTCCACCGTTGGGCAGAAGATACCAATGCTTCAATCAGGTGTGAGCCCAAGTTTTCGTTCGTTCGTTCATTCGTGCGTGACTGAAGACTTACGTGAGTGCAAATTTTATTACTGCGAAGTTGAAGGCCGCCACAGTTACATAAAACAACACAACAAAATAAAAAAAATAAAAATAAATCACAGCATTACGACGGCAACCGCCTAAAGACACACCTTAATCTCAACTGAAGTGTGACTTTGATGATCTAATTTAATTTAATTTGATTTAATTTAAAATGTACCGTTAACCAAGCCATTCAAATTATTTGTAGCAGTAGAGCGGAATTCGTAGTGCTTAAATTTGTACGGATGGCTGGTCTGGAAGCGTTAGATTTGCTTAGAATTGTTCATAATGATTATAAGAATAATAAAGTAAACACTAGTTTGTCTGAGTGAACATTAAATCGCCCAATCACCAACGGTTACGCAAGGTACATAAACTGTTTTCATTTCGCGAAAACGGTATATGAAGTGGTTCTTCACTTGGTACTTGAGTTTCTCAAAATGAGCATTATTTTTGAGATGTCCAAAATTTAAGGAGCACAATATTATGGTTTTTTATATATAGCTTTATTTTCTAGTTGTCTAAAGAAACAATAGATTGAAGAAACGGTGTAATAGATAGTTGTTCCTCACTTATGGTAGTGGTATATACTATATATTATAATCGACTCCACAGTCTAAACGCATAGTGTTAAATAATTTTCTTGTAGAATAGTGTAAGATAGTGGTTAAGTAAGCCACTGTTGCTTAACATACTTGAAAGTATGAGTTCATTGTTGTGGAGAAAATGTTAACTATAGAGAGACAGCAGACAGCCGTCATTCTGCGTTGAGAATGCAGTGAAAATCGTCATATATAATTTAGAAGTGTGAAGTAAAAGTGAAGCCTTACTTTAAAGCCCTGGAAAACCTGCGGCTCCTCTGAACCAAGACAAGGTGTTACAGCGCATTTACTGACAAAGAAAATATATAGAATGAATAAAAATTTAACATATGAAAATAAAAATGGACTGCACTGACTCTGTTGTTGCTATAAATAAATATAAATATACCCAAATCGTTCAATTAGTAAGAAATAAAAAGGCATAGAAATATATGTAGCTAGGTATTGCCACATTACGCTCGATGTAAGCGTGTTAGAATTCGCAGATAGCTTCTGCTATCTCGGCTGCATAATCACCACAGACGGTGGAGCCAGACGGAACTGCTTGTGTGAAATCAACCCTGTTGTATGGAAGTGCAATGTGGCTAGTGTCCAATTTCATCACCCATAGACTACATATCTTCATCAACAAATGCTTAAGGTTCATTTTTAGAATATTCTGGACAAATCCTATCAGCATCACCAGACGACCAGGCGCTCAAACCGAAAACACCTGGTGCAGACCGACTATACGCGAGCTAACAGCGGCCAACTGCACATGCGACAATGCAAAAAGAACAGCACGGAACAGAGTAAGACGGAAGAGTCCTGTGGGGGCCCTATGCTTCCAAGAGGCGTGAATAAGGGATTAGAAAATAAATAAATAAAAATCGACTGGACTTTTTGCAGCGTTTGTTGTTGCTCTCGTTTTAATTGCTGCCTTTCTTAGAGAATATGTTGTATGAGAACCTGCAGAGTACCGGTATAAAGACCCATATGTAATTGAGTAATTGAGATTCTATATTTAGCGTCGTTATTGCTGTCTATCATTTTATTGTAATAGATCGTTGCTAGACAATAACACTGTCAGAATGGCTTCCCCTCGGAAAAGTAGCCGGATGTAGAAAGTCCATTATTAATAGCTTGGCATATGAAATTCCAATCGGGAATATGAAGACACATTTCATTGAAGTCTCAAACTTGCCAATTCAAAGCGAGTCTTTTGAGTGCGCTTATCGCTTATCATTGACTCTGAGACTTTATTCAGCTGACCTACATATATACGAGTATAACAAAGCTTATCACTTTTAAAAAACAAACAATACAGATGTCAATTGTTCAAAATTCTTGACTTCGGTTTCTATTTTTGTACAGCAAATGCAAACACGTCACAACCGAGCCACAAAGCCGCTGGGCAGAAAAAACCAGAAGGTAAGAAACAAAATGCTGAAGGTCAGCTTATTAGCTATTCTCACGACTTTTTGGATTGAGAAGGGATTTGTCGCGAATTTAAGCGGTGTCTTCGGCACTCTGCTTGCTCATAGCTCTTCCTCTTCTCATATGTTAACGGTCAGCCGCCGTTGATTTTTGAGGCGGTAAAAACTGCCGTCGAGCTTTGGTTTGGCATTTTTTGTTATATAATTGAAATGTGTAGAGGAAGAATGAACTTAGATGATGACTGTTATATAAAATGGTACGTTATCGAAAACTATGTATTTCAATTCGTACTTTCATGCTAACCATGAATTTTTTACATGGGGTTTAAACCATGCCTGGTAGATTTTCTATAGTACAATATTTTAATATTAAAAAAATATAACAGTTTTTAATGTATGCGATGCGGCTAGACATTTCTATGGGGTTTTTATCGAGAGAGATTTTGCTCTTTGGTCAAGCTTAAGTTTTGGTCTCCCATCTTAAAAAATAAAAATTGTTTTGTTCAACAAGAAATATTTCAGGCACCAACTCTTGAGTAGTCGAAGCGAGATCTTCATAGATCAACTTGAACTTATAGCGGGCAAGGTAATGAATATTTATTCATAACTTTACTATTATTTAAAATTGATTATATGAGAATTGTATGTAACGCTTTAGCGCAAAATATACTGAACCGATTTAAAAATTTTTTTTTTTTTAAACAACACATTTGGACCATAGACAAGACTGACATACTTGCTTTTTTATTTTTTAAACGACATTTATTTTAAGATTAAGTTTTTATAAAATCACTTTTTTCACACACAGTTTGGTACGTTTTTCTGTTGTTTATGTTTTGCTGCTTCTTGAATTTTATTTTGTTATTATTAATGTAAAGAGTATGCACAAGAGTATTGCGTCTTCGTCTTCTTCTTTTTGCATATGGTTACGTTGATCGTGGCAAGAAATTGACAGTGTGTTTCGTTGTTCATGCTTTGCTGTATCCATTGCTATTCAGTGTTCGTACGTCGCTTTAAAATTTCATGTTTGAACCATATGAGAGTGGGGGAGCATGTACGGTTTACAGCAACAAAATCCAACGAAATTGTTGTTTAAATCAAAGAATAACTTTTCTTACTCTTAGCATGACGGTGACGCGAAATTATAAGATTTGGCCCTGCCAAAAATCGCTCAAACGACTAAGACGTTTTCACTTGCCATTTAAATCTTCATTTTATACTGGTTAGTTTTATATAGTATTGAAAGTTTTAAATGGAATCTTTGTAAATCAGAAAAGCTAAGACGTAATGTAATGTAATAATTAGATAAATATTAGATATGGCGAAAGGAAAAAGGCTCAGTAGCAGGTTATTCAGCAAATTAATAGCTGTGGAAGCTGAATTGGAGAGATTTTCAGGGCGTTGAAGTGTTCCAGAATGATGATTTATAATAGGTTAGCCCACATACAGAAAAACGGGAGCACTCATAATGTCAGACAGTGTCCTAAAGCGCGAAAGACCACAGATAGGGAGGATTGTTTAATCTCTAGTTGAAGAGCTGAACTACAAAAAAAAGGGAATTTGGCATCAATGTCTCAACAAGTACCATACGAAGACGTCTACACGAAAAAAATTTGCCTGGATGCATAGCACAACTTAAGCCACATGTGTCACAAAGAAATTTAAAAGCAAGAATTTCTTTTGCACGCCAGCACTTGAAAAAAACCAATGATTTTTTTGAAAAATGGTCTTTGGAGTGACAAATCAAAGTTTTGTCGCTTCGGCTCTTACACTAAAAGGTACGTATGGCGTCCTCCTACCATGCCGCATCATCCAAAGAACACAATATAGACTGTGAAGTGTGGTGATGGTAGTGTTATGGTGTGGACAGCGTTTTCTTGCTACGGAGTTGGTCCTATACGTAAAGATGAAACTGAAATGGATAAGTATGTGTACAAAGATATAATTCTTAACAAAATGATACCAGGATACGAGGATAACACAAAGGAACGTTGTATGGCACCATCTTCTTTCTTCCATAAATAAACATCCATATTATGAACAAATCTTATCAAAAAACTTAAATCAGTCGAAGTAAAAACCCAAAAAACACAAACATTTTTTGTGCTACTTTGAAATAAATGGGCATACAAAAGAAAAGGAACAAAACAATTTGACGAAATTAGCGGTATATGATCAGTACATTATAAACAACACCCGCAAAAAAAATTTGTTTCAAAAAAATTAAAACAAGGAAATATTTTCATCTGAAAGCTACAGATAACAAGTGTGCTAAATTCGTGGCCACCACTGTATATAAAATCGTTTGTGCATTTGTTAGAAACGCATGTTCTCCACATCCATAAGAACTATCGAACTAAGATTTTTTACCTTCAATTCGCCTCGAGCTCTACTGGTTTTTTTTTTTTATTAGTATTTATTTTTTTCTGACCTGGTAGATTTTCTTAGGTCAGTTTTATTTCGACTATTCAGCTTTAATCTCATTTTGACGATTTCATTCATACTCAACGAAGTCGTAGGTACAGAGTAAAACAAACACCTGAACAATGGGGTATGGGTATGGCCCATTTATCTTCTACAGAAAGTGAAGACACAAATGTTAATTTACTTTGTTTCCTATTAATATTAAAATATCTACAAACATTCTTTGGACGTGTAAGACCTGCTCCGAAAACAGTTATTCTCATTCCCTCATTGAGCCTATAAAGATATGTTATGATATAGATCATCTTTAATTTTCGTTGGTCATTATCTAATTGGCTTTTATCTATAAGTCCTTGAGAAATTCATATTTTATAAATTATTTGCTGTTTTCTTCATTTGGCTCCAAAGTTCATAAATAGTTAATATGTTATAACTTCCTGTGCGGTATCAGGGTTAACACATTCATATATCTCCAAACAACGTAACACTTCAGCAAACCACTCAATATAAAAATCTGCAAATGCATCACAACTTTCACTCTTGTGACCCGCCTACCTTGGAAAATAATGTGTATGCAATGGCAACTCTTTGCGATGGCTGTTTGTTGTCTCTAGCCAAGCACCGCCCGCTGCACTTGGCAACTCATCGTTTAATGTGTCTATTGTATTCGTATCCACATAATTGTAAGCACCATAATGCGTTGACGGCCTTTGCGGTCGCACATAGACCTGGCGTCGCAGGTAGTGACGATGACGACCGCCACGTACAGATTGCGGACGTAATTTGTAATCACGATAATGATTGGCGATCTCGTGACGATAACACTCATTGTAATCACGTAAATATAACGTATTGCATGTCTTACGAAGTGAAAGACGCGGCTCGAATTGAACGCTGAGATTTAACGGTGTACCAGCGACGTACAGGGATGCAGCATCTGTAGCAATGGCGGCCGCAACCGTTCGCTGCGACATGTTGGCAAAAGCGGTCCCCGAAAACGACTGTGGAGAAAGTTATTGGAAGTAAAATTTTTGTGGCGCATGAATAGTTGTACGACGAAACCTGCATTAGAAGCAGACATAACACAGCCAGACACACACACACATCCTTACATATAGACACATAGACACAGCACAAGACAAGCCAAGTAGTGGGCGTGACAATGTTGTTGATTTAATTTAGATGGCAGCCGGGGGCGCACGACATTTACTTTGTCAGTTAGCCTTGCCAGTCGAGTTCAATTGGGTTCAGTTGAGTTCGTTCGGTTCACTCTGCTTATCACGTCAGCTGGCAATTTGTCATAAATCGTTGCACATTAAATTGCAAATACATTTTTGGCCAACAAACGACCCCAATAACAATAACAAAAGCAGTAAGTTAGTCAAATAGTTAAGGGTTAAGTTAAGTCGTCATCGACATCGATAATGTTGGGCAGACTGCGAGTGGTACGGCATAATTCTAATCGAAAATGTTGTACTCATATTGACTATTGAACGTTGTTGTCGTTGAGCCAATTTTATTTGCTCCACTTTCAGTTGGTAGACTTGGTAGACTAATAATAAGTGAAAGATAAAGAAGGACGACAGAGAGAGCTGGGGTTAATTACGTTTCTCGCTATTTAAGTAGTATTTAAAAAAGATACTGATATCAAAACCATTCAATGTGCTTAGTGTGCTCTACACATGTCACGTCCATTAGTGACTCTAATTATTTGCTACTTAGCCTTGCCAAAAACAGAGATCACAACGCATTGCCATTGATTGATTGATTGATTCTCCATCATACAACTGCGCCAGTACCTATATCAGCCTTTTGTTGAGCAAGTGAGCGAACGAGAGCCACAAAACAACTAGGAATATTGCTACTTTTTCAGACGCTCATTATTTATTTGCCGTCTCTGGCAAGAGCCCGAAACTAACTTGAGAGTTGAATAAGCCATTCCAGGCCTTAGAGTAGGTAACAGTATAATCAGCCTGAATTGTTTGGCGCATGTACATTGCTTCAGATGGGGCCTACTTTGAAGGTGACAAAATAAATTTGGATGATTAAGTAAGCAATTTGAGTTTTCTTTACAAATTCCGAGTACTTGTTTTTCATAATACGTAAATTCAGAAATTCAGTAATATACTACCAGATCCCTCCGATTTGAACATTTAGCAATCTTATCACTAAAGCAGGGTAATAGTGGTTGCACTGTATTCCTCTCGGGTGCAACCAAAATCAGGTCTTGATACCAAAACCGAAACATAGAGATCTACATTCAGTTATCCTTTAAATGTTTGCCATTATATTTTACGACCTTGATTGCATTATCTAGTTTGTACATTTTCCAACCTGGTCACCAACCAAATCATTGTACGCATAAGCCAAGGCCACTCCCCTTTTTCCTTTCAGTTCCCTTGGTAACAAGGTTAACAAGCACCGACACAGATTAATATTTATTTCTTGGCTCAAAAGTGTCAACTTTCGAATACGTACGGCTCCTGCCTATAATCAATCAATCAATCAAACTGTCCCGGTATTTACTACAACGGTATACTACTACAACTACCTATCCCCCTGAAATTTCTGTGCCACAATGAGAAGCTTACGGTACAAAGTTTTGATGAATTGCTGCCAACGTCAAATTTGACAAGGACAACTTTTTATGATAACTTTTTTCGTTTTTCTTATTGAATTTGAATAATGATTAATGTGTATTTTCGATTATTCAATAACATGCAATAAATTGGTATCAAAGCCAACAAGGAACACTAGGAAATGAGTGCTTCACTTTCCAACCTATGCTTTGCGACATATGTTCTTCATGATTGACATTATTGTTGTACTCTTCATCGTTGAATTGTTCGTACACGCCACAAACCCCCAGCGCTGGCAACTCAATTGACATGTGTGTGTCAGCTTGACTATGAGTAATGTGGGGGCGACGATGCCGAAAACTCTCGATTCTAGTGTGCGGAAATTATATTAACCTGTTGACACCGTCGGCAGTTGACAGTTAGCAGAGACTATGGTCGGAAATGACATAAAATGAATGAAGTTGAATGATGCAACGGTCTTGTGGGTGGCGAAGTTACCGTTAAGTTAATGCAATACTTCTAATCCACTAAAACAGATTTTTTTTTATTTTTAAATTGAGTAAACTTTATGAACACCAAAAAATAAAAAATAAATACACAAATAACAAAACGCTAGTGTGAAATGACAAAAGTTTGTACATTGTACGTCTCTGTTTATGTAAGCTAGTACCTCAATTTCTAGAGAAAGTCTCCATTTTCCGCATATGGAACACGCCGCAAATCGGAGCCACTACACAAGTTTTTGTTTGAGGAAATAAAGGAAACTGAAATTTAAATAGACCTTATTCCTACTAGCATGGGGCCTATGAGAAGCTTCTTGATTTTTCTTTGTAAATTTGTTTTTAATTTTTCTAAAATATTTTTTTAATTTTATAATTTTTTTTTAATTAAAAAAAAAAATTTTTTTAATATCCAAGACTTGTGGTGGTTACATAAATCAAATAGTTTTGTTTTATGGGGTGCGTGATCTGCCTGCCGATACAACACCACGCATAAGCATCAAGGTTCTTATAATAATTAGGGAATATTGTGTTCTGATGAACTCCTGGTAGAATTTCAACTTGTTACAATATTAATCTTTTTTACCTTTGTTTATTCTAAGGATTTTTGAATCGTTTAGACAATACATATATAGGCACTGTGTCAGAATGAGAATCAAATGTGAAAACCTTTATTTTAGAATATTTGAGTCGTATAGCTGTAATTAGCTCACCCTGAGCCAATTCCAAGTACGAAAAAAATTTTTCTTTTGATTTATACAGGCAAGGCTTGGAAACACCAAGTTTCAGGTCCTTAGACACAAACTCTATACTTTCAAAAATTCTAGAATTACTGAACCATCAAGCCCACATAATAATAATAATAATAATAATAATAATAATAATAATAATAATAATAATAATAATAATAATAATAATAATAATAATAATAATAATAATAATAATAATAAAACAATAATAATAATAATAATAATAATAATAATAATAATAATAAGCAATTGAAGTTGTGAATAAATGTTGCTTATTAGAGCGTAAAGAGTATTATACAACCGGCATAGCCGGAGCTAACCTTTTTTATATGATTTTCCTTTTATATTTTACTACGCAAATTCAAACAAAACTCGAAATTGAAATGATAAAAAATTACTAACAAAAAATGAGAAAAAAAAGAAGAAAAAAGGAGTTGCCAGCATTTTTGTTTGTTTTTCTAATAAGAAGAATTTAATTACAGTATGTGGGTATAGTGCGGACAAGCGCGGTAACAACACATGCAAATGCGCACAGGGCAACTTTTAGCATACAAAAAGAAAAAATACATTGGCAGCTCTGGGAAGAAAAAAAGCACACTCTGTTTTCAAAAGGTTTTGCAATGAAATTCAGAATTTTCTTCTTTTAATTTTGCCTTTGGTGTTGCGTTTTTGGTTATTAAAGTAGCTTTTTATGCTCCCGTTTTATTGTTCGTACTTTAGAAAAAAATTTTCTATCTGCCGATGCGATCAGACAATGCCAAAAACAAATAAGAAACATAATAACAAACAAATTTTTTGCCGTTTGCTAAAAGAAAACACAAAAAAAAAATATTAATAAAATAAAATACAAAGCAACGACAAAACCAGCTGACGTTTAGCAAAAAAAATTTAATTAGATTTCTTCTTTTTTTAATCGAACTCGGCTGCCGATGTGACAAATAAAGAGTACGCAGTATACAAAGAATGATAAAAATATTGGCATGGTTTTTATTATTTCTTCTACTCTTTTTTTTTTAAATGCCGGAAATTGTTTTTATTTAGATTTTTCTATTTTGCTACACAATTTAATGAATACGAAGAAGAGCAGCATGTGAACGGAAGCTCCCCATTAGAATTGATCATGCGAAAAAATACAATAAATGATATCTCTATTGTTGTTGTTGTTTCATTCATTGCTCTATTGCCGCTTCTGCCTAGAATTGATCTCACATTGATAAATCGTAATTGTAACGGCACCACTTTCAAAAACTACTAATTGCTTGTAATTGTTGACGTTTGACGAGTGCAACTGCAGTGAAACGTAAACAGCAACGAACAGCGAAAAAATAAACTAACGAGTAAAATACTGGATTTGCGTAGAGGGTAAAACTTGGCAATCTGAACAAATCGGCTACAAACAGCTTTCTCCATATGCGATAACATACATGTAAGGAGTGATGGGGGTCTGGTGATCAACGAGCGGTATAGGTATGGTTCGGCCACGTATCGATGTCGGTCAGCAACAGAATTGTGATAAGCCCGTCAGCAGCAGTGAGCGAGTAAGAAAAGAGTATAAGCAGAAAAAGGTTGTAGAAGCCAAGTCGTAGACCCTCCGAACGCATCTCTTTCAATTTTTAATTCATTCTTTGTCATATTTAATATAATAAACAAATTCATTATTACATACATTAACACCATCCATGACACTAAATAGTACAAAGCAGTGGTCAGAAAAAAATCTTTTAATGGACCACTAACCAACTTTAACTCTGTTAGGCAAGCACCTCTGGAGATTTATGTTTTAATAGAAAATTTTTTTGAACAACTTCAACAATTTTCGTGGATACCCCTCTTATTTTATTTTCTCTAAAAAAAAAAAAGAACACAATGAAAAAAATGATTACTCATTGTTGCCTGATTTCTGCTATAATAACCTTCAGATGCATCGAAATCACAAGTGTTTTTCCATTACCTCAACTATTCAACATGACTCTATGTACCCCACCCTATTCTCTATATTCATGTTTCTGTTTAAATTTTCATCTTTTGTTTGACAAAATATTTAGGGCATTATTTTTTAATGTCGTCTTATCTGAAAGCTCAACAGTGTCCGCTGCCAAACAAGACTCCCATCTTAACCTCGTTACTTGAACGACCTTCAAATAACAAAACATTAATAACCATCTCAGCTTTTATAAGTATAGAAATGTACATACATAGCTGCACTATTCGACATTTTACAGTCTGCCTTTATGAATGTCATTAGCACACATTACCAAATATAACCGTTACTTGTGCTTTTATTTTCGCTACTTTCATTCGATTTGTTTATGTGGTTTTTGTTGTTGTTATATTGTTGTGTTGCCGTGGCGTTATTATTTTGTGCACATTTTTTGTTCCTCTCAGTTTCATTATGTCGTATTACTGCCAATAGGTGGAAAAACCCAAGTATTAAGAAACACAACAAAAGCAACATCGAAAGGCTGAAGTCTGAAGTCAAGTCTGAAGTCGTAGACGTAAACAAAGACGTAGAGAAAAGTTTTGTAAACGTTAATGTGGCAGGGTATTTTACCCATAAATTATAACTCCGGCCTGCCGCTGACATCAACCGACGACCCCTAACAACTTTATTATGCCGTACATCCAACCAAGAACAACTACAAACTACGATGTAATCTTGAGCCAGTGTGAACAGTATGAGTCAGTTAACGGCAACGTCAAAGCCAACGAAACAGCGCAGCTGTAGCGAGCAAAGCATGTGTGAGCGACAGCGATTGAGTGTGAGAGAGATGGAGCTGGAAACTGAGAGAGGGAGGAGAGTGCAAACAACAAAGAGCAAACTTGTACAAATTGCATCAGTCGCCGTAATAAATAAATAAATAAATAAATAAGAGTTTCTGAGCATTGAGCTAAGCTGGCGATGAGCTGTAGATGAGTTGTGAGCAAAGGCCGAGTTCCGACGAGACAAGTTGATATTTCACTTTTGTATCATTATTGCCCTCATTTTGTTCAGTTGTTTTGTGTCTTTTTCTTACTATATTTTTGTGTTAAATTCTCTGCTGATTTTTATAAATTTAGTTTTGCAAGGTGCTCACCGCACCTCCAGCGAACACAGACACACAGGCTTCCAAAAATTCATGAAAAAATGTTTTGCGCACTTTTGTTGCATACTTTCAAGCAGCATCAGCAGCGGAGGAGAGTATGTCTTGTGTTGGACAGTAAAAGAAATAAGCAAACATTTCGACAAATAATTTGCGACTATAAAATCGTATACAAGTGGAGTTTAAATATCTTAATCAACATAGAAGGATCCGTGCAGGTATGAATCGACAAGTAAGACAGATAAAAACCCATGTGAACTCCACTAAAACCAAGTAACAAAACAGATGAATTACAGTCCGTTCAATTACAATTTCCAATATTTCAGTTACTAGGTTTAGCAGTGAATGAGTGCAAAACAAAATTAATGGTATGCTCTAGTAGAGAGTAGCAGCGTCTTGACTCTCAGCTGACGGCAGGTTCCTATAATTTCGAGTTATTCAAAGACTTAATATGCCTTGGTTCTATAGTCATCAGCAAAAACGACACCAGCCTAGAAATAAAAAGAAGAATCACTCCTGCCAATATATGCTAATTTGGGCTCAATAGACAATTGAGTAGTAGGGCCCTCTCTCGACAGACAAAGATCACCCTGTATAAGACACTCATCCTGCCAGTGATTTGTATGGTGCATAATCGGGGACTGTGTCTCAAACCGATGGAGCAGCTCTGGGGGTATTCGCGGGATAGATTCTTCGAAGAATATTCGTATTTACAATGACTATCGTATTCGATGAAATGACGAGGTGTGTAAGCTAGACGATGACATTGACGTAGTCAAGCAGATTAACGTGCAACGTATCCGCTGGCTTAGACATGTGCATGTATGGATGAAGAGGCTCCACCCCGTCGTGCACTTGACGTGGAATTAGCTGCGCGTAGACGGCAAGGAAGACCTCGACTCCGGCTGATGATGATGTTTAATTGCTTTCTCCCAAATATAGAAATTAACACTTAGATCATAAAGGCCATTGGTATACCTATTTTATGTATGCTCTTCATTTTCCTCTTTTCCGAATGTAACACAATTCTCACACAAGACAAGACATTTGTGTATGTATCATTCAACTGATTAGCAGAGAAAATTTAAAGTATGCGAAGAAGACGTACACAAATGTTAAATCCCACTTGGCTGATATTGTCATAATAACACCACCTTTCATGTGGGCTTTGCGTCCACTTCGCCTTTTTCTGCTTCATTATTCCATACTCATATTCTATATGCAATTACGTTAATTGAAATGTTTACTTTTTTTCGACTTTCGCAAACATATACATACATATGTAATCAGACAAAGGGATGAACAAACATATGTACATACGCATGTATTAACCAGTCAAGTATGTTAAAAAATGTGTGCAGTTGCGATACTGTAAAGCTGTGGAGGGCAGGTTAATAACATCCAAGCCGAAAAAAAAATAATTTTATTAAAATTACATGACAAAAATATAAAGTTTGAAGGAACTGGGTACCAGCCAATTTGATTGAATTAAAAAAATATATGAAAAGAAAAGCACAAACAAACAGGGAAAAATAAACATAAACAAAATAAACAAAATTCCACATTTAAGTGTCAAATAAAATAGCTTAAATGGTGTTAACGAACCGCATAGCAGCAGAAAGGAGCACAGCAAACGTGTGTATACGTGTGTGTGTGTGTGTGTGTGTGTGTGTGTGTGTGTGTGTGTGTGTGTGTGTGTGTGTGTGTGTGTGTGTGTGTGTGTGTGTGTGTGTGTGTGTGTGTGTGTGTGTGTGTGTGTGTGTGTGTGTGTGTGTGTGTGTGTGTGTGTGTGTGTGTGTGTGTGTGTGTGTGTGTGTGTGTGTGTGTGTGTGTGTGTGTGTGTATGCGATAGAGAAAGGGCGCGAGCGAGAGAGAGAGAAGATTGTAAAATAAATATTAGTAACAGCAAATAGCTTTAAATTGCATTAAAGACATTTCATCTGCTCTGCTCCTATTTCACTACTTTTACTCAATCCATTTCTATTCTTATTTTTTGTTGCTCTTGTTTAAGGCATATACAAACATACATACATAAATACATATCTACGCAGCAGCTACTAAATTTAGCTGGAGTGAGGGCCGGTGTTAATGATGTAGAACTAATACGAAATGACTCTTAATTATGACAAATAAACGCTTCGTAAAAGGTTCATTAGTGTTTAGTGACTGACCAACAGGGAAGAAGCTAGCAAATGGGTTTTTTTTTGTATACATATATACTGGAAACTGATACAGCAACATAAAGCACATGCAATCAGAGCTTAGCTCAAGCTTCTTTTAAACTCTTACGAGTATATACTCATACTTCAACTATAACAGAAAACTTACAAAATTATTTACTTTCCAAAACTCTCACGAACTAGTTCATATCCAGAGCCTCTTTACACCCTCTAATAAGTACAGGAAGACCTCGCTTAACACGTACTTCTTATAACACGGCCTCGCTCATATTTTCAATTAACACGGTAAAAAAACAGCGGTCTAACACGGTATCAAAAACAATTTGCTTTTAATTTTTTTTTGCTGTCTTTGTAAGAATAATGAAATAGCGTGTTTATTTCTCAGTGTTGTAGAACACACGTAAATGAGCAATAGCTACAATGATCATGTGAGTGCGATAGTAGGAGAGCAGGAATATGATGGAGGTGAAACAGAATTGTGTCTGTGAAATTTGGTATTGCACTGGATTTCAAAGCTCTGTTGCTGTTTGGTAATGCTTCAGGTCACCCACAACATTTGACCCACCCTAATGTCAAAATAATGTTTTTACAAGCTAATACCACTTCAGTACTACAGCCAATGGATCAAGCAATCATTTACACTTTCATAACTTACTACATCCGGAGACCTTTGCTGTGGATTTTACATTTTACTCTATTGGTGTAACACGCGCTTGGAAACAGTTTTCCATCAAAGACTACATCAAATTAATATCGCTATCTGTACAGGAGCTAGAAAAGTCAACATTAAATGGATGTTTGCATTTAATTTGGCCATCAGCAGTTGAAAAAGAACGAGGGATCGAATCGCAAGAAACCGGATTTGCCGGGTTCTTAGCGCCTGCGCATTCAATCGAAGTTGAAGGTTTCGAGGACATGGTTACCGAAAACATTCAAGGCTTATTGCAGTATCCAGAAATAGAAGAAGCGGATTTATTAGAAATCATAACCGAAAATTGTAATCAACAAAATTATGATAGCAGCGCTACTGATGAGAGTGAATCTGATGAGTTAACAGTAACAGATATACAAAAGGGAATTAGCCTAGCTAAAAACTTGGAGTCGTTTTTTTCAAATGCAGATCCTTCTGCTGAAAGGCGATTTAAATGTAAGAGAGACCTTGAAAAATGCATGTTACCATACAAAGAAATTTACAGAAAGTAAGAAAAGACTTTTTTCAACAGAACCTGCTCAAAAACGCCCATGTAACACGTTCGTAAAAACAAACGTATACACCTTGTTAAGCGAGGTCTACCGGTATAACAGTTATCACACAATTAACGAACAATGAAAACCTTTAAGTACAGTTGCAATAACAAATGCTTAAAATAAACCCTTAATGAAATTCTTTTACATTTTACAAATTAAATATTAAAGATGTGTTTGTCATAAAGTTTTTTATTCGCTCACGGTCTCGTTCACGGTCTCAAATTTTACACTGCTCAGTTCCCCTGCAGTAAGGTTGGCTCGCAGTCTCGCCATCGAACTTGCCAAGAGCAAAGTACGAGCAATTTATTTGAATTTTTTCGTATCATTCCGTTTCATTTCCAATTAGCCCAAAGACTGTAATTGACTTGTATAATTGACACATTAAAAAGTATTTAACTTAAATAATTGTGTCGCCTTCTAATAAATTTATTTTGCCCAATTAGCATTGAAAAATTTACCGTTTTATTTTTGTTATTCTGCTCGGTGTGTTAATCTCCCAGTGTACCCAATTTGAATTTGTTGATAGATTGCGCTGACAACGACTGCGAAACTTTATGTGTGTGAAAATTTAATTTTTTTTTGTGCCTTGGTGACAATGGCAACAACCCCAATAGAAAAGGCAATTATGTAATTAATTAATGGCCATTAGCAATTGACATGGAATTTCACTTTCAAACGCAGTTAAACGAAAGGCGTGCAGCTTTATAAGCAAACGGGATAAATAACATTGATTAACATACGGTTTTCCAAATTTTTGAATCTGCATCGAACCTACGGTTGAACCTGCTCCTTTTTTAAATGCTTTATATAAGCTTCACGTGTATGTTTGTAATTTGTAACCAAATCTTTGAACGACCAAATCTTAACCCTCTTCAAAACGTCAGATTAAACTGAAACTTTGCACACCTATCAAGGACCGATGACAATACAATACTTTGACAGCTTCATCCTTATGACCTAACCAGAACCATCAGGATTAAATGAAAATTACTAATTATATAGCCACATTATGCCTCTCTCTTTCACAGTTTGTTGCTGATTTTTCTGCCGCTTGCTTTTACCGATTCTTACTTTCCCAAATTTCAGATTCAAATGCTTTCCCTCTTCCCATTTTTTTATTTGTATTTATCTTTCTTTATTCTCCACTAATACGGTTGCTTATACTCATATTGTCACTTCTTCTTCTTCTATATATTGCTTCTAACACTTTTCCTTACTCCTAATGCTATCAACAGCAGCAACAGGTGATGGACTGTTGCCGTCGAGGATTTTCCTTGACTTCACCATTTTTCTTATTGGTCTTTTATAATTCCAAAGTAACCAAAATCAAATAAAACGCACAAAGAAAAGACTACAAAAAAATGAAAGCCCCAAACTAACGTAGCGTAGCGTTTCCATAAAAAAAAAAACACTTTTCCGGTCGTAAATTAATAAAATTCACAAAAATTTCGAAAAAGCAAAATACTCGGGTATATAAAAAAACCCATCGTCATCGTCATGATCAATAACAACAGTAACAAAAACAAAATGCTTATGGGAATTCGAACAGAAATGGGGTGATTGGGTGGGTTGGACGGTTTGTTTAGGTTGGGTTGGGTTCGGTTTGATTGAGTTGAGTTGGATTGGTAACGTTGTATATTCGATCAGGCGTGTGGTTGGTTAAGGTGAGGCACTAATACGAAATAATAAATAATAATAATAATAATAATAATAATAATAATAATAATAGTAAAAATAGTAAAAATAATAATAATAATAATAACAAGAACAATATAAATATAAATATATCCATAATAATATATAAAACTAAATAATATTATTTATATAATACAAAAATACAAAACAAAACAGAAAAATATGTGTAAAGTTGAAAAATAAGACAGAAACGTAAATAAGGAAACCTTTGAAATGATAATAAAAAGTTTTTCCATCTGTAATAATTTCTAATACAAAAATTATTATCTTCTCTATGTGTATGATGATTATGGAGTGCGTCTCTCACCTATCACATATCAAACACATCGCAGAGCAGATTTGAGCGTTGCCACACCCACAGTCCTTCAACAAGCACGGACAAATGATCACGCAACCAACAAACCAATCTGAGGTTATTGTCGTCGTCATCAACATCGCCGTGGTTAATCATTAAAAATTCATGTGTTAAACTGGAAACGTTCACAGACAGATATTTGCGCTTTCCAGTTTTTTTTTAGAAGCGATGCCAATTTCAAATGCGTATGCATATGCCGTAGCACGAGCAGCAACGCAGTCGATGACGACATCGTAATTGTTCGCACCGTAGTCACTCAACAGTTAATTATATATTGCATATGAACGTATGTATATAACTGCTGCGATACAGTGCTGGAGACGCAATAATTTACCAATGTCGGTTTGTCTGTCCGCCTATGTGTAAGCAGACTAGTCCCTCAATTTGTGAGGTGAATAATTGTAACTTTTCCATGAAGTTCTTTCTTACCATATGCCACTAGAGGCGTTATCCCAATACAAACCCATTATGGGCATAACCTTTTTGAACAGACTATATTACATGTTCTAATACACAAACGCTAAATTTGAAGACCCTAGAATAACTGAGGCCTCATATAAATCCATTGACCATTCCTTAGGCATTAGTCAAATCTATATTGTACCAAATCTGTATTGTAATATACTTAGTACGAGTATCTGCTCAAAGGCAGGAATGTAAGCAGATATTTTTTTCTGAGGCTACCTGAAGAGTATTAAATTTCTGTATGTTTTTCGTTATAATTTATTCAACCGTTGGCAATTGATGGCTTGAAATCACACTTACTACAAAAACCATCAATCCTCATCTGCTCCCTTCTATCATCGGTCAACATACAGGCGCCCAAATACATTTTACTTCACGCTATTCTGATGTTATTTCTATTACTTTTTGGTGACCACCCGCACTGCCCCGTTATATTGGCAAAACAATTTTTCTCGTTTTCATTCATTTTGTTTTTTTTTTGTAATCCGTATTATGAAAATATTAGAAAGGAAGTCGAAATCTACAAAATAAGCTAAGAACTATTTTAGCTTTGCTTTCAATTTATTATTTGAAGAAGGCAACCAACAAAACGGAAAAAAATGTTTTTTTTTGTTTTATAAAATTTAAATTGGAATACGTGCTGATCAGCGCTAATAAGAGGGGTTGGCTGCGCCGAAGTTGAGACCAAGTGTCACTTGAAGGAAGGTTTTGGATTAGTTTGAACGATGTTCCTCTTTTTCTTGTGATACAATTTAACATAAACTGCTCAACTTAATAAATGAAGTCAATAGGAGAGTGATTAACACGATTAAACATTGATTCCCTCTTCGAAATAATACGGCAGTTCTTTTCCACTACTCATGTGAGTGTGTGTTAATTAGTAGCTGCTGAAACCTTCAGCTTTTTTTGGAATTTGAATGACCAATTAAAGAAATTTTCTGCGGCGAGGTATGAATTTACTATTGTTGGGATTAACATACGAGTATTGCATGCTGACTTCGAGTTCACTATTGTTGGGGTTAACATACGAGTATTGCAAGCTGACTTTGAGTTCACTATTTTAGTATTAGTAGAAGTGAAATTCTGAGTCTATTAGTATGTTAGTTACAACTTTATTAAACAATTGCCTTTTGATAGCTCGTCGTAAGTATTTATTTAATGTTCCAACTAGTTTTTTTTTTTTGGAGTTTTGGTGATACAGTCGAAACCTGGTCACAAATACAATTTTCACTCGAAATGCCGCACAAGCAAACTTAGTCAATTTGTTGCGACACTTTACCATCCTCTAACACAAAAAATTACATTCATTCTTTTATCATTTTGTCTGTCCTGATTAAACTTTGATAAAGTCATTGTGTATAGTCATGTGTTAAATTGATGATGAAAATCAAAACAAACATATGCTTATTTTCTCACTGAATCATAACACTGAATTCTAATATAATTTGGGATAAACGCATAAGCCAATCTTGAATTGACTGTTAGAACTTGCATGTGCTCACTGAGGAATTGAAATGAAACATTTGTGTGTTTTATATTATTTGTTTTGTTTGTTCAAACACTTCAAATTATCATACAAGTATTAATTATTTCATCGTCAGATAATATGCATATAGTGTAGTTTCTTTGACTAGTAGGGATCGCTGTCGTCAGTCAAGAATGGCGAAAGTAATTGAAGTAGGTGGGGTCACAGTCTAGGTCGTTTTTCCATCGGTTGATATTAAGGTATCTCAGTAACATTGAGTATCAACCAATGGTCATGATTGCAGTGAGAGTCTTGGTAAACGAAACTACATACGAAAAATAATAAACGTTATATGTGTGGTTACAGCGACAGAATAAAGCAGAAACTTTGTATTGATAATTGTAATTTTCAGGGCATCTCTAGAATAGCCTGCAGAGTAATCAAGTGAGGTTTGTTGTTAAAGTTTACCAGGAAAATGCCGTTCAATAGCA
Organism: Cacoxenus indagator; assembly: GCA_035041755.1. Taxonomy (NCBI): domain Eukaryota; kingdom Metazoa; phylum Arthropoda; class Insecta; order Diptera; family Drosophilidae; genus Cacoxenus; species Cacoxenus indagator. The sequence continues at coordinate 149,797 of JAWNKX010000245.1, read as the reverse complement.
ATGCTTTGTGACATAAAGCAGTTTGTTATATTGTATGAAATATGAAGGAATCATATAAAAAAGCAACTACAAAACACAAAGAATGCAAGCGAATGAACACAAGTTCTCACTTGACGTTAACCTCTTCATTCTACACAAACCCTGGGCAACGCCGGAAACCCTTGCTAGTACAAATACATATAGAGATATAGAAAAAACCACTTACATGTTTAATTGTTCAAGTTCAGTTGGGACGCAAAAATCTTCGTCACAAATAAATCAAGTTAAGTAGAAAATGTTTAATTAATGAAGTCGGATTCCGATTTAAATTAACTCTGTCGATTTTTCGATTTGTTGCTGTTACAAAACGACGTCGTTGTTTCTACTCTGGTTCTCCTCTGTTACCTTGGCAAAACGTTTGCACGTGCCTTCGATCTAACAACGTATCTGAAAGAGACAGAAATGAAAAGGAACGTTGTATTAAATATTTACAACTGTTGTAATGATAAAGTACTACAGAATGCTAAAGAATTAGAGCCAATAACAATAACAAAAAACATTTTCACTAGTTATTAAAGACCTAAAATGTACGACAATGTTTCACCAAGCACCGCAAAGATAAAAACTACAACAAAACGAAGTCAAAAAGGCATACAAATAAACTCACTTCAAATGCAATAGAACACCAAAAAGGTCGGAGTGCTGCACAGAAGTATGCTGTGAAAACTATAGCCTACACAAACAGGGCGTTATTTGAGTTGAGCGCGAAATTCTTGGAATTCAATCCATGGCGTTATTTATTTGGTAATTTTATGAAATTGTATAAGTATAGTATAATCTCAGTGGACGGCTTCTTAGTTGCTTGTGTTATTTAAAGCATGTATGCTGTGAATTTAAGATGATTCTAGCCTCAGCATCAACACACAAAGACTCATCTAAACCGAAAAAGCTTGTGAAATATAACAGTAATAGTATCTTAATTGTAGGCGATATACATTTCATTTATTTTTCTTATTAGAAGAAAGTATTATAATACATGTGGCAAATGCTGAATTTAGCATATGTCCACGAAAATTCGTCTAAAACTGAAACGAAAGTATTAAAATAGCTGTGCGCAAGTATGCAAAAATATAGCATAATTTAACGAGACAATAATTTAATATTTTATTTATTAATAAAAAAATTAAAATATATCAAAAACTAATAGAGAATATTTAAAAAAAAAAGGTGCACAAAAGTATACAAAATAAACACCATTTAAGGTTATGTAAAATGTTACATCACTTTAGGTGACATTCATTTCATTTATTAGTAGGAGGATTTCCACTTTGTAGCGGTCTCTCTATATTTAGGCAAAAATTCGTCTGTCTTAATATAAAGTTGTGTTCCAGCAGTTGAAGTGTCTTAGCATTAAGCCACAAAAATTAAGCAAAACTGACAGGCATATTTAAAAAAGCTGATCGAAAATATACAAAAAATGTGGGCTTATGTAATTGTAGCATAATTTCAAGCGACATTTATTTAATTGATTACAATATGTATACAATTATTAAGGAGAAGCACACAAACAAAAAATCGCTTTAGTCATTCGCTTTACAAACAGCAATAAGACCTTTGCTGTTATTTATAACACATTGACTTGCTCCAAAAACCTTGAACAAAGTGGCAAACTCCACCGCATCTTCACGGTTGAACCTGAAATAACTTGCCCATTCAATGTTCATCACCCACAGAGGTTTTGTGTGTGAAAAGTCACATCGTCCCAAGCAAAGCCCCCGGACACATTTTCTGAGCGTACCTTTTAAATTGCTCAGTCAGATAGGGAGTTGCTTAGTAACATCAAATATTAAAAAAAAAATTATGCTCAAGCCCACCCACATCGAAAGTTGTAAAAAGTAAGTACATTTATAGGGATTACTGTGCTCTTGGGAATACTTGAATTGATGTTTTTGTTAAATGTTCTTAATATACTAAATATTAATTACACATACGTCAAGGTAATCATAGCAAAGGAATAACATAAAATAAAGCTTTCAGTTGGTATTGAAGTATTTTCTGTCATTTGTGGCGCTAATTTCTGGCCTGCACATATGGTGGTCCATGAGTTTATTCCTAAGAAAAAAACTAGGCTTTCGCAGGTAACCTTACCAGTCACTGCTTCAGTTTCCTCTTCTGCTTCTTCCACTACACTTTCAAAGTATTAGAAGGCTAGGCTAAAGTGTAAACTTTCTTCATTTTATCTTAGAAGTTTTTCTATCAGTTCTGTCATTATTGTTTTCGTTGAGACTTTGCTTCGCCGTGATTTTCTAAACTCTGAAATTTCCACCTCTACATTATTGGCTTAATTGAATTAATGCATAACTTACTTTCTAAACTTGTAATCTAAATTTTTGTTTGAATTGTCTATATCATTTTAGGTATTGAATTCTAAATTAAGTCTTAGATTTAGTTTAATATTGCATGTTTATTAGAGGCTGATGATGTTTTTATCTGTAGCCAAATATTTAACACGTAGACATTAGCTTTGGTATAGCATGTTCACCAAAGAACTTAGCAATTAACACCAGCTGAGCCCAGTCTATATGACTGGGTGAATTGTGATGCCACTTGGGCCTGCCATGTGAGATCAGTGTGTGGTCATTGCGTACCTACTATGTCAATGTAAAAAAAAAAAAAAAAAAATTTAAAGGTAACTCCAGAAAAGTTGTATTGCTAGATTTAAAAAGCGATACCTCTGTAAATATTAAAGCGATTTGGGCATTTAATGGAGCAATGAAAAGCTGGCAAGCCTAGTAAAAGCATGATGCTGTGATTATTAAAGCAGCTAAAGAAACTGAGTGCCGAAACAGAGAGAATTTGTTAAGAGTTATTATTTATTTTTCTCGAAAACGGCTATTCTGATGGTGGGAGAAGGAAAAGGTACTTTATCAGAACGATTAGTTGCAACATGTTTTGCGCGATTTGGTGCTTGAAATTTTTAATGTCAGAGACGCGTCTCGCTCTGGTCGTCCTTGCACTGAAAATGTGAGCAACATTTTTAAATAAGTGGAGCATGAGCGGTACATAAGTACTCCTAAAATAGCTAAGGACAACAGCCACCATATGACAGTTTTAGACTATTTATAAAAGGCTTGCAAAAAAGGCAAGATGTTTGACAGAAAAAAATTGATCGCATTTCAATTTGCGGAATGTTATTGAAACAGCATGCTTCGGCATCTATTCTCTCCAAACTGATAACTGGCGATAAAAAATAGGTAGCCTATGATAATAATTTGCGAAAAAAGTCATGGTCCAAGCAAAGTGAGCCTGCCAAACTATTGCAGAGCCGACGCTATCTACGAGGAAGTTGTTGCTGTGCATTTAGTGAAAATGGAAAAAATAATCACAGGCATAATGAGTTACTCTCATCTGGGCAAACGGTAAAATCAAAACTCTATTGTCGACAACTAGCAAGACTAAACGAAGAGCTGAAGATAAAACGGTCGCAATTGGCCAACAGAAAGAACGCAGTCTGTTAATAGGCCCGGCAAAATTTGAGTGAATTCGAATGACAAGTGTTAATGCATGCCGCATATAGTCCGGATCGGGCATCATCTGATTATCATTTACTCCACTCCTTGCAGAATTAACAATGAAAAAAGTTGCTTTTTTATTAAAAAAAAAAAAAAAAACATTTAAAACATGACTCATTTTCTGAAGGTATTTTTCCCGCAAACCCAGCCCAGTGTACTTGCAGGATTCTTTTTATTTTAGCATGCCGACTTAAGCATACGATTTCTGAAAGACTTTCAATGCTTCAATGTCTTCTAAAAATTTAAAGGGATTTCCTATTAGGGTATTTCGCAGTGGATTTCCAAACGAATTTAGAAAGTGCAAAGGTTTCGAAGTAAATTTCAAAGTGGATTTCGAAGCACACAAAAAAATTTTTAAATACAAATGAGCACAACAGCAAATATGTACATGTCCTGTGCGTGTGAGAGGGAAATGCAGGACATAGGTTGTTAGGTGTGAAGTTTGCAACGTGTATAGAGCATTCAGTTAGTTGGGTGAGGCAGTACAATAACAACAACAATAAATGGCATGACGCTTTTCCGACAAACATTTTCCCTACGCAAAAATAACAAGAGAAATAAAAAATAAAAAACAGCCACTCTACACCACGCTACCAAACGCGCACACTCATATTGATATAAGGAGTAATTTACGAGCCCGCATAAGGCGTACATACGCACAATAAGTTCGGGAGTTAATAACAATACACAAATGTAAAGTAATATTGTAGCGTACAAGCATAGCATATATGCACAATACTTCACTGCGCACAACCCGGCACCCGGCAAGCTTAGCCCCCTTAATCAAAAAACAGGCATTATATACGGCGCAATAGAACAACAACACTCACATGGCCTGAGAACGTGTCTGATTTTTCGTTTTTTTGCCTTTATTTATATTTATATTTATTTTATTTTATTTTTGTTTTGCTGAAAAGCGCCACTCATTAAGGTGTTTGTGTGCATGTGTTGTTTGAGTTAATGTTGTGTGTAGATGGCGTTTATCGATAGACATTTTTTTATTGCATTGTTAGGTGCAATATTTATGTAGTTCAGAGAACTGAATTAATTAATACTTTTGAATATGCTTTTAGAAAGTCGCTATTACAACAACAAAAAAAAAACAACAAAAAAAACAGGAATAAAAAATATCAGTGGAAGTCAGACATTCAGAGTCAGAGGCACTAAACTATTCTACTCATAGTGCCAGACTGAGGCGGATCCTACAAAATTTTGGACGTCCTATAACTTCAAGTCTTAAGCAGTTCAAGTCAAGGTAAAGGTGGGGTGCACTAAGCCCATCTGCTGAACTCAAGCACAGTTTACTTCCAACAACTTCTTAAGCACAGATAGAATAGTGCAAGTCTGGTTGCTGAAAATTAAAGAAATTAAAGGTACTACGCCATTCTTACAAGTCAATGAATTCTTTGATCATTTAGCTAGCGAATGGTGTTATTAAATTTCGGATGTAGATGATAGATGTATAGATGTTGTATAAACATACAACCCGGATAACTAAAAATAAAGGCGTATTCACGTGAAAAGTGAACAAAATCGTTCTGGACGATAGTGAGCTTGTGTGGCACAACTGTCAGAAAGCAGTGTAGTCATTACTGTGCATGAACATTTGTCCATAGAAAACTTTGTTCAACATGTTGATGAGAGCGCCATTCGTAGCTGGTTAGGCAAAATAAAAAGCAGCCTAACCTTATTAGTGACTTCGAAGGACAAATTGGCGAAAGTAAACGGCGCTAAATTAAGAAGAACGAGGTACTCTTTTATCAAGACAATGCACCGTACCCCAGTCGAATGCAACAATGGCCAAATTACGCGAATCGCACATATATGCCCCAGCAAGTATGACTTGTTCGCAAATCTCCAAAAAAAGAAAGAGATATGGCTCCAATGGGTAGGCCATATCGCCGAAACTGTTTTGTTTTGAATGGTTGATCAAGACAGCCATATAAATATTAGAGAAGCAAATCAATAAGAAGGAGGTGACTATGTTGGTGAATAAAGTAAAATTTTTCCAATGAACTTATTGAATGATTTGATATAAGGAACTGAAGCACCAACTCAAGCACTTTTAGAGTAGCTAAATTTGAGTGGAAAAAAAGTTCAAAGCACCAGTCGCAAACATTCAGAATATCAACCAAATCTACATATTTCAGGGAGATCACAGAAGTAAGAACTCAAGCTCAAGCAGAGCTGAGGTTTGTAGTTGATTTATTTTTTAAACTCACCCCTTAAAGAGTTCTTTAAAGAGGGTAAGGAAGCTTTAGATGAATCAAGCACATACATGATAGAGCATTGAGCAATTGAATTGCTTTTAGACAGCCCCGAATGACTTCATGCAGCCAATGATTATGATTATGATGATGATGGTCATTAAGTGCGACACAAGTAATCCTGGTTAAATTATCGTATTGTTATGGGTTCTTGATACGTATGCAAAGTTTCAGTTTAATCCGACGTTTTGAAGTGGTTGAAAATCTCGTTCAAAGATTTGGTTACAAATTGCAAATTAAAACTTACAAACGTACAGGTGAAGCTTAGAAAAGCGTGTTAAAAACAGGAAATACTGCTTCAAAAAAACAGACCTTAGCTTAAATGTTTGAAATCGAGCGACATGTTGTCGATTATGTTTCTGTTGAGGTGATGTTGTGAATGGAGCATATGAGCAGGAAGCATGTTGAAAAACATTTATGACTCAATTAAGTGCGACTTGGATTGTTGGTTGAATGACAACGACAACAATGACAACGATGACGATGACGAAAACTGTTGTGTCGTTGCCCACACACACCTTCAGCAACACGTACACTGTTCTTGGCCTCTTTCATAGATAGGAATGCTAAGAGCGCACAAGCCAATAGGCAATTTGCAATTGAGAAATTCATCGTAATTCTTTGCGATACATTCATCAATCCGATATGCAGATACATGTACGTACACATACACACTTGATTGGCAAACAACTGTTAATGTTCGTACATTATTCTATGTTTGACGAGCTATGCAAGCTTAGGTATATATATACGCATACAATTTTCTCTCTCAAAATGTGTTTACTTGAGTTAGAGTTTGTGTCAGCATGGCTGTTTATGTATATATATATATTCACTTGACAATTCATACACAAACAAATACAAACACACACACACATGTGGTTTACATCCTTGCTTAGCCTTAAATGCACAGCAAATTAAGGCACAGTCCAGCTTATACCAATAACAACAACAACAACAACAACAACAACAAGAACAACAACAACTAAACAAAAACACCGCTGTTTTACAATACTGTCCAGTAGACGGACGAGTCAAGCTTTAGACTGCGCTACGCTGCTCGTTGCACTGCGTCAGGATAACGGCATAAACAAGAACAAAAAAAACTAGCACACACAAAAAAATAATATACATATTAAAAACAAAATGGACGAAAAGAGGACTTACAACTCATGGTTCGAGTACAGGGTGTGCCATATTAAATGGACCCATCTGGCAATACTATAACTTTGAGACGAAACACCTGATCGACTAATGACAGCACACGCTTTAATAGCAGACCGAACTAAAAGCTAAATTAAATTAAAGCTGTCAAAGTATTGTATTGTCATCGGTCCTTGATAGGTGTGCAAAGTTTCAGTCTAATCTGCCATTTTGAAGTGGGTGAAAATCTCGTTCAAAGATTTGGTTACAAATTACAAACATACAGGTGAAGCTTATATAAAGCATGTAAAAAAGTGAAGTGTCCCGCCAAAGAACACAATAATACGTTTGCACGAAAGATTTTTGTCTTGGTAGCGTTGGTAATCCCAGGCGTACAAATAAAAAGAAACCGAAACGATCTGATGGTCGCTTTATATAAAAAAATTTAAATTTTGACTGGCCTCCACGTTCGCCAAGGGCCCTAGACGAACTTAAGATATTGGAGCTCAGATTGACCATTTGCGCGATATAATATTCAAAATGCAACGAAATCAAATCATCTCAAACCACATTAAATGTTGTCTCCTCACTTATAGAGCAAAAAACATGTTGCTTCCATATCTTTTTTTTTATTTTAATAAAATAATAATCCTCCTAATATAGCCCATCCTGTATACGCAATATTGGTTAGTAAGCCCACAAAAGCTAATTGACATTGTTTGTTCTTCCTCGTGTTGTTGTCCCTATTTCTATTCTTTTCCTTCCTCGCCCCGTTGTTATTAGTAGTCCAGTAAACGGCAACCTCAAATTGCAACCTCAATATGAATCCATCAGACAATTTTTTTTTTCGCTGTTGCCTTCTTTGCCTCCTTTGCAACCTTCAATTTAATAACGGACACAAAATTAGTGATATTACGCATGAACTGCAAAGGACACTAAAGTGCACCTTTATTTCTCTTTTCCACACAAGCTCACTCACTAACTGCTCACCGTTCTTTGTCTCCGTCACTCTACAACAGCTCCAACCAGTGTGCACTCAATTTTTGTTCTGCACCTGCCACTTTCACTTTGCCACTGCCCAATTACGAGTACCTGGCTGACTGATAGAGAGACATACTTCATCAACAGGAGGGCCACTTATTAGTTATTGTTCTTCGTCGTGTTGTTGGTTTATATATTTTCGTCCTCTCCCCTCTTGTACTCTTTGCACAAAATGAGTTTATGTCAGAGTAATAAAATATGACAATAATGCTACTTGTAGCAACAACTGAGCCTCTATAAAATTATTACTTGTTGGTTGAGGAAAACAGATAGGGAAAAGAAGAAAAACGCGGAAAAACGCTTTTTAAAAGAAAATCAAAATACAATTTCACATACCTCAAACGTACACTTCTTCTAAAACCATATTACTTTTTTTTTTAATTATATGTAATAATAATCTATTTCCCGATTTAGCTGAACTGACGTTGTATGTCCACCCAAGAGAGTTTACATTACATTTCTTATTGACACCTTTGGCAGTTATTAAAAGGAGTCTACATGAGCACACATATATACATATACACATACATATACACATATTATAAAGAGGTAATATTCGTTTGGATGTTAGAGGTAATCTTTGAAACTACTCATCCGATTTTAAAAATTCTTTCACCAGTAGAATTCTACGTTGTCACTCAGTGTCACGGGCTAGGTTTTTTCTTAGGATTACTAAGTCTTATGTCTCTGGTGCGGTAGACATAGTATTTAATCGTACTTCCTAAAACATAATTATAAATGTGCAGAACTACCGGATAGAGCTCGACTAGGGTAGGACATACTTTTATTCCATTTAAAGAATACCGTGGGATATTATTCAATGTTGATCCATACCAGGCGAGCGAAGCCGCGGGCGGAATCTAGTATATGTATATAACAAAACCTAAACAATATGCGAAATAGTAGCAACAGCAGATACAACGCATCTCCCACGCTCATCTCTCTCTAACTGTAACGTTTTACAGTGAAACTGGAAGTAAGGCCGCAGCTCAACTCTTTGGATCAACATTGTGTGGTATTGGTAACAAGAACTCTGCACAATTAAAAGCAGATTTGGATAGTAAATATTTCCGATACTACCTGTCTGTCAATAGACACAGACCTTTTTAAGTCAACTAAGCACCATTGCGATTCTTCGGCCCGAAATCCAGAACCCAAAAACTATCCTTTAGCTAAGAAATGCTTATCTTGCAATACTTGATATCGAAATACTAATCATAAAAGCGAGTAGACATCATTACGGAACTACCTCAATGACTATATTTATCAAGAACCACTCAGTAGATCCGTTTTTAATAAAATTTACATAACTATTTCTTAAAACCTAGATCGAACATAGTTTGCGGCAAGATAATGAAGATGTAGAGATTACATCACACTTGGCTGCTACCCAAAAACAAGGATCAGTGGACAATTATCATTTAGCTCTTAACCTGTAAGCATGTTAAAAATGCCCGAGGCACCATCTAGAAAAAATATATCAAAACATATTTAAAGAGTAAAAATAAATTGCCGTCAAAAAGTGTTCGGTTCTTCTACCAGTCGCTTAAAATTTAATATATTAAGAACCATTCAACTTAATTAAGAGTATTCTATACGAATACAATTATAAGATACTCAAAAAGGATACTCAACACCCCTTATAAATAAAATTTTAATTTTTAAAATTTATTTAAGTGCACAAGTTCTCTAAAACAAGTAATCTCAAAGGATTCAAGCAGAACAAATTGAAACGGTACATTAAAATAAACTATCAATTTCCATAAATGAAAAAATAAAACACTTTTAGCCTTGGGGAAAGCTTCCTTTTTTGGTTGGCTTAGAGTGCGTAAAATATTAAAACTTTTTTTATACGGTAGAAGCACGTTTCACGCCTACAAAGGATTTGGGATTTAGTTTCAACAAAGAACTAGGCGGAGAATTACTAAATTGATGCGAGAGAATGCCAAAAAATTAAAGAAATTGAAAAAAAAATAGTAAATAATCATTGAACGAAAATGGTATCGGAAAAAAAGTGATTTACAAGAAAGCACATCATTAATAGAACAGAAAATGGCTTTGAACTGTGATGCAAACAGCCCCAAACGACACGACCTCACACGCTCGCCGAAACCATTTAAATACAAAAAAGTGCGACACAAATGTATGTGTTCTTGTTGTGGTAGCAGGTGTCCAAGTAATTTAATTGAAATTACGTGGAAATGTTTAATTAAAAGCCAGCTTCTCAATGAGATGATGAAAAGCCACAAGAAGCAACAACAACGTTTCCACTTAACTTGATTAGCAAAGGGCCGTAGTAGAGCACAGAGATCCTTTGATAAACACATATTTTCGCGTGAATAACTGTCATTTGCGGTATTGATAATGATGTCACACAAGTCGGTATAATGAGCGACTACGGTTTCATGTCAACAGGCTAGCGACGGCTTCCTTTAGGAGGAGGCTCAAGCGCCTTCACCTTAATGACCTCTGGGAACACGGACGCCAAAGAGGACTTATGTAAGCGCGTTTTCTGAATGTCAAATTAGACTCTAAGTCATCTGTTACTATATGGTATGTGGTTTTCAAGTCAATGTTTTATAGCTGTTAAATCGGTGGTTAACGTTGTCCAATTATAATGAAAAAAAAACAATAAATGACGCGTTTTACGAATAAAAAAAACAACAAAAATAATATTAAAAAAAATAATATAAAAAAAAAATAAAAAAATAATATTAAAAAAAATCAAAAAAAATTAAAATAAAAAAAAAAATTTTTAAAAATAATATAAATTTAAAAAATGTATAAAATCAAAAAAAAAAAAACAAATAAAGTATAATATAAAAAATCAAATAATAATCATTAAAATATGAAAACAAAGCTCAAATGCTTTAATAATTTGTATAGGGTATACAAATGCTAACCGTTCTTATAACAAGCGTGTTTAATGCTTCAGTGAAATTTTACCTTATTTTCCCGAATGGCGCAAAAATACAAGTGACCAATGCAAACAAAAAAAACCTTGTAAGGCTTCTCGCCTGCCTCTAAGCGGTATACGACCCACAACATTTAGGGGACATGGAACATGTACAAATAAAAATAAAACAACAAGAAAATAAGTACAAGTGCAACTAACAAAGACAAACACAGCAACAGCGAAGTGGCAGAGAAAATAGTACAAATTTACCAGCTTAGGACTGTTTCATGCATTGCACAATACTGAAGAAAATTTCGATGGGCATTGAACTGAAATTTTCACATGTAACTCTTTGAATAGAGCAACGAAAATATAAAAAATAACAACAAAAAATCGGTTTTCTAATTAGATTTTCTAAACATTAAGCGCAAGAGAACTGAGTCATGGCCAGTGTTAGTGTCAGCAAATTTAGCGTTACATCTGCATACATACATACGCGTAAATATGCAGTTGTACAATGTTCATAGCATATTTGAAATGCACAAAGAACAAAGATAATTCCTACATCAAATATTAATATTAACAGGGCAGGAATGTGTATAACTTCATCAAATAATAATACATTAATAACAAATATTATTTGACATTAAATTTGAATATATGTTCTCGGAAATGGTTTCCTTGCTTGCTTTCCCAAAATGCTGCAAGCGACTTGTATTGAACGTTGCTGTTTATGAATCAATGAAAAAAAACTTAAAAGTTTGAATGGAATTTTCAATGAAACAATCGAGAAGGCGCGTTTCTTGCATATAGCCGAGGGTACTTTTAACATATTACTCTCTCAGTCGAGTGAAGTTTTCACTTAGTGTGGCAGTAATTGTTTTAAATCACATACGAATGTTTTGTTTAACTTAACTCGCATAGAAGCATCTTTCTTTAATCCAAAAAGTCGACTGAACTTTTGGGTAAGTCTCACTTCAAGTTGTAACGAAGCCTTCAAGCTTCAATGAATTTATTACAACTCGGGAAAAACAATCTATTTACGATAAAAGAAAAGGTTTCTGCCTCTAAATCATTGTTATTGCAATTTCAAGCGAATGAGAAGTTTGCGAAACTTTTCAATTTAAGTCGCAATAATTTTTTGTCTATAATTTTCAATTTTGTAAACAGGTTTTGTTAGCCATCTGCCTATAATTTAAAATATTTTTATTACAAATTCAACTTGGAAAGATTTTCAATTTAAGTCTCAACAATTGTTTATGTACCCTGTCTGGTAAACTTTTTATTGAATTATTAAATAACTTCTTGATTTAGTTAGAAACATTCTTTGTAACTCAAAGATTTCTTTACCACCAGTCGAATTAAAACTTTTGTTTTAACCGCCAATTTTTTATCTTAATCCAGGAGAGTTTTTTTTTATTTTTTTCATAAGGGGAAAATTTTTCGTTTTTAACCGAGAAAATCTAAACTTCGAGTTGAAATTTATGTTATCAAATACAGGCCTTTGTTAGCCCATGTTGAATTGAAATATTTCTTTATTATAAACGACCTTTTCATTTTAGGTGGACAATTTTCAGTCGTTTTCAATTAAAGTAAGTTTTTTTTTGTCTGTGTCGCCGAATCAAAACTTCCAAATCTATTTTTCCGTACATTATAATGAAAAACGGAACCATTACAGCATCGAATCTGTCGACTAAGTTCCGTAATATCTATATATTAATACGGAGACCAAATTCTTGTGATACCATTTTACCCTACTTAACATCAATATATTTGAATGAAAATTATATGGTTGGAAAGGTATTCTAAAGCTATGCATAGAAAACCGTTTATGCCACTATAGTGTCGTTATAGCAGGAAAAAGAAAGTTGAGAAAATGTAACGTTTCTAACAACAACCAGCATTGAAAAATCCATGCGGCTCACTGCTTGCTAAGCGAATTTGTGGAATGAGAGAAAGAAACGAAACACTGCCGTGTTTCTAGCTGTGAGAAAAGAAAACAAAAAAAAAACAGAGATAAGCTGTTGGCAAGAGGGGCATGCCGCAAACGTTAACCTCCACAGTTATGTTGGGATAATTTTTAAATAAAACCAATGATACGAATGGGTAGATTATTCTTTATTACTTATTTACTGTACATTTAAAGTAAAAGTTAATTCAAAACTTGTTTCAAGTTAGCATGTTGGCAAAGCGAAAATCGGAATGTGATGGCCAAGTTGAAGAAGGAGGAGAAAATTATTAGCAGAAAATGGGGATTTTAAAATGTAAGAACACTTTTTGTGTCCCTAAAAATATTTAGAGATAAATGAATTTCTATAGGGGAAAACATTGAACAGCGTAACCAGACAACATTTTCGAAAAAATGCATATGTAACGTAAACAAATAAATATGTGAAAAGTAACAGTCACAGAAAAGCAATAAATATGAACAGAGGAGTTACCGCGTAAATTGTTAAAATTGGCGCAAGAATATTTCAAAAGATTTTCATTTACAATTTTAAAAGTGCAATTTCTTAAATGTTTTTTAATGGCAGATACATTTTTACCGTTTTTAATCAAAAATATTAATAAAAATATAAATAATAAATTTTAGAAGAATGTTTGTATATGTTGACAGCCGTATTAAGTCAAGCAAAACATTCAGTTAAAGCGGTTTGGGTATTGGATAAAAATGTTTCCAACAAACGAAAACTCTCAAAGTTCTGTGACCGAAGCCGAAAACTCTAGAGTTTTCTGTGACACCCCTGACTGACACTTTTTCAGTACAGATTTTCAACTGTCCATGTTTTACTACTTTGTGTTTGTATCAAAATGAAGCGCTACATAAAGCAAGACAGGGATTATGTGTAAGGCGTACAATTGTTTTTCCGTTTCACTTTACTTTGCATTACCGGAATTAATTTAACGCCTTTGACAAATCTATATATTAATATTAATACAGAGACTCATTTTTTGTAATACCTTTTTTTTTTGTATTCATGCGGGCGATCGAATTTCGATACTAGTATCAAATAAAAAGAGTGTTTGTTGCAAGAGTCTCAAATATATATATATATTTTTAAAAATAATTAGTTTTAAAATTATTTAAGAAAATAGATGAAAATTGTGTTTTTAACCTTTTCCAGTTTTAATCTAGCAGAAAGTTTCTGAAGTAGAAAAACAAAATTCCCGAGAGAACTTTGACACTTTAAGTCAAAAAGAAACGGGGAAATAATGTTTCCAACTTTATAACTTCAAGCGACAAATTAAGATAGCTTTCAAATTCAGCCCAACAAAAATTATTCTATCAAATTAGCTGATTTTTTACTCAAATTTTGGTCCATGGAGGAGGAAAACATCAATAAAATGTTGTTGCATGTTCATTGGGCTTCTTGGAGGGGTTTACGGTGTTTGGAATTTTTTCCCACCCTTTTCCTCATGATATGAAGTGAGTTCGATTCGAAACGTTGTTGTTCGAATTTGCGTAAATTTGAACGATTTTGCACAGGACTCGCACACTCGCTCACTCAGCAGGAAACGGAAGTGTGTGTGGCTATGTGTGTGACGGGATTTCCTTTAAATATTTATGGAGCCACAGTAAAAGTAGCAGAAACGCATTTTATGCTTCATGAAACAAGCAGCTGCCAATGTCCCTAATTTTTCCCTTTGTTTGTTTTTAATACAAATGTTTACATCTGTGTTAGTATGTGTATGTATTTGCTTTTCAACTAAGAAAAAAGTTTTATTTATTTACAGTTATTTCCCCTCCCACACTCGTACACTTATTATACGTAGACCTAATGCGGCAGCTCTTCAAGCCCAAAAGTATTAAATAAATAAAAATATTGCACTAATGATTTATAGCCGAAAGTTGATTGTCAGCCATTGTTATTTATTTATCCATCTCTTCTTTTTCCTTTGAGTTATTTCATTCTTTGTTTGCCGTCAATTTGAAATCTCGCATGCGAAACAAATTGCCGACATGTGAGTTGGGAGTGGCTGTCTATGCCCACTTGCCGAGTAGCTGTTGGCATTTTTCAATTATTAAAATCTTATTGAAGTCAGGCATGGCAAACGAGATGACATTTCCTTTGCTACATGTGCACGCTGATGGGAGAAAGTTGGTTCGCAGACAATGAAAAACTCAAATTTGAATTCCAAAGGAAAGTCTCTGAGAAAGGACTTCGCCCATCGTCGCCCATCATCATCGTCATCTTCATTGGCGTCAATCAAGCGAACGCATGAGATTGAGAACGGTTAGGAGGACGAACAGTTGCGATGGTACCAAGATTACAAGCAACAAACTCGTCGGTTAATGTGCACGTATTCAAATCACACACTCAAACTCATTCAAAGTTATACACAAATACTATACTCATATAAACAACTAAACACTTTCGCAAAGAAAATGACGCAGACGATAACAGCGACGACGAAGAAGAAACGTATCGTTTTCATTTGAACAAAGCTGTAAATGTATAAATGCCACAGACCTAGTTCCAAAGCAAATTCTTTTTCGTCTAGCTAATTTTTTTGTACTATTTTACTCATTTTACGCCGACATACACACACACATGGAAACACTTACTGATAGTGCTTTTATTCAATTTGCAACTTGTGTGATTTCAAAAATCCTACAATAATCATTAAGACTCGAGAGTTGCTTTTAAGCTACTTTTGGAGACTTTTCATTTCTAGGCTTGATCTTGTTGTTTTAGTCTGTTTACATTATTTTTTGTTAGTTTTATTAATACTTTCTGGGCGTCTCATTTTACGCTATTTCATGTGCCATAAGAAAAATATACACTTTATAATATATCCTTTCCAAAAATTTTACCATCTAGAACTTGTTGCTAATTGATTTCTTAAAGACACGTGCTCTATAAAATAGAAAACTATAATTGTTCAGTAAAAACATTTGCTTTATTTTGTCCTTATTGCAGCAGCTTGACTACTGGAGAGTATAGATAGGATAAAATTAATATTAAGGGCCCTAAATAAAAGGGCGTATTTGCTTTCAGAGGTAAATTATTTTAAAATTTGATTTCAGAACATTTTTAGGATAAAATTAGGGATAGGTATCGATAAATTAATCGAAATAATCGATGTTTTGTTGAAATATTCGGTGTTTTTTTAATCGATGTCATCTGGGTTCGATAAATTTTTCTTTTTTTTTGGGGAGCATTGGAGTTTTACAGATTCAGAAGCTAGTAAAAAATAATAATCGATGTCACTGTTTTGTTGGTCGATACCCATCCCTATATAAAATCTACAAAATAAAAGTATAATCAAAAGTGTTTATATAACTCTCAGTCAATAAACAACAGAATTCTATGACAGATATATTGGAAGCACTTTTCCCACCACATATTTAGAAGCTAAAAACAACTGCTATTTTTCCTGCTGTTTTTTAGAATGGAAGACTAAAGATAAACTTGGCATATCAATTTTTTATTTTATTGGCAAAAAGTGAAGTATGATAAATACACATATACACCCAGCGATAAAAAAAACGCAGTCAAAATTTTTTTTGTATTTGTGACTTCTCTAGCTTGGAGTTCCAAAAATGTCATTCTAAGCAACTACATTTATTTTTATTATTTTTTTTTACAAAAACAAATGCAAAACAAAATAAAGAAGACGTTGAACTACAAGTAAAAGTGATCGCAAACAAAAGTTGAGAGCTATGTGTGTGTGAGAGACAAACTCGGCGTAATGTCTAAATTGATTAATCGTGATATTTTCTCTGGTTGGCTGTAAATTTTGTCAATTTTTGCAATTTGATTCACCTTTTTAAAGCAGCTATTGATTAAATACATATAAAAATCAAAAGTATAAGTCAAAGATATAAAATCAACTACAAAACACGAAGAAGATAAGCAATTTAACATTAACATAACATGTTAGTGACGCCCTACCAAAAAATCGCGCAACGCGACTAAAGAAGTTTTTACTTGCCGGCTAGTTATAATAAAAAATAAAGAAATAAAAATTAGCCATAATTAGGACCACACCATTGCGCTAAATTGTTGAGCATTTGCAATTTTAATGAGGCAGCAACGAAAGCACTAACGCACTAAAGTATGCAATAGCAAAAAAAATAATAACAATGTGAAAATTAAAACCGAAACGGCAAGAGCTCAGCGACGTGGAATTGACATAAAAAGAAACGAAACAAAGAAGTGGGCAAATGAGTATTGAGTGAAATCGAAATATGAGAATAGACACACACACACAAGCAACGATCAAAAATGTATTTACATGTGTGTTTGAGTAGATATGTGCGAATGCTCGTGTCACTTATATTTCTCCTTGCTCTTGCCGCAGCGGTAGCAAGTGTCATAAGCGAAATAAGCGTAGTTTTAAAAATTGCGGACGATGACAGCTATGACGTCGACGTTGTTGACGATGTCTTACAATTGATGTCCAGTACAAAATGCGAAATTTCCTAAAAATTATGCCACAAATTTTCTACGCTTCTTCTCTCACCTTCTCTTTGTACATATTTATTTGGTTTTTTTTTATTATTATTCACTATTCATTTCCATCATGACTGACCTTACGGGGGCCGACGGACTCACCTTAATTGTTGACGAAAACGACGACAGGTATTTAAAAATGTGTCACACACATTTACATAAACTCAGCGAAAAAAACCAAAATCAATAAAATAGTAATAAGAAAATTGGGTTTGAGGAAATCGACAAGAAATTATACAAAGTTAACCCATTAACGCAGACAAGAAAAACAAACACAATACAACACACACAACAAGCGTCATAAGACTTGACATGGCAAACCACGATTTCTGCAAAGTTTGTATCCCTGTCTGTCTATTCTATTTTTCTTAGAACTTAATCGACTGAGTGATGAATAGGAAAGAACTTGAATTAGCGTGGTTCAATGGAAATTCAAAATATGAATACACTTAACGTCGTGGTTTACGTTTGTAATAAAATTTAAAAAATTTTAAAACCTACAGATTATCTTTAAAAGAAGAAAAAATAAAGTTTTCAAACCGTAAGAAAAAAAAACTTCTTTCTATAAAACCATATATTTGTTTTTGTTTAATGTTGTTTATTTTTGTATTTTATATTCTTATTACATTTATGTTTATTTTACTTTATTTTTCTCTACAATTGTATTAATTTAATTTAAATGTATATTATTTTTGTTACTATTTTGATTTTTTTTTCCCTACATCCTTACAAAAATGAAAAACTTTTGTGATCTGCTCACATAAATTAGCTGCAACCCTAAAATAACGTTTTAACCATGTACTAATAATCTTAATAAAAAATAAAGACATATGTACACGACATATGGGAAATAAAATAAAAATAAAAAAATAAAACCAAATGGGAAAGGTAAGGTTTCTCAATAGCTTCAATATCGGCGAACAATTCAAAACACTTTTCAAACTTCCAATCAATTTGTTGATCAAACACTTTCAAATGAAAATAAACCTGAAGAATGTGGTATAAAAAAAAAATAAAATAAAATAAAACACTGGTCCTTATGGGATTTCTTGTATTAAGACCCGATTTATTTATTTTGTTTAATTATAATAAAATATGATCAATAGTTAATAAGAAACAATTATTCAACTCACTTCCAATCAGGATCACTTAAAAGCACTTGAACTTTTAATAAATCCTTAAACGTTTTCCTTAATTTTATTTTATTTATTTCTTTATAACACTTTGATTTGTACGCTTTAACTTTAGAACTATAACTGGCTTAAAAGTGAAAAGATTCACTGTATTTTATACTAAAGACATTTATTGACTTCAAACAAAACTTTAAATGTGTTCCCACACAAAGCTTAACACACTCATATGAGAGCAGTTGAACCAAGGTAAGAGAAACCGTTCTTCTGTTCAAAACTTCATAAAATATTTCAGAGGGACACTCAATGTTTACTTACTACTTTTTTTAAGGATAACACTCTGCAATGATATCACACAAAATCACCACTTTCTCACTTTAATACTATTAAAATAATAGTAATGCCAAATTGCCGGCTAAGCAAACTGCTCTGAACTGATGAAGCTCTTAAGCAATCGGGCCAATTTATAGCAACACATTCGAGTGTTTTTTTATTAACTCCACTCGATTAGTGCGCAAAGTCCAACATTGGATCATTGATCACTCAACATTCGATAAAAAGAGAACTTACACTTCATTGAGTGCGAGAAATTGCAACAGTCAGCACAATATAACAAGTGAAAGAAAAAGTTCTGCAAAAGTTAGTGTCGAACGCGTTACTCTTTTGAGTAATCCTTGTCGACCAGAACTGAGTAAGAAAAATAAACATAAAAATCGAGTGGAAAAGTAAAGCGTGTTTTAGTAAAACTCAACAAAAATGTGGAGAGCATAACTAAGAAAGAGTTAAGATCTCTGAGCGTTTCTGATCATGAGACATTCATATCGAACAGGGGTGTAAATTATATATATTATTTATTATAGGTGCATTGGCGCGAGTTATGGCAATAAAGGCTGTATCATTAGGATATGTTGCAATATCAATATCATTTGCAGATGGCAAGTCAGCTATAAAAATTGTATATTAGACGGATCCCAATACGGACGGATCACTTGATAAACTCTAGCATTAATTAAATACAGCATTGGGGGTTCTTCTGATCCATGGACGTTGAACTTGTGATTAGTGATGAGCGATTTTGAGCAAACGGTGATTATTTCACAGTGACTTTCAAGTCACTGTGACTCACTGTGATTCACTTGTTCCTTAAATTGGCAATCAAAGTTTGCTAAACCGTGATCACAGATGCTTCGGTAAACTGCTCATTTGTTTTCGGTAACTGTGATCACAGTTACTTTGACATGTTGCTCTCAATAGCATTAGACTACTTTAAACTGACTAAACGAATTCAAAAACCGAATAAGATTTTTGTGCAACACTACAAAGCGGTTATTGTTAAATTCACTCAAATATCTTATTAAAACTACTTGCAATTTGTTTTTTTCACCTCAACTATGTCGAAGAGAAGGAAAACAAGCAAAACATCAATTTGTAATCTTAGAAGACATTTGCAAAGCAGACATCCAACTGTATTCCTCCATACAAATGTTACTCCCGTGCTGTTAAATGTCAATTTGCTAAATTCATAAATTACGTTGTATTTATTAATGGAAGTACTGATTCAATTAAACAACCTGCTAATTATATGTCGTTATGGTTTGAATTCGAAAAACAAGCTGCTACAACACAACCAAAGTGAACAGCCAGTTCACATGCAAAGATATATGGACTCGGGAATTATTCCTCGGACCCACTTGTATGGTGGAAAAATAACAAATACATGTACACTTTTTTGTCAATGGTAGTCCAAAAGTACAAATTGAGTGTACTTAGCACATCAGTATCATGTGGGCGACTTTTTTCTAAAGCCGGGATTATTATTACATTAAATATCTTTAACATATTCCTTTAATTTTTTTTCTTTGTTAGTAAAAAAGCTTTTTGTTTTGCTTTTTGGTCAAGTTCATATACAAATTATTATTACATTTGAGGGCTACTATCATTGTGAGCAGTTCACACTGTGACTGCGAAATCACTGTTTAGCTCACCAGTACTTGCGATTGCTAACATATGATTTCAATAGTAAATAGTAGAAGCTGGTAGCCATTTCTTAATTTTGCTAAATAATCCTGGATGCCATATTTTTTTGAATGCTTGATTGACTCTAATAAGCAGCAGAAAGCAATCCAGTGTTCAGATACAATATATATTGATTTATTTATTAAGCTATTTCTTGTATCGTTTTGCATAAAAATTTCTGACTTGATGCTCCGATTTTGGTTTAGAAGACCCTTTAAAATTATTACCCTCTTAGTATTCAAGACAACTCCTGTACAGACTATGACTTTACTGAAATTTCCTTCTGTTGCACAATTAAATAGAAAAAGTGGCGTTTCTGAACCAATCCTATATGTTTGACTTGGCAATAAATCAAAGTAGCCTTATAACTTTGATGCCGATTTGATTCCAATTGCTCCTTGCAATAGCTAATCTGGTGTTTTTCATTTCAAGGAGTCTAACACAATGCAAAACCACGACAGAATTCAGCATGCCAAATAAGCTCTACTGGAAATGTATTTAAAGTGAAACCTTAAAGAAGTTATATTTTCATGATTTTGAATTCGTTGAATGTAAGTGGGCATATAACATTACAAAGTCCCAATCATTTGTTTGTTATTTTTTTATTTCTTTATTGTTTTTTGCTTTGGGTTTCGGTTTAGGGTTGAATTCGAAGTAAAAGCTTTACTGTTGTTTTCTGTTTTTGTTCACATAGACTTTGGACTTGAAGCGGTTACTTTTCAATGACAACTGAAAGGCAAATGTGAGGTTTTTACCTGGCAACCGTTATCCGAATTTTTTTTTATTTTTTTATTTCCCATATGTTGTGTACATATATCTTTACTTTTTATTAAGACTATTAGTACATAGTTTAAACGTTATTTTATGGTTATAGCTAACTTATGTGAGCAGATCACAAAAGATTTTCATTTTTGTAAAGATATAGGAGAAAAAACCAAAATAGTAACAAAAATAATATACATTTAAATTAAATTAATACAATTATAGAACAAAATAAAGTAAAATAAACATAAATGAAATAAAAATATAAAATACAAAAATAAACAACATTAAACAAAAAAGAAAAAGAAAGAGGTATTGATATATGTGTTGTATCTAGCTTCGAATTTATTCTACCAGATCCACTGGCCTTGTCCTCTGTAACCTGCGTCTGCATTGTAGTTCCTGTATTGGTAGTAGGTTGACACCAACATTTAAGTGTTGGGTAAGCTTCGTCTGGTAGATACTACTTATTTTTGTAATCTCCTCTGTTACTGTTGGAATATTAAGATCACGATGCAGATCATCGTTAGTTATATACCACCCAGCCTTGGTGATCATACGAATGATTTTTGATTGTTGTCTTTGTATTATATCTGTATTTAATTTTTTGGCCGTTCCCCAAATTTGTGCTCCGTACGTCCAGATTGGTCTTATAATGGCTTTGTAGATCAGTATTTTGTTTTCCAATGTTAACTTTGATTTAAGCAGCCAATACAATTGACTAATCCTCAGCTTGATCTGATACCGTTTTTTAAGATTATGGTATTTCCAGTTGAGTTTGTTGTCAATATATAATCCTAGGTATTTGACTACATTTTCAATTTTTACGTCAGCTCCGTCAATCGTTATAAGAGGTGGTGTGCATTTAGTTTTAGTTGTATATATAACATGTACTGTTTTGGTATTATTTACTTTTATTTTCCACTTTTCAAACCACCTTAGGGTAGTATCCAGATGCTGTTGCAGTTTGGATGTTGCTGTGTTTACTTGTCTATGTGCGCTAAGTATTATAGTGTCATCAGCAATTGTGTCTATCATTGAAGAGTCGTCATTTGGTGATGGTATGTCCGATGTGGTACGCCTGTTTTGATTTTTCTTAATGTGGAATATTCATCTGAGTACTTAACGAAAAAATATATTGCGCAATTTGCTGATTAATCCTTTGTGCCAAACTTTGTCGAATGCCTTTTCTACATGTAGAAAAACTCTTATGCAAAACTTTTTGTCGTCAAGATCGTTTAAAATTTGTTGTATGGTCGAGTGTTTTCGTCGAAAGCCAAATTGGTGGTCAGGTATTATATGTTTGCGTTCTATAATAGGTAACAGTCGCTGGCACAGGAGCTTCTCGAATATTTTTGACAGCACTGGAAGTAATCTAATTGGTCTATATGATGCTGGATTATATACGTCTTTACCAGGTTTAGGAATTGCAATGACTTCTGCCACTTTCCATACTTTAGGAAAGTAATTTAATCTAATTATCGCGTTGAAAATATTACGTATGTGTACCACTGCTTGAAATGGTAGCTCCCTTAAAAGTTTTCCGTCAATTTTGTCATATCCGGGTGCTTTTTTGGGCTTTATGTTGTGCTGTATACACAAGTCAGTTTTGTTGTTGTGCCATAGTTTGGACTTGGTTGTGTTCACTTCAGTTGAATTAAGTTCGAGTAGTATAGGTGTATGGTCTCAAGATAGTTCCAGCCTTGATGTTATGACACATTTATTTAAGTTATGTCTTTGAGTATATAAAAGTCAATGTGGACTGGCTTTTTATTTTTGTCTGCTGGCCAATACGTGGGTTCACCGGTACTAAGATGTTTAGATTTTGCTAACAACAGTGCACCCTGTAGGTTTTTACCTTTCTTGTTTGATATTCTGGAACCCCAGTCTGTATGCTTCGCATTGTAGTCCCTGCAGCTATAAAGCGTTGTCTGAGAGTTTTTAAGAAGTCAAGGTATTGCGACTGTGAGATATTGTGCTTTGGTGGGCTGTACACGGCTGTTATTCTTAGTTGTCCGGATGAGTCGAAGATTTGTATGCTTGTCGACTGAATATAGGTTTCTTGGAATGGAAGCAGTACGTTATGTTTAATGTTTTGTTTAATAATGATAGCAGTCCCACCATGTCCTGTACCGTCGGGATGGCTTGTGTGGTATATCTTGTATCCACGTATATTCATGTGCTGGCTACTTGTATGGTGTGTTTCCGATATCAAAGCAATGTTAGTGTAGTTGTTGTGTAGGAAAAGCTGTAGTTCATTCATGTGATTTTTTAATCCGTTTGCATTTCAAGTTAAAATCTTTATTTTAGTGTCCGTATTTAATGTTATCCGTATAAAATAATAAATAACATATGTATTTAGGAGTTATGTAGGAGTTGCATTGATTGTGCTTTTGTTATTGGCGTATCCAGTGCCGGCAACTGGCGACTGTAATCAGAGAAAGCGGCAATTTTTCAGTATTTTTCCACAGAATCTGACACAGACATAAACATTCAAGCATTAAAGACTTGTTGTTGCTTTTGTCGCCGTCGTCGACTGACGCCAGTTAAAATCACAATTAGCGTAAGCTGATTACTATATACAAATTCCGGGAACTGTCGCAATATGACTTTCTCTCGACGAACAGACAAAGCTAATATACCGTCCTGCTTTTTACTGGTATGGCAATTGAAATATGAGGCGGCGTGGGTGGTTTCAGAATCACTACGCAAAACGATGCAATTGCTTAACAAGAAAACGAGTCATGAATAAGAAACAAATGAGTACGTGGAGCAACGACGATGCCTAAGGCTGTGATTGCTCGGTTATTCGCTTCTGTTCTCATTTTCGGCTACACCAAAGACCAATAAAACGAAGAAGCAGAAAAAGCTGCCAAAAAGTTTTGAGTTCGTTTGGTTCGAGTTTCATTAAAAAAAATATATCTAATTAAAAGGCAAAAATGACAGGGTCATGAGAATAAAAAGAATAATAAGTCGAATTATTTCAGAATACATAAGTTCCTCCACGCAACTAAGACACCCTGATTAGAAGATTAAATTAGATAGAATTTTTCTCACAGGTTTCGGTAACGGCAGCGGTCGGATGTTACCTAAGCCCATCGGGCTATCGTAGCATAAGCCGCTTGCCTTTGCCAGCCATTGAAAACCCATAAAAAGTTCACAGATAGTGTCAGCAAAGTGACCCTAGTTAAATGAGTTGCATGATCCAGTTTTATTAACAGAAAACAAACCTTAAAAACCGTAGATGGTGAGTCTCAGCACAAGTCAATACCTCTTTTGGTTAGTACCAATTCAGCATTCAAAAAAAAATAATAATAATAATAATAATATTAATAAAAGAAAGTAAAAAAAAGTTTAAAAAAACGTATAAAAAAAGGGATAAAAAAGGTATTTAAAAAAAGTACAAAAAAATAAATAAAAAAAATTTTAATAAAAAACTGTTGGGCGAAATCCATTGATATATGAATAAATTGAAAAGTCTTTACCAACTCCCTTAGAGAAACTTCAGAACCACTACCCTAGTAGTGTTCTTGTTCATATAGCCTTTCAACTTTGAGGTCTATTTGCTGACAGAATTACAGCTACTCGTTACCGCTTTCATACTCATTGCATGCTTTTACGGGTCGATGAGTACAAATTGAATGATTTATTTACTAAGCCTTTGTTTGAATGGAATCGACTTGGCACCCACAAGGAAGTGTGATTTTCATATGCGAAGCACTTTATTGCGGTCAAAAGTTTGATGAATTCTATAAGATTCATGATGATGAGTTCTATAAGGTACTGTCCCCAAGTTCAGAGAGATGGACTATCGGCATCGGTCTTATAAGTTGACAACCTGATATTATAGAGGAAATATATAACGCTGATGAGTCTGCATTATTTTAGAGCGTACTTCCTGCAACGACATTATTTTGAAGGGTATTTCCTGCAACGACATTAGTTCATAATGGAGAAAAATCAGCACCGGGCAGAAAAATATCAAAAGATCGTGTTACTAAAAGTAAGTGCCCTGCGCGAACTTAGATATAACTCATAAGTTACCACTCTTAGTAATTGGCAAATCAGCAAAGCCAAGAGCTTTTAAAAATGTTGAACTCCCTGTTGTGTACAAGTCAACTAAAAAAGACTGGATGTCGACTTTAGTTTTTAAGCATTAAGAGATTACAGGCGTGCCAAAACAAGACACTCAGGAGAATCACGGGCGCCCCATAGTACGTCCGCAACATCACACTGCACAGTGAACACAAGATGCCTACGGTTCTGGCGATAATTAACTCCACTCCACTGAGATCCTTCTGATGCATGCCAACCCTCTGGCGTCCAGCCTCATCCGCTACCAAACAAGGCGTAGACTGAAAAGGCTGCACCCGCACGTTCTCCCCCTAAGAAAGTAGTGGTAGCTTTCTCAGTCATTGCCTTACGCAACTATTATTATCTTCATAGTCTAGTCTAATTGTATTGTCTAGTCTAGTATATATACGCGTCTTTATCTTTAATCTTACAAATGTGCATTGCAGTTTAATGCAATTAACGTTAACCATTATCAAAAAAAAAAAAAAAAGTTTTAAAGATTGGTTCAGTTCAAAAACGTGAAGGCTTTTTTGACAAAAGTAAACAAGCCATTGAAAGCACTTTTGGTAGTCTATCACACCCAAACGAAAAACAAATCAATTCTGACCCTAACTTAAGGGTGATGTTTCTTCCACCGAATTGCACGGCAATCCTACAACCAATGGACCAAAATTTAATTCAAAGCATCAAAGTAAGATATAGAAAGAGTCTATAGAACAACATCCTTAAAAAAACTACGGAAAAAAAACTACTTTACGAAATGCCTTGATATTAGTAAAAATAGCATTGTAAATAGTTGGTCAAGGTTGCGCCCTAAGGTTTCCTCACAAGAAGGGGACAAAGAAGATGATATACCACTTGTTCAGTTAAGAGAGAAGGATGCGACATGTCAGGATATGAGCAGCATATATTCTATAATAACCAATCTTAATCCTTGTGATGAAATTATAAGGATAAAATTATTGCTTGGGCACGTGGAGAAAATGAATACGCATATGATTATTCTGATGAGGATATAATTCAGCCAGTTAGGCTAGATCAAAATATTGAAGATAACTTAGATTCTGATACTAATGTTGAAGAAACTGATGTGGTAACCGATAAAGTGTCAAATAAAGAAGCAATAGAACTTTTTGCTAGAACTATTTTGTGGGCTAAACAGACAAACGCCTCTGGAGCTAAAATATTATTTTTAAGTGAATTAAAAAATAGAGTTGCAAATTTACGAAAAGAAAATTGTGTTCAACGACAAGTAACCTCGTATTTTAAGAACTAAATGTTATTTTATTTGATCGTTACTTTTTAAATGAATTTATGATAATTTAATTAATATCAATTAAAATTTATGCCTATACAAATAGTGTGTATCACCTTTGTGTAATGTTTTGATTTTTTATTGTAGTCCGGACAATTCAGTAATCCGGACAGTGGTCGAAACTATATGTGTCCGGACTAGGGAGGTTATACTGTACTTCTAAGCAAGGCCATATAGGCACAGATTACATTACGAGATCCTTGTATGCCTAGAAGTATGGCTACTTCATTTTACTTTAGGTATTCTGTAGATATCCCGAGCCTAGTCGAATAGTCGTAGTTTTTGGGTTGCTGATCGTTTACAATAAGTAACTCTCTCATAGCTAATTGAGAGCCGACTCAGTGGAATACTTTTCTCAGAATCCTTTACGTTCTTTATATCGATTTTTGCCATGTAGCCTTGACCACCAAACAGTGAACTTTTTAAGGCACTTTCTGTGATCGTTTATTCGTTAAGGAGGCAATACCAATAAGACCTTACACTCCCAGAACTTGTTTTGCTAGCTCATCTGCTATAAAGGTAATACAAAAGAAGAAAACTAAAAATTCTTTTTACTTTTTGAACAGACCTCGTAAATTAATGAGTTAATTTAGAGCATTTGAAAACGAACACAATTGATTTATATCCGTTACAACCCGAAAGTGAAGGCGGAAGTCGACTAGAATACGAAACCGAAGCAAATAAAACGCTTACAATTTTCATACAACCCAAACGAGCTGTGTGACAACGCCTAGCTCTTAAGCACACCTAGGCTGCAACGTTGACTATATAAACACGCATAATGCGCCACACCTTTGACTGGTGTTTAAATTGGTATGGAGTGAAATATTTGATTTTGTGGAAATCGAAATAAAACTGATATCAAAGAAAACTGTACCTTAAATATTGTTTGAGCAGATCCAAATCGAAGAGGTTCAATGTTAAAAAGATATAGGGTAAACTATTAAAAATAACTTGAACAATTTTTTTTTAAATGTTAGGAATATTTAACAACCACCTGTTCTTGAACTGAAAACAATAACTAATCATAGGAACGTAGACTTGAACTGGGGAATATTTGTATTATAATTTGTAGTAGAGCTGCCATACAAAGCTATGCCACAACGTTCTTATGAAATACTAATTTTCACACTTTCTATACCCAATTAGTTCTCACACATTGTTGTGATTTTAAAAATATTATTGTAGAGATTTCCTTTTCTCTGTTGACAAACATGACTAAAGAACTAATGCCCGAATTACTTTCCACTTAGATACCATTAAACTCGTTGTTGGTGGTGTTCTAGGTGGAGTACAACTACCGTTCTATTGTTTCATACTTAATATAATAATTGATAAGTTGCTTTACAACAATAACAGCAACAAAATGAAGCAGAGAACGACGACGATGACGACGACCGCAATGCAAGATCACGTTGTCCTGGAGGCCTTTTTTAAATGTTTTTTTTGTCTTTGGTCTTTGTTTTGTGAGTTGATTAGAGCATTACAACTGCCACCGCATGAGTGTGTATGTGTAAAATGAGCAGCCAACGGCCACACACACACTACCACACAGCCCCACACATAATCGCTCTATAAGAAATAGTTAAACACAGAATTCTCCTCCAACACAGCAGCATTAGACGACAGCAGCTTTCATACCAAGAATTCTTGCTGCAGATGCCGTTATTTTGGTTTGCTATGTATATGTGAATTCTTACGTGTTTGTGTATAAGTGTGTGCGAGTATACAAATATGTAGGTCGAAATGCATGCATGTCATTGAAGCCATCTCTAAATCGGCTACAGCTTCGAAAGAAGGCATGAAATGAAGCACGCTGTTTTTGGAGGCAATCACATAAGTACGTTTGAATACGACTATCTGATATCATAAAGCGTATGTATGTTTGTACCAACTACTAAATGAGACAACATAGCCCATTTCGTCACCTTGATACAAGCCATAGTCCCGCAGCAATTCTAAAAGCAGTGCCGCCAGTGAATGAGAGACGAGTGGAGCGCATGTACGTACATTTAGTACGTAGGCTAAGCAAATAACCGGTGAATCGTTCAAATAAACAGTAACGGCTGTTAGTTTCCTTAGAAGATTCCTACGTTCCTGTTGTATGGCATATGAAATCGGCTTATTTCATAATTGTCTGCCCACTTGTAAAATATTTGTATGTGGTGCCAAGTGTTTCAAATAACAAACCATAATAATACGCGGAACAAAATATAACTCCACAAATGCACTTACACAAGGTGAAAAAAAAATTAAATGCACCTATGTAAGTCCACCTATGTAAGTAAGTTGGTGAGCACCAAATATATACAATTCTCCATAAAAAAATAAAAACAACAAATTTAGAATAAGAAGATGAAAACAGTTATTGCACTTCGCAGTGTTTTGCGGTCAATAAACTCAACTCCAAACAAGAGAGAGAGAAAGAAATGCGCTGAAAACAAAAGTGAAGAAGAAGATGCAGAAGCAGCAGCAGCATTGGCAGTAACAACGGTCGCAGCAATAACGGAAATACCCAAAAAAAGAAAGGTGTCAGCAAAACAACAAACAAACAAGCAACCCAGAAAAGACGCTTGTTAATAACTGTAAAGATTTATAGTAATATTCGACTTACATGCAATTCAAATGTTAACGATACGATCTTATTTTTAAGTCACACACTTTGTTTTGTTTATATTTCGCTTATTATTATTATTATTTTGTTTTTCATACACTCAGCACGGCAAAACAGCTGCCTGAAAGTGTGACACGGATTCAATAAAAAAACACACATACAAACACCCACATAAGCTCAAAAAAATATAAGTATATATTTTGAAAATACGCAAAAACGTAATAAAAATAAAAAAATTTGCCAATTTGCACAATTGCGAATTTGATTTTTAGCGCGCGATTCAACTTATTCGTATTAGAAAACTTTGTACAAGACTTACTTCTTTTCATACCCTACCGTTCCGTGACTGAAACCCGAATTGACCGAGCGTCGTGCATTAATAAACGTTAACGCAAGATAACGGCACTATGCCTTTGCCTTCTATGGCCGGCACAAATATGCGTGTAGAGTTACCGTCGAACGTTATAAAAATAAACACTAAAATAAGCTATAAGAAACATCTGCGCGCATTTCCAAGAAGCGTATACAAAACCACCATCTATCATACTCCACAATGTGCTTAGAAATGACAACACCTAAGTTGCCAATAAATGTTTCGAAACAAAAGGCGCGATATAAGAAATTTTATGTTGCTCAGTAATAAATGCGCATAAGTTGTCTAAAATATACATGAAAACAAAAGGCAAAATAAAAGAAAATTTCAGTTCAAAATGCATATGATATATGCTCCTCCACGTTTGTAAAGAAGCGTAAGGCTATGTATCCTTACGTATAATATCGTTAAGAACTATGTAATATAAGTTCACAAGAAACAAAAACGTAGAATTTAAATTTCATTGCGCAATTGACTTGTATATTGTTTAGTTCTAAAAACAAAGAGCACTTATTGTTAAGAATATATGTATGCTCTTTGCTAAAAAAGAACCGGAGACTGAATATGTAAATTGGAATCAGTTATAAAACGCTCTGTTGAAATGTTCCTCAAAATTGTAGTAATTAGAAACAAAAACGTAAAGTAGTAAGCAGTAGTAGTAGTAAAAAACGCAACGTAAAACATTGTAAAGTAGGAAACAGAATGGTGAAGTTGAACCTGAATCCGGCGAAAAATTCCACACAGCTGTTTGTGTGTGAACGAACACAATATGAAACTGAGACTGAGTCTGAAGCTCAAGGACATATTTAGTTTTTATATTTATTAATCTTTATTTTATATATTTACTAGCAGGGCCCCGGCTCGTTACTGCCTTCTGGGATCTGTCTACTGCTGCGATTTTCTCATTGATATACCAGTGTTTGACTTTTTGGATGGCATTTCGTAATCTTAATTTTTTTGATTTTTATTTTCATTCGATATTTGAATCGTGATGCTCGTGTCAAACGGTGTCGAATTACATAGGGTCCAAGCAAACAAACAAGCATCATTTTTTATATATATAGATTTTTATATCATACTCAAGTAATTCGATTTCTTTTATTGCCTCATCTATCAAGTCCTTGTCTTCTCCATTATTTCCGACTACGGCGAATCTAGTTTTGAAAACCTGTAAATTTTTATGTTACATACATTTGTTTACATTTCTGTTGACAATTTTATCCTGCTGTGGTACAATTCCCTCTGAGTGATTACTTGAGGGTCTGATGGTCGTTGTAGGTCCTCTTCAAAATAGCATTTTAAGTGTGCCAAGTTGCACATTCAATTTTCTGTTGTTTTTAAATTATCAATATTTAAAGGTGATTTGGTCCAGTGGTTTTTCTTAGAAAATTATAATATAGCAACAAGTACTTAGTGTACAATGACATATGTTTTTTTTGGCGATGAATTTATTGTTCTAAACAATATGATAAACCTTGACAACAGAACTTCAAACACATTCTCTACAATTCTCCCTCCTCGTGACAATCTGTAATTGAAGGCGATTGTTCTGTGACTGTATGCCTTTATCCGTATCCATATTGCACCAACGTTTGCTAGCCAAATCTGATTTCAAAGGATGTTTATCATAATGGTTTGCGCAAACATATTTGTGTGTTGCATGGGGCATATTTTTGTAAATAAATTTCAATTTACACTAAAACGGTCACTCTAAAGCCAGAAAAGCGCTCAAAGAAAAGCAGCTGTCTAATATAAGCAAACCAGCTGTACCGTTGCCATTGTGGCTTCATAAACAGTTTGATAATCATAGTAAGTGGTTTTGATGAGATTTTCTGTAGTGACTACAACTTATTTTGGCATAAAGAAGCCATTATTATGATTAAGAAAGTCACAGTGATATAAACGAAATCAATATTTAAACAACTTTTGTAGTTGTACGAAATTTCCTTAATGAAATGAAAAATGTGTGCGTATTCAATATCAAAAAACAAGAAATATGGCAGTAAGCTTATCCTTTGCAAATATTCAACATACATTTGGCCATGTTTCAATATAATGAATGAATACTTATGTAGGTATGAATAATTAATGTGCTTCACCTATTTAAGCACACTATTGAAGAGAAACGGCTGCACAAAATAGTAGGAATCAAGTTTTAAGATAATTGGGGCAAATAACGTATTTAATTATTTATATGATGCCAAACAAAACCAAACAGGAGAAACAACGACAACAGCAACAAAGCAACAACGACACAAGCAGTCATTCATTCTAATTCTCTTTCACACTCATTATCCTACGCTTCAGACGGACAAACCAATGCTGATCCCCTCTACATCTCTCAAGCGTCCTGGACTATCGTGAATTTCGTTTCACTCTTTCACACTCATTCTCCTTCGCAGTAGACGCACATGCCAAGCACCAACTTCCTGAATTCCGTTTCACTTTTTTTGGACTTACACCTCGCTAAAGAAGTTTCACTTCAATAGAAAATATAACATAAATTTCAATCATCGGTTCCACATTTAAGGAAATAGCGTAAGCCTTATGTTTTCATATTAACACAAGACACAAATACGTTTGTATCAATAATTTTCACACCATTTTCAGTTCCAAGTATTTTTGTGGTGTTCACGCAGATTGAAGGCATCATGGACCTAATAAGGTATATATACATTCTTCATCAGCTCGATGATACAAAATCACTTGCCCATATACGTCTGTAGAGGTAGAGAGTTGAAATGAGGTTTTTATTTTTCGATCACTAGGAGGGTTACTATAAGGGTGTACAGATTTCAATTCAAGATCCTTTTGGAAAATTTTTTTCTTTTAACCTATCAAACTGAAATTCGAATTAAATTTATATTTAGAATCGAATTTATATCTTCGGTTTACTGTTTCGTGTAGCTTCCACACAAGCTTGCGTTAACATCTACATCAATTGAGTGTGAAGAGTATAGCAAATCGACATAGAATTCAACCCCCTTTTTTAGAATTTTTGAATTTCCCGCCTCATTTTGCATCTTTTTCGAGAAACAAAAAACATAATTGTGACGACTTCAATCGTTGTCTCGCTCCCACTACTATGCGTAAAAATCAGCTGTTATCAGTAGAACTGCTGATTTGTTTCATTGTTGGAACGCCGGGAAAAATGTTTGCTAATTTGTCAATATCGGTTTTTGTTGAACTTTTTTTTACATAAAACAATAAAAAGACAACCCCAGATTAATGGCTACGCGCTTGTTGCAAAACGTACGGCATTTACCACGTTTGTATTCAATTGCGACCACAACGCCGGCATTGTCGTGTGATGTCTTGGTTTGCGCCAGGAGACTACAACGGAGTTATGCAATTCACAGCAAGTCAAATACAGGAACGGCGTGTACCCGTTCACTCGACGAGTACACGATTAAGCGTCAACAAAGCAATGCGACAGCGGCAACACGTGGGGCACGTGCGTCGGAGCCTACGTTGGATGTGTTATTGGCGCGCCTAGAGTCGCAGTACAAACAGCACGGCTATCTGAACTATGAGCAATGCCAACGACTTGTGCAGCTATTGAACGATGCGCAGCTAAAGCATACACAGATGCTGACGGCGGATCAAGCGGATTTTCTGCTAGGCGGTTGTGTGCCGGAACTGTTGCCAGCGCAAACTGCAGAAGAGCGTCTCACTTTGTTCCGCAACCTTTGGCAGTGGTTAGCAGGCAATGAGGAACTCAATATGCGCCACTACCAGACGCAGCTGCGTGTCCTGCGTGACAATCAGGTGCCGTTAGTCGATTTCCGTACATTTCTGAAGGCAGTGTGTAAATACGAGATTAGCGAAGCCAAACATGAGGAGCTGTACACAGCGTTGCTGGACGTGGCCTGTGCCAGTGGCGATATGCGCCAAGCGACCGAGCTAATTGCCGAAATGCGCTACCACGGCTACGCGCTCAATGAACACAACTTTCATGCGCTTATCTTGGGGCATGGGCGTGCACGTGACTTGATCGGCGTGCAGAACGTTCTCGATAGCATGATGGCAGCGGGTGTACCACTGAGTACCGAAACGTATGCCACACTAACGCTGACTTATTTGGAGAACGAACAAACGGAAAAAGCCTTGGCAGAAATACGCCGATACCAAGGTCAATTCGATTCGCAGCAGTTGTTGCAAATCATGCGCGCCGCGCTGCGTGCGTCTGTGCCGACAGATGCAATGGAGCTATTGGTGTGTGCAATGCCGCGTGACTATGTCAGTGAAACGGATTTGCCTGTTGGTCTGCGTAGCCTATGCATTGAGCTCATTCAAGGGCGTCAATTGCCACTGGTGCGCGCAATCATAACGGCACTGCCATGCCCACAATTCAACGAGAACCAGAATACGGACAGCTACGGTACGACCCTGCTATTAGAAATGTTTCGTGCGCAATCGCCAAAAGCAGAGACTATCGAGATCGCCCAATTGCTGCACACAAGCGGCAAAAATACGCGTGCTTTGCATCTGGCCGCAGAGTTTGCTTTGCGCCGTCAGCCAGCCGACGCGTTGGTTTTCCTAGAGGAACTCGCCAACGCTGGCGAGGAGCTGCGTCCACATTATTTCTGGCCTCTGTTCGCGTACAATGTACGCCACAATGGCGAGTATGGTGTGCTGCAAACGCTGCGCGAAATGAAGCGCTTGAAGGTGAACTGCGACGAGGAGACAATCAAATTGTATGTGCTGCCAAACATGTGGGTTATGCTCAGTCAGCCTCAGTTGGCGCTCAAGCAGTTAGACGAGTGTGGAGTGCGTATGTCGCAGCTGTTGCCGGGTGTATTTGTGCAGCTGATGCAACAACAGAAAACGGATGATGTGCTTCAGCTTTGCGAGCTCTATCCGACACGCATCGAACTCGGTACGTTGTTGCAACCGCTGACTGTTTTGGCCGTACATATGCGCGCCACGAAGACCTATCAACGCTATGCGAAACTGATCACCGCGCTCAATAAGAAATCACTGGACAGCAAAATGGATTTCGTTGGTGCTTTGCTGTTGCAGTTGTTGTCGCCACAGACACGTATGCGTGGTGATTTATCGTCTTTACAACGCTTCGTCAGCGAGTTTGAACGCGCTGGGCTAAAGGTTTCCCCCAGTGCCATAGAGGCTGTGCTTGGCAAGCTGCGTAATGTTAGCGATTCCGGCGCAGAACAAAAGGCGGACCAAGAGGAGTCCGTAAAGACGCTGGGCAAAGCGTTGCATAAAATGCGCAATACCGAAGTAATGCTCCAGCAGGGCTGCAGCGGAAGTGGGGGTGGTGGTGGTGGTTTTGTTGGTGGCGGTAATTCTTCATTCGTCAAACATCCACGTGAGATGTCGTTAGATGAGCTGGAATGTCATCTCATCGAACTGGAGTCGAAGCAGATGAATACGCGTGGTGTTCTAAGGCGCTTGTTGCAGTTGTGTGTGCGTGATGGACGTTTGGAGCGTGCACGTGAAATCAAAGCCAAGTGTGATGCTTTACGTGTGCAGACCAGTCCCGGTATGCTAGCTGCGATCTTCGATATGTACATCAAACTAAAGGATTTGAACATGGCCGAGGCGAGTTTGGCACAATTGCAGGAAACCTATCCGGGTAAGTGTTAGTCACAGTACCAAATCTTTTTCCTCACACATGAGTCACTCAAACTCTCTACATCGTTCTTAGCCTTTAAAATCGATGAGCACAAATTGGTCGACTATGCGGCGCTCCTGGTGGCAAATCAACAAATGTCGGCGGCCAAGGAGGTGCTGCGCCAACATGCTGCCCGTGGCAAAGTGAATGGTGGCGATTACGTGCTCAAAAATGTTTGGCAATTTCTTAATAGTGTTGCACATTATGCCGCATCCACCGCAACAGCCGGTGATTCAACGAATGATCAACCTTCAACGACGACAGGGACACCGGAAGCCTCAGCGCAACAAAAAGCGCCGTTGCTACCTCAAAATTTGACACACGAAATGTTTCTGTTTCTGCGTCAGCTGCGCTTTTGCAACTCTCACAACGCCGTGCTTGGTCCCATCGTGCGTGAGTGGTTGCTGCGTGGTGACGTCACTAACGCCGTCACCGAATTCCGTCGTCTGGCCGAAGAGTACAAACACACACCACTGCAATTCGAATTGCTGTCCTTGCTTGTACGGCTTAGCAATGGCGATGCTACGGAGCTGGCACGCTTTGCACCCATAAAGCCCGCCCAGGCACAAGAGCTGCTCGCCGAGGCAACCGCCGTAGTTACGTCTGTCCATGGAGCCGCCAATATGAATAGCGCACTGTTGCTTGCTTTCGCTGAATCCGGCACCGATAATCAGTTACGTCGTTTGGTCATCAATCCTGAGTTTTGTATCAATCACGAGCTGCTGCTAAAGAACTGCGAACATTTGGGTCAGGAGGGCGCGGTGCGTACACTGTTGCGTTTGGCGCGTGGTGTACGCGGCCTGCAACGCGTCATTGACGAGCAGCGCATCTATGATATGCTGCTGGCGAATTTCACACGTGCAAATAACTACGAAGCTGCACTGGAATTGTACGAACGCCTGGAGGCAGAGGATGAACTAAAAGTCTCGCAGCAGTTTCTACGGAATCTAGTAAATCTGCTTCGGGTGAACAATGTAGATATACCCAGCAATATTGCGCTGCGGGCCCAGGTCGTTTGAGCGACGTTCTTTGGGACTATAATCCCAAGATTATAGAAGAAGATGACCTTAGGAAAGAATGCAATACTCGGTAGGCTGGTATCCCTAAAGAAAGGCAATCCTCGGAGAAATGCGAGCCTAGAAGGAAAGCAGCTCTCTGAGGAATGCGGCCCTCGGTGCTATGCAATTCTTAGAGGAATGCGACGCTCGGGGAAATCCGAAAGAGGATATATAGAAATGTTCATATATTAGTTTAGTTTATTATATATATAACATTAATAATTAAATGTAATTTAGAAATGGCGTATTTAGTTTATCTTTTCAAGTTGCGTGACCACATATATACATCTCCGGCAAGGCCTCTGTTGGCGCTTCAACCTCACCTTTTTGGCTTACAAAATATGCCGAGAGTATTACAAATCAACAGATACACGGAGGTAAAAACCTATTTTACAAGTCGCAGATTATCTACCGGAACTCCATAGCTCGTGCGACTGCCAACCACAGAGCGTGTTTAGTAGACAATTGTCCAGGCCGTATTGCGTACACAATCCTCGCCGCCATGCAGCTTGCAGAAGGTATTGAATGTGCTGCGTTTGTTCAAGCCGAGT
Organism: Cacoxenus indagator; assembly: GCA_035041755.1. Classification (NCBI taxonomy): domain Eukaryota; kingdom Metazoa; phylum Arthropoda; class Insecta; order Diptera; family Drosophilidae; genus Cacoxenus; species Cacoxenus indagator. The sequence continues at coordinate 112,913 of JAWNKX010000245.1, read as the reverse complement.
ATCTCGCGCTCCTCGTAGATACGATAGGTGAACGTGCTCTCGTAGGTGCCGATGAAGTGGCGTGCATACGCGCACACCAGCTGATCGACGATCGCAATGCCGCCGTCCTTGATCAGGTGGCGTTGCTCATGTGATTCGGGTGTGAAATGCACAAAACGAATGTACTGGAATTGCGACTTGAGATCGTGCAACTCGTGAGGCGTCGCATCGGTCGCCACAAAGACCGTGTACAGGTTCAGTTCGCGCAGTTTCTGCTTAATCTGTATCGCCGCCGACCTCAGCGTTGGCGTCGAGCGTTGTCTGCCCTGGACAAAGTCACCGCGACGCAGATGTGCGCATAGGTAATTGCCACCGTTTGCACGGCGACACCGTTGTTCCTGCTCCCACATCGGTGGTCGATTCACGCCCGCTGCGCTGTCCGGTGTTTTCAGATGAGTTCTCCGGAAATCGCTGGCTATGTCCGTGAGTGTTTTCGCGAAGCGCATCGAACGGCGTGCACGCCAGAAATTCGCATCGCCCCAATAGTCGTGCAATACCGTCTCAGCACCAAGAATAGCAAAGATTTTGACGTCATGTTCGCCCCTGCTCAATTCACTTTCCCCCAAGTCCTCTTCACGATGTTCGCGTAACGCTAGACGCAATACACGCTCCAGCAGGCTGGCGCCGCCCTGGTAGTGCATACAGCGATAGTTCGAGAAGCGCAGCTTCGGCTGACGCAGCAACTGACCGCCGAGGTTGTAGCCCTCCCTGCAGTGACCCTCGATCAGTGCGAATTTATCGTGGAACGCACCATTATCTAGCATATCGTCGTAGTGCATCAGCCTATAGACGCGATTGATGCGCACTAACGGCGTTTCCGGCAGTCCAAAGTAACTGACCTCCTCGAGAAATTCATCGTAGTCCAGTACGGGCGTATAACGGCGCATGCTCTCTAAATCGAAGAACATACTCCACGGCAACGATGACTGTATGATGGTGTGCGTAGTCCAGTGGTAGAGTCGCGGCCACGGTGGCAATACCAATCGTACATTGGCGAAGAGACCGCCGCGCCTGTACAGGTCACGCATGAAGACCGCCAGACGAACGTAGACATCGCGTCGTAGATTGAAACCCTCGGAATGATTGACATCGTACATTACATAAATAGTGTTCCTCAATCGTAGCACTTCCGGCGGACAGGTGGTGGCAAGATGTGCTGGCGACGGCTGCTGCCACCAGAGCCGCGGCAGACACTTGTTGCCGTCTGACATGTCGCGGCGGTTAACCGGTAAAAAATAGCGCTGCCCCTCGCTGCCGGGCGGTGCTGCATAGAAAAGCAGAAGGAGCAGCAGCCACAGTGACATTGGCCGTGTCGACAATGGCGATTGCCACGGACACACTGCACCAACTGAACTCCAAAACAACTGCATCTCTGCTCTCTCGTCTAATCACGTCACTTTTGCACAACACCGAAGGCCTTTTGCAAACATAACGCGCCTACGCTCGTTCGCTTTTCGCCGCTCCGTTCCTTTGGTTGTTTCGTTTTCTTTCGCTTGTCTTTCGCTCCACTTCACGAATTCGTTCCTGCGTACAATTTATCACATCGTCGAGTAGTATTGTATAAACGAATGACAAATGGCACGCCACTGACGGCCTCAGCTGGCTTCAGTTTAACTCACAGCTGATATTGGCACCCTTAGCTTTGGCACTCAGCTAACCTTTTAACCTGTAGTTGATTGGCGTGGTAGCGTTGGCGTATTAAATTCTAACGATAATTATTGCTTCTACTACCACAGAGCTTGACGCGGTTAGACGATATCAATCTCAAACAAACAGCAGGTCACACGAAGCCCTTCATAACTTGAATTTGAATTAACCTTTTTTTTATTGTTTTCCTTTGACACACCTGCCATTTCGAATTTGGCATATATGTATATGGGAACCTGATTTAAGCAATATTGATTTCATACAAAAAATTGGATTTCGCGACTTTCGCGGTATACTAAAGGGTCTCATACACTACGCAAACATGGTTGTCAAACACGGTGTTTGACCAGCGGCTTGCCAGTGAGTGTTTGAATCGATATTTGAACAAAATCTATTTCATTTCGATAATTTCTGTGCTTGCCAATTTTGCTTGTGTAGGGTGTGACATATTTTGTGCAATTCACAGCCAATTCCGTGGTGAACGGTTGTTATAATGGACGCGCATAATAAGTATTGGTGCGAATTCCTGGAAAGGTATAAATTTTTGTCTATTCTATGGAAAGTAAAAAGCGAAAATTATTATAAACGGTATGAGCAATGACATGTTGAAGACACCGGTATAACTAAAGGTGTTGAAAGAAGACGTAATTTAGAATATCTATCTATAAGTGGTCAGGACAACCCAATTAACGGTAATCTGCCTCACGTAAAATGTCCCTGCACGCATTCCTGTCTTGCGCCAACCTTCTCCTGTTTAGAATTCCCAAGTTCGACAGAACCTGCGTCACTTGGTCCTTCCACCGGAGTCGAGGTCTTCCTTGCCGTCTACGCCCAGCCACTAGCGCGTCGAGTGCACGACGAGGTGGAGCATCTTCATCTATACGAAGAACATGACCAAACCAGCGGATACGTTGCACGTTTGACTACGTCTATGTCATCGTATAGTTCATACAATACGAATGGAGCCAAAAATTCTTCGAAGAATCTTTCTCTCGAATATCACCAGGCCTGCTTCATCGGCTTGAAACAAAGTCCACGATTCTGCACAATACAATAGAACTGGCAGGATGAGTGTCTTATACATGGTTATGCTTGTCTGTCGAGAGAGGGCCCTACTACTCATTTGCCTATTGAGCGCAAAGTAGCATCTATTGGCAAGTGTTATTCTTCTTTTTATTTCCATGCTGGTGACTATAGAGCCAAGATATATGAAGTAACTAACAAATTTGGAATATAGCATGTGAAAAGATAAGGGAAAGCAATGACGCCACATCAGTTCTTGCGAAAAGTTTGGTAACGCAAAACGGAAGCTTTCGAATGAGCAAAGACTACTGGCAAAAACAATTTGATCTAATGTGATCTTTTACGGCTGGATGGACCGTTTGACTGAGTAAATGGTTGAAGCTATACACGACATTTAACGACATCGACCGCAACATCAAATTCATTTGAAAGATTTTTCTTTTCCATCACTGACACAGTCTACTTTACTGGCTTCAAAGTAAATCGACGAAAAATTAATGTCACCCCCGACCACAACCCAAGCAGTCTACTGTAGTTAACAAAAATCCATCAATACACCTACCGTCCAATCTATCACCATTATTCTATCTTTCCGTCTTATTGTCACCAACAATGAACTAATCTAAAGTTCCTCCTCTTCGTCTCCGAATTAGACCGGTTATTTTATTAGTTTTTTAAACGATACAGAAAAGCAATAATCTTTTATATATCGTATTGTTGAATTGTATATTTCAAGAACTTCTAAAGATAAGAGAATTAATAATTAAGTCCAAACTTAAGAAATTGAAATTAAACACTTTCCTTTTTATTTTTGTTGTAAATTTTATTCTGCCATGGTACAACTCCCATGGTTTTCAAGAACTCACAAAATAAATGTTGCGAATTTTTTGCACGATTACTTCAGTTTCTGGTGGTCATTGCAGATATCCTGTTTATATGGCATTTTAAGCACGTCAATATTGAATTCCTGTGTGTGCTTATTATCACCGCGCATGCTTCATCGGTGTCCATATTTAAATAACGTTTGCTACAAAATTTGATTGCAAATGATGTATTTTTGGAAATGCTTGTCAAACAAGGCGCTCGTCAAGCATGTTTACGTAATGTAAGGGCCTTTTAACATTCTTCATGATGACATTCATACATGTACCAATTTTAATGGTGTTCGGTGAAACGGCATCGGAGTCTATAGGCTTCAGACAGACAAATAAACAAACATCCATTTATATATATATATATATATGAATTCTTGATAAGGTCGACAAGATGTATGAGTAGTTTTAGCTAACTCCATATCTATGTTTTCAAACTGTTATTGACCCTTGTAGACACGCTGTATATTTGTTGGAACCGACTATATGTGTTGCACTACCTGAGACACAGGCCCCTTTTAAACCGAAGTACCAACTTTAATTTCTAAAGTAAAAGACTTTTCTGACATATCGAGCTGAAACTTTGGCTCACCTTATTTAAGAACCATGAAAATTTCCTGGGATAGAATCATCCCTAACAGATAGTGTTGCGGCGTTTGACCACGCCTATTATTTTCTGTCGCGGAGCGTATTTCCAGCCTCCAATTTAATTCAAATTCGCTAAGTATTGGTTATGCTGAAATCTTTATTTTACAATTATTAAATTTCGTTAAATAATAACATTATTTTCCACTCTTACATGTGCTCTCCTCAGCTCTCACGCTAACTTTGACTTTTTACATTAAGGCATAGGTTAAAGCATAAAAAGAGCTTTGACCACTGCTATGACTGCACCTCTGCATTCAGGTGCGAGAGAGTTAGAGTTATACAGAAGTGCAGTCACAACGGTAGTCAAAGCTCGGCTAACCCAACAAACAATACAGCGGGTACTCCGCTCGTCCACTTGCCCCCTCCCTAACTTCTACTTTGCGGCGCAACATACCCCACCCCGTAATTCACTGGCGGCACTGCGTTGTGGATTACCTCTTTCAATGGCCAATTTCGCTAATTTCACGGATGGGCGTGTGATGATCCCGTCGGCTGTACGTACGACTGCACTTCTCACTTGAACATCTTTTCCGCGACGCACGTTGATTATCATGCCTTTGGGCCATGAGTTACGCTTGCTATTGTCATCCACGATGATAACTATATCGTTTACAGGAATTGGGTTGGGCGACGGCTGAAACCATTTGGTAAGTCTAGTCACCGTAGGCAAATATTCGCGGATCCATCTCTTCCAGAAGCGATCGGCCAGGTGCGAAGCAATTCGATATTTTTTTGCAGATTGATCTATACTGCCACGGTCACGCAGTCCAGTGGAACTGCCGAGGAGAAAGTGGTTTGGTGTAAGCGGTCTTGAGTTAAGCATACTCTCAACGTCAGCCAGTGCGGCTCGTAGCACTTCTTCACGCAGATCATTCGTAGGCAGGATTTCCGAGAGGATTGATTTAGTTGAGCGCACTAAACGCTCCCAAGCACCACCCATGTGTGGCGCGGCTGGGGGGTTGAACATGAATACTATCGTTGGGTATCGCTGCTCTACTGCTGATGTCGATATCCGTAGCATCTCATCTTTCAGAATTCGGCTAGCACCTCGATAGTTCGTTCCGTTATCTGAGAACATTCGTAATGGTACGCCGCGTCGAGCTACAAATGATCACGCATAGGAACGAATCAGTGGAGAGGGTAGTTGCAATTTCCAGGTGGACAGTCCGTGTGGTTAGGCATGTGAATAGTACGCCCCACCTCCTCTCGCTGCGTCGACCAACGACTATCTGGATAGGGCCAAAGCAATCAACGCCAGTATAAGTGAACGCTCGCGTGTGTAGCGATATCCGCTCCGCAGGGATATCACCCATCTCCGGTGGCTTTGGTTGAGCTAGCCTTATACGACATGCTGGGCAGGCCTTCGCAACTTCCCTCACCTGAGCTCGTAAACCGCTGACCCAATAACGCTGACGCATTTCATTGACGACAATCTCGTTATGCAGATGATGATATCATCTGTGATATGATTCGGCTACCAGATATGTTACGTAGTGTTGTCTTGGTAAAATTATGGGGCGCTTCACATCGACTTCGATGCCTTCTATTGCGTCGATTCGTCCTTTGATGCGGAGAACGCCCAAATCATCTAAAATGGGAAAACACTTGTATAATAGGCTTCTAAGATTTTTTACTCCTCCTTCGGCATTTATGGCGATGATCTAGTCGTGAAACTCTTCTTGTTGACATACTCGTATAAATATTGCGTCAGTTTCGCTGTCTCGCTTTAACTGCAGTAGGCCACTTAGCAGTTCACCACTCGGCCCTTTAACCACGGCGCGCAAGAAGTCTAAAACAGACCTCTGGGCAGATCGGAGACGCTCCAATTTACTAAAGCGTTGGGGATCTGGCATTATACATTGTAGAGTTGGGACGTGTACAATCTTTTTGTCATGGTGTAATATATGTATATTGTTTGCCTTTAGGGCAAAGTTTGTTGTTGGCCATTGCATCTTGCCCAGATATAAGAACTCGGGCCCAACAAACCAAATGATCCATTGGTTTCCGGCATCTTTGTCCATCTCGTACCGTCGTCTGCAACATTGAATGCCGTGGGCACCCAGCGCCAACTTGACACATCAGATCCTTCAAGTATCCATCGAGTCAGTCCAGAAAAGACGTCGATGGATGTGAACAGTGAGCTCAGACTCCACACACTTCGCCAGACGAAGCCCAAGGACAGCAGCCATCAACTCCATTCGCGGTATGGATATGGGTTTCAATAGGGCGACGCGAGTTTTCGCCGCTACCAATGAGCAACGACCGTCACCATTAAGTGCTCCGCGCAGAAAAACTAGAGCAGCGTAGGCGTTGATGCTGGCGTCCACAAATGTATGAAGCTGTAACTTTCCAGCTTTCCAGCTTACTAATGACATTGCTATCGGAATTTTCAGATCATTTAATTTCGGTACATGCTTCAACCAGCTCCTCCAATCAGCTTCGTCTGTTTCCCTGAGAGGCTCGTCCCAGTCTACGCCGGTCCGCCAGATATTCTGCGAAATTATCTTGGCGCGTACTATGAAGAAGCCAAGAAGCCCTAGCGGGTCAAAAATGAACATAACGATATTTAGTACTTGCCGTTTTGTTTGCTCTGGATGTCGATACCTTTGCAACCAGATCAGGCTTTACAACATAGGTTAGCAAATCTTTTTCAGGCAACCACCACATGGCTAGGACTTTTTCTTGGGACTCTCCGGATGCTGCGATGTGCTTCGTCGGCTGTGCTGTCTACGTCTTCCAAGGCCGACATCACCCGAGCTGAATTTGATGTCCATTGCCGCATATCAAATCCGCCTTCAGCATGAATTCTTTTCACGCTGGTCGCCAGTTGAATCATTTCATCTTCTGAGTTGACTGACTGTAACCAATCGTCTACGAAGGTGTTACAGCAGATTGCGTTGACGGCCTCCGGAAACTGTTTACTGAATCGCTTCGCGTTGCGGTTCTTTATGTAGTTCGCCAGGGCCGGTGAACAGAAAGTTTCCAAAGGTCATGACTTGCATCACATATGTTTCTGGTTTCCGGGTTGAATCGCTGTCGCGCAATAAGAATTTTTGGGCCACTTGATCTTCAGGGCGCACTCGGACTGATGAAACATTTCCCGAATATCGCCAGCCACAGCTACAGGGCGTTCCCGGAACCGCATTAGCACTCCTATCAGCGAGGCAAGTACATCGGGGCCCTTTAACAGGACATCATTGAGCGACAGACCATCTACCTTAGCGGCAGCATCCCAAACAAGACGCGTCTTCTTCTTATTTGGGTTGTTGACTGTGAAGATGGGTAGATACCATGAAGTTTTGTTATGTGCTAGGTCAGTGTCTTCTAGTTCTTGTATATATCCCTTCTCCTTGTAGGTTTGAATTGTGCGGATCATAAATGCCTTTAGGTCAGCATCTGTCGCCATTTTCCTTTCAAGGCATTTCAAACGCTTTAGTGCCATTGGGTAGGAATCGGGTAACACAACTTCATCAAATCTCCACAACAGTCTGGTCTGCCAACGTTTTGCCGTCGAGCTGTAACTCGTAGTCACCTCCATGATTTGCTTTGCGCGTTCATCTTTCTTTGATCGCAATGGTTTTTGCGATATGATGACACCAACAGATTCTAATGAGAAATAATCTCTCATGGACTGGTTCAGCTGGCTTAGATAATTTGTATCGTTGCATTGACTAATGTGTAATACCCGAGGTGGTTTAGAAGTTTCGATGCTGTGTCGCCCATATAATGACCATCCCAGTTTGAATCGCGCGGCGATAAAATCATCTGCGTACACCTTTCAGCGTGTACTGGGGCGCCCCTTTATTTCTCGTTGATATATTCACACAAACAGATTTAGAGTCCCGTTCTGTTTGTGTTACTTCGCCAGTCCACCTTAAACACAGATCATCCTTCGGGCCGTCGAGTTGGAGATCATCCGTCAGGCTTTCTTTCATTAATGTACACCCAGCACCTTTGTAGATCAAGGCATATGTATGGACAATACGCGTCTTACTATGCAACGTAACGGGAACATAGCGAAATAATGCCTTCACGGATTCATTTCTGTGGAACATTACTGCGCTCTCATTCGTTTTGGCTGTTCGCTGGCTGTTGCCGCTGCTCCGGTGGATTGGCCGATCAACTTCACCCGCTTTCACATGTAGTAAGCAGTTGTGCATCGCTTTACAACCGTCGACGTTGCACCGCTTCTTTGTTTTACAATGCCGCATGTTGTAACGCATGAAGCAGCCGAAACAAAGGGACTTTTCTCTTACGAACTCCCAACGCTGGTTCACGCTCATTTCCTTGAAGCGACAACAATCCGACAAGTGGTGATTGCCTTCACACTTGGGACACGAGTAGCTCTCTGGTTCCTGTCGGCGTGGCTCAGGTTGACCATTCTCGTGGTTGGGCACCACGTTATGTATAAGTACTCTATCCATTGACGTCCCATTTATTCCATTTATCAAACAGGCAATTGTCAAAGATGGCCAAGTTAGATCCTATACTGCCCGGCGTTAATCGATGGCGTCCCCACTCCAATTTTATATCGCACGGCATCTTAGCTACCAACTCGTTTAACAGAGTAGGGTCGTTCAAATATTCGTTGAGCCCAATGGCTGACAACGTAGCGCAATAGTTTTGAATGGCTAGCGCTAATCGAATAACAGAGTCTAAGTTGTTTGATCGCATAGGTGGTTCTTCTCTCAGTTTCCGTTGCAACGACACATACACAATTTCTGGTCGTCCATACAGCATCCTCAAAGTGCCAACCGCGGACGGAACTGTTGCGGGAACCATCAGTTTGCCACGTCTAAAGTCGGATGAGATTTTCCTCGTTGCTAAATCCGCACCTCTTAGTAGATTGCTCATAATTGCTAATGAACAGCCACCACTCCTCCGGTTTACCGGTAAATGCTGGTAAGTCTTAATTGCGGACGTGACGTGCGGCAATTTGTGCGGACGACAGCGCTCGTTTCTCTGCAACGCAAATCCGGCTGGTGGTGTCGGAGCTATAAACGGCATCGTAATCGAGTTTACACCTCCATATACTGCACTTTGCGATGTCACAAAACAGCAGTGTTTGACAAAAGCGTTAAACTCATATTCTGTTTGGCGGAGCACCCTAAGTCGTCCTATCGGGGACTGCCGATGCATTACGTATTTCCGTCGCTGTACCGCAATTTAAGATATTGGAAAGCATGTAGTTGGAAGGTTGCGTAACATCATTAACGCAGTTGGCAACAGCTGTTCGCATAGCAAACGAAGCTGTGGTTGGTTGCGTGGATGTTACCGAGGGGGGACATGAACCGCTAACATCCCGGTTATCAGCCACGAGGTCAACTGCCTGACTCCTAACGGACACGGCGACTCGTTCCTTTGTCCCGTAGACCATGCCGTTACGAGTGAACTTACAGTTCCTCCACTATGCTGGTTACGGTTCGTTGTCATTTCCCTGCTCACACGCTGGTCTTCACCTTCCATAACTTCCAACTTTAGCGGGATGCGCAGATTCCAATGTGCGCATGCAGAGCCAATATTTCAGTTAGTTGCGGCGTTTGACCACGCCTATTATTTTCTGTCGCGGAGCGTATTTCCAGCCTCCAATTTAATTCAAATTCGCTATGTATTGGTTATGCTGAAATCTTTATTTTACAATTATTAAATTTCATTAAATAATAACATTATTTTCCACTCTTACATGTGCTCTCCTCAGCTGTCACGCTAACTTTGACTTTGTACATTAAGGCATAGGTTAAAGCATAAAAAGAGCTTTGACCACTGCTATGACTGCACCTCTGCATTCAGGTGCGAGAGAGTTAGAGTTATACAGAAGTTCAGTCACAAAGTTAATTTTCCCCGTTGGTTTCGAATACATTACTAAAAATTACTTTATAAACAGGTAATGTTTGCTTGGATGTTAGAGTAATCTTCGAAACTACTTATCGGATTTTAAAAACTCTTTCACCACTAGAATGCTACGTCATCACTGAGTGTCATGGACTATATCAATATTTTTTTTCTTTTTACTAATAATAATACTTAGTTATGTGTGACTACCGGATAGAGCTCGACCTGGGCCATAATTTTATTCCTATTAAAGGATCCCGTGGGATAATTTTCATAATTGGTTTATACCTAGCGAGCGAAGTCGCCGGTTGAATCTAATCTTCAATAAATTTATTTTTTACTGCTACTTTTATAGTTTAAGAAAATTGAAAGCCAAATATTTGATATTGTTAAATGTGTATTTAATAGAATCGCTTACTCAATTATTTCTTTAATTATTTTTAAAGTTTATTACTATTATTTTTTTAATTTTAAATCTTACAACAGCGCAAATAATTTAGTTTTTTTCTCATACTTGTAATTTTGAATTAAATTCTTTATTTTCCACTCTTTAATCTCTAAATTTGAAATTTTCACTTCTCGAAAACTATGGTCATTTATTTTGTCAATGAATTTTTTTTTTATTTGTTAAAAAAATAATATATACCAATATAAAAAACTTGGTGCTAAAAAATTAAAAATCAAAAATACATTTAAAAAAAGTACAAATAAAATAAAAAAATGCAACATAAAATAAAAACTTTAATGAATTCAAGTAAAAATTAAATACAAAAAATTTTCACTTAATTAAAAAAAATCAAATATAAAAGAATTTTTCTTAGAAAATAAAATATTACAAAATTAAAACCATTTAAATAAAAAAAGCAATAAAATAAATAATTTAAAAAAAAAGAATTCCAGTTAAATTTATTATTGTAAAAAATTCAAGTAAAACCAAAAATTTTAATAAAACACAAAAACAAAAAAAAAATCAAATAATGAAAGTACTCCAATAATAAATATATAAAATTCCTTTAAAAAATGTTTTGCATTTGAAAAAATATAATTGTCGTTCCTTTTAGGTCTGACAAACTTTAAACAATAAAATACGAAGTTCTGTGATTTTATTAATGTGTATATTTTTTTCTTTCTCAGCTTACGTCAAATTTAATGTTTCACAAATGTAGTCCTTTTTTTAACTATATTTATAAATAAGTGTTCAACTTGGTACGCATTTTTTTTTTGTTTACAGCCAAACTAAAATCCTAACTTCTTTTACTATTATAGTATATAATTTTTTTTTTAATTTACTTTTGATTTCTTTATTTTTCTTAAATAAAAACAGAATTATATAAACATATTTTTTCTTGGATATTCACAGCGCTTCTGCTTTAATGGTCTTGCAATTATATTAATAAAAGAAAAACAATTATATTAATAAAAAAACAATTTTTATAAAATTCAATGCGTTTACCAAGCAACAGGAACTTGCTTCATGTGTGTGTGTGTTTGTGTTAATATTTAAATCACAACTGCTCATGCAACTGACTCTGTCACGCGCGCTTCTGTATACGCTTCTCTTTCTATTTTAAACACACAGGTGAACCATTGTGTTTATTGAACAAAATACATTTCAAGAATAAATAAATTTGGTCTTTCTTTAACATGCGCTTGGCTGCATTTTAGTGTTATTCCTTTTTTTTATTGTACAGGCTTAAATTAAATATTTAAAATATATCTTTTTAACGTTTACTTTACTTTAAATAATGGATAACTTAAAAAACGAAAAGTACACTTTTCTTATGTTTAATTACAACAAGATCTATATAGCTTTTTTAATTATTCTTTTATTTCAACTCTCTGTTTACCCAATATTTTTAGCTATTTATTTTGTGTAATAGTTACATTTAAATCTTGATATATATCAATTTGTTATGCGTTTTACTGACTTTCGCATACACACACGTATAGCTACACCGAATCTTTAACTAAAAATTAAATACACAAAGAATTTCATTAGTTGTATGATGATTCCATTATTTTTTTTATTTAATTACAAGAGGGCGTAACGTCCTTTTTCTAAATTTAGTTTGTTCTTTTTTTTAAATTTAATTTTTACAACACTAACTGCATTTCGTTACACATACATATATATTAAAAAAAATATGTGTAATTATTTAATGCATTATGGCAACGTGATGCTCTACAAAGAAATACATACATACATACAATGCAGTAAGCATTTATATATATATATATATATATATATATATATATATATATATATATGTGTGTGTTACATATATACAATCAACTATTTACCTATTTCTTAAACGTATTTTCTAATCATACTTAATATGTAATTGATTTATAATTAATATCCGTTTCAAATTATTATTTTATAATTAATTAATTATAATGCCAACAAAATTATAAAAAAAAAGTCTCAAGCAAAAACATTTTTTCTTATTTACAAAAGTTAATTTAATATATCTTCCCATATTCGTATTTACTTATTTTATATATGTAGTATATAACTATCTAAAAAAAAATATATATATATATATATAATTTTATAATTCTTTTTATTCATTTTAAGACTATATGCAAAACCCTCACGACATACAATCAGAAAATCAGTTTTCTTTAATTTTTTTTAGTTTAGTTTTGTTTCTATTATTAATTTATGTTCATTAATGTTTAAACTTTAAAGGAAGGAAGCACACAAAGCACACAAAAAGAGTTAAGAAATTTTGGCTTCTAAGTTGAGCAGGGATTGAAAAAATATTTCAGTTGAAGCTCACACATTTATTTTTTTTAAGATGCTTCAAGGATATTAAATTAATAAACACTCCCTGGAGTAAAAATAAATGGGTCCGTTCAAGTATTATTTTATCATGTTTGAAAGTGAAGACAGTATATCTTAGGATTACTTTACTCACAGCGGATGGCCGTTGAATATAAACTTTAGTACAAAAAACCTTTTTATAGACACTACTGTGAGACGGACAGCTTTGTTTAGCGAGTACTGCTGGTACACGTATATTAAGTGCAAACATTTGCTCATACCTTTCCGTCATTTAAAAATTCCTGTTAGACAGACACAGAACACAACTGTTAAGTGGCACTCCTGTTAGGGAAAAACGCCAGTTATTTGGCCGTTCCTGTTTGGACGTCAAACAATAAAATGTACATAAGCAAGAAACTGAATTGAATTTGCCTGTTTAAATTGAACAGTTTCTTTTTCAAGTTTTCACGATGCATTAAAGTAGGGTAATAGAAAGAATGATTTGAATTTAAAGTATGTTTAACTATTCATTTTATAGATTAAATAATTTAGAAATACAGTATTTAACCAAACACCTCTTGAGTGGAGTTTACACTAAAAAAAAGTATAGGATTTCTTTCTGACTGGATTAGAAATCAGAAAAATAAGAAACATTTTCTTACGTAATACTTGAACGTTCCCTATAAAAAAAATTATAGAAACATTATAATATAAAAAAATTTAAAAAAAAATATTAAAAAAAACCAATTCATGTCATTTGAAACGAGTAGACTTATTATATGGATGGATACACTTCGCTTTACTCATTATTACCATAATATATGATTATCTCTTTATAGGTATGATTTTGAGATCAAGGATAATTTGTAAAATGAAAATTTTTTGTTTACATGAAACAGCCCAAAAATGTATTTTAATTAATATTAATATAATTTAAATATAAATATAAATATAAATTGACGTTGGGCTATGTTATATAAACTGTTTTAAGGAACTCACTTCAAGTAACCCTTGGTAAATGTTTATATGAAACCTTTGCTTTAGCTTTATGATATTTTCTTTCTAATTGTTTACAGCGGAGAAGACTTAAGTTGAAGCGCTAAATTGTGTACAAATAGCAATATTTTTTTAAATGTTCAAATTAATTTCATGACATTTAGTGTTTAGATATTTTAAAAAATATCAATATATACCGAATAAATTTGATATTTCATAATGATTTCAATGTTTTTAATGCACTGCCATTTCTTGATTCTTTTAAATTCTTTAAGCAAAAAAAAAAAAGCTGAGACATACAAAGTCGCGTTCATTTTCGATTGCATGTCAAAATATGATCGGAATCAATATTTTTTAATATTAATTTTTATTTTTTTTTCTATTATCTTTATTTTACTATTATATTAATTATGTATTTATTTCTGTTTTTTGAATCAAGACTAGCGCTTTTACTTATTTACTGATAATTATTTGACTTAACAATATCATTTTCCAACGGGCTGTGTTTTCAAAGTTGCTGTTTTTACGTCAATTACAATTTTTGGGTAGCAAATTTACCAAGGAAATCAGATTGACCAATTCTGTTGCTACTTTATTTTAAAACTACTGAGTTATTTCTAACGATTTATGCCGCGAAAAACAAAAAAAAAACAACTTTCTTTCTTAAGCTTTGCTTTCTTAAGCTAAGTAAATTATTTACAAGTCTTTTCACATTTTTATGGTTTCGCACAATTTCTTAGCTCTTTTTTTATACAAAATGCAATTTTCAAATACACTTCAATATTATTTAAAAAAAAACTTTTTTTTTCAGTTCCAAATTTAAACTGTCGCTAGCGTTAGGTTGAAATGAGTTATATTTACATTTATTATTATATATTTTTTAAGCGTTTTTTGTTAGTTACAAGATTTAAACTCTTACTAACTTAAAGTTGTAATAGTTTGGTGTTTCAAGTATTTTTTTTTGTGAAATACTTGATTAAAAGCAACAAAAAGAGTGCAAATAATAAAAGAAAAAACTTGTTTTTATAAATTTAATTTAAACTACTGACTGTAATTTTCCTTGGTTTTATAAAAAAACTTCAACACTTTTAAATTTAAGTTATTAAATTTTTTTTTTTAAGTGGCTATACTTGTTTTGGTGTTGTCGTCAAAAGAACATCAAAACAAAAAATTTTTTACACAACTAACTTGCAATGTAGTGGTACATTTAAAAAGGAAATACTACTTTTTTCCAAAAATTGTTTATACACACACAATTTGGTTTTATGTGATAAATCACAAGTGACGCTCGCTTGGCAATGTCTTTTTTGACTGGATCTTTTTTCGGAAATATACTCAGATTTAATCTTTGTATTGTTATAATTCACTGTTTTACGCCGGTAAGTTTTAAAGTTTACATAACAAAAAAATCCTACTAGGATTTAAATTCAATAATTAATTTTAATATCAAAAATTTCATATTAAATAATAATTAATATTTAAAGCCCAAAAATATATATTTTAACATTAAAACTAAATTTTAATATTGCAATAAATTAATGTCCATATAAATGAATCTAACATATATATTTTATTTTTTCTCAATATTAAAATGTAATTATTTTAATATTAATTTAAAAAAATTATTTTAATATTAAGAAAAATTAATTTTAATATTAAAAATAATACGTTTTAGCATGGTAACAAACATTTCTATACTAAAATAAATAAATTTTAATATTAAAAGAAATAGGAATTATTTAAATCGGCATTTAAATAATCGGCAAGGAATTTAATTATTAAATCGTCCTCACAGTAGACATCTTCTCAAGGTGCTACTTTTAAATGAAGCGATTTTTTCTGATATTCGGGTGGTTTTCAACCAGTTCTAAATTAAATTAAGTCTAATTTTAATATTCAAAAATACATATTTTAATAATTTCTATATACCTTAAATTAAAAGTAAATTTAAAAAAATAATAATAATAATAAAAAATAATAATAATAATAATAATAATAAAAATAATAATAATAACTAAAAAAGTAAATTTATATATTCAATTATAAGTTTTAAATTAAATTAAAAGATTTTAATATTAAAAAATAATTCAATTTTAGTTTTGGTATAGTACTGATTAATAGAAAAAAAAAAAAAAACAGTAAATTAGAGAAGACTTTATTAGCATTTAAATTATATATATAAAAAAAAATTTTAGCATGTAAATTATATCAAAATAAAAAAGCTTCTGTAATAATTCTAGTAAACTTTTTACTATTCACATTTGCAGTCGTTACCTTCTTTGTTGTTTACTCGTTTAAATCATGCGTTCTGTTCTCTTCATGCCTTTCCAACAACCTAAATTAAATGTTATAAAAAGTGAAGGTTTTTATTTGCATAAATTAATAATAATTTGAAACACCCAATGACATGAAGTATTGTTTGCTGTTACATTTAGTGATATTGATGTTGGTGTGTTTGGTATGGATATTGTTGCTGTTGCTGTTGATGCTGGAACTGCCCATGATGAGGGTGTTGCTGATGTTGACGTATCTGCAGACGCGAAAATAATCGCATTAATTCACTCGAATGGTGGTGGTGGTGGTGGTGTTGATGATAATGCTGGTGTTGTTGTCGTTGTTGTACTCGTGGGTAAAAATTAATAGTCCTATTCGAATATGCAGCAGCATTTAACCTTGCTGGTGGTGGTGGTGGTCGCGCTGCATATTTGAATCGGTTCATCCTGAATCATGGATGCAAGGGTTGGAATGAACCGCCTCCATCGTGCTCACGATAGACAACGGTCAATTTGCTCTTCACAATGGCATCCCACGCTGAAAAGTCGCAACCACAAAAGAAAACAAAGAAAACCATACGAAAAGTTGCAATTAATAAATAAAAAATAATCTAACTAATCACTGTATGATGAAATAATTATTATGAATTAACATTGAAGAATAAGAAGAAGGAAGGTAAGCCATGGTTTCAATTTTTCTATGGTCCTGTAAAAGTAAAAAAACAAAAAGAAGGTTCTCTAATAAGAACTTCAATCAATTTGAACAATGATGCTTATACGATCCAGTAATGCTAGAAAAATTCTTAAAATTCTTATTAGCTGTATCAAGCTACCTTTATAGTCAAAAATAATAAGTGCAAAACCATAACTTTCCTTTATATTCAAATATTTAAAATACTATTGAAAATTAACATGAGAATTTTTTATTTGGAATGCCAATACTCTCGATGTTATTATTATTATAATTATTATTATGTTTTTAAATTATGTTTAGAACACAATTAAATAAGTGAGCCTGAACAGGCAATTTTAATTGTAACTTATGTCCAAAAATAAAATAAAAATAATTGTCATGATCACTTTCAATTACATTTTGAATATTTAAATATAAAAGCAAGTTATGGTAATGCACTTATTATTTTGACCACAAGTGTATATAAAATCTGTGCAAATTTCAACTTGATTTAAAAAAAAAAAATATAAAAAAATTGGCCCACTTTGGTACTACTACTAGTTATCAGTTTAATACGTGAAAATATGGAAAAATTTCGAAATTACCTTAATTATTATTAGAATTACTTGCTATAGTCCTGGAATGAAGACTGTTGAAATTTCAATTCACTACAAGAAGTTATTAAAAATATTTAATACACAGACTGGAATTTGATACTTGGGCCCGCTGTATTAATAACCTATCTTCTACTCTTCTTCTTTCAATCCCTTTTAATCCGTTACAATGGACTTTAAGAAAATGAATGAAAGTAAACCCAAGCTGGCTGAGTTGATGGATGAGTTCGTTTGCCTTTTTGAACACAATCACTTTACTACTACTTAATAACTGATATGTGCCCGAAGAGTTATTTATTTATTTATTTTTAACAACTTCATCTGCTTTCCCTTCTTACGTGCACTCCTTCTATTACAACACTTGGATAGATGCTACAACACTAAAAAGAAAAAAGGAAAACAAACTGTACTCACATGAACTGATATAGCTGACCATGTCACTGTTGTCGATATTGTTGAGTTGTTCGTTGACATCGGCCGCGCTGCACGTCGAACTGTAACTACAACTACGACTGCGCGGCAGGTTCGGGTCGTCATTGAAGTCATTGTTAGTGTACAAATTGCTGTTGTTGGTTTGTTGTGAATAACGTCGTCCATAAGATGGATTCTTTGGTTTTTCTTGTAGATGATTGACATATATGGTGTTATTAATGATAGTTGGCAGCGGCAATAGACCGCCGCCGGTGGTGCCAGCAACATCCATGGCAGCGGGCAACGACGACGATGTTATTTTTGAGATTGGCAGTAGCGTCACTGCTGATGCCGATGAGGAACTTATATTGGGGTTTGAGTTTGGTATAGATGTGTGCGCCGTCTGTGACGTTAGTAACTGCTGTTGTTGCTTTGCAATAGCAGCAGCAGCACGTGCAGCAGCCAAAATTGCTTTTTCAATTTCGTTGCATGTCTCGAGTTGTTGTGGCAATACACTACTTCCGGAACCAGAAGAAGCAACTGCAGCAACATTATTGTTGTCACTATTACTGCTGGTGTTGTTGTTCGCAGTGTTGTTGTTGGTAGTGTTTTGCAAAAAGTGGTCTATTTTGTTGAACTTCGACGACTGTAGTGGATCCTCCGTCGCTCCAATAATGGCCGTGCTGTCCGTCTGAGATTGACTATCGTCGCTGACATTGTTGGCAGCAATACTAGCAACACTACCCACCACATCAACTACTTTTGTAGTCGTCGAGACAGGCGGTGGTGGCGACGAGGCCGACAATGACGATGACGACGATGCTGATAAGGAAGTTGATATTGTTGAAGACGGCGATGATGAGAGGAACGTTGAAACCGCCCCTGTACATGTTGTCGAATGAATACCGCTATCGCTGAATTGATTTGCTGCTTGTATTGCTGTAGTGCTGCTGACACTATCGCCGCCCCTGCCGCTAACACTGGCAACACTGGCAGCACTGGTAGCGCCAGCGCTAACAACACCACTAACACCATCAATAAACGATGTGTTCGGTGATGATTGCGCATCGTTAGAGATCAAATACATATCAACGTCCGCATGTTGCGTTGAATTATGCACAACATGGCATGAGGTACCGGAATCATTAAAATGTAAGGAGGACGTTGATGTTGACGATACATTATTAGTGGTGCTCGACGCACCAGCATTTGTCGATGAAGGCAATGTGGCGGCATTATCATCGGCTACCACCGATGACTGCTGCTGTTTGACTTTTGCGTTTCCAATACTCTTTGTATCATCTTTATTGGTGTTGGCATCATCGTCAAAAAGTTTCAACTCATCCTCATTGAAATCACCAAAGATGAATTCATTTGCCGAATTAAAATCATCACGATCATCGTTGAGTATTATCACGGCTGGCCGATGGCCATTGAATGCAGTTGTAGTATTATTGCCTGCACTCGAAGTACCCGTGCATGATGAGCCGTGGTTACAGACGCTTCTATATTTACCGCCCGACGATTTACTTTGAGATTTGAAACCATAGTTACTATTGCCGATCTCAATTGTCTGCGTTGCCGTTGTTGACTTTTGTGTAATTACAAAAACAGCGATCGGCGGGGGTGATAACACAATATTGCAGTGGCTACTATGAGTACTGCTGCTGCTACTGCCACTGTTGCTGTATTGGACATCGCATGACAATTGTGATTTGTCCTTCTTTGTTTTACGCGTCTGGGTTGTAGCTGTGATCGTCTCAATGCTACCATTGCCACTGCCAACACTAACTGTATTTGGTGGAGTTGTTGCTGTTGTTATCGCATCAACGGCAGTTGTTGTATCTGTTGTTGTCAGCACTGGTGTTGATTTGTTGCTGTTGCTTTTGTTGTGGTCTTTGGACTCCTTTGTACTGTTATTACCAGTGAAGACGGCTGCTGCAGCAGCACATATATTGTAGTCGTTATCAGACACTAGTGAGGTAGTTGCTGTCGTAGTTGGCGTTAATGCCGTCGCCATTGGTGTCGTAGTCATTTCGGCTGCCGATGCTGCTGTTGTTATTGCTGTTGCCGTTGTCGATGACACAACGTTAATGTTATTGTTGTCCAAAGCAACCACCATTTGTTGCTTGGCTGCAGCTGCAAAATTGAATGGCATACTTGGGGGTGATTGGTTTGCAACATTGCTGCTGAGGTTGGTAATGATGTTTGTCGTGCTGCTGACGAACGACACATTATTAGCGCTATGACGTTTAACAGTCTTCTCAAGTGCCGGATATTGCTGATCAAGGTTGCTGCTGTTGAAGCTGTAGCCACTTTCATGTTCAACACTTTTCGACTTTTGTATAGTTTGTTGTTGTGTTTGATGATGGTAGTGATGACGTTGCGGTGCTGAGCTTACCGCTGGTTGGGTTTGCTGGTCACTGTTGCCTTCAACAGTACTAGCACTCGGTTGAACGACATCTGGTAAACCGGTTGTCATTGCTGTTGCTGTATTCGAAGTTGATGAAGTTGGACTTTGGTGTTGCACCCCAGAAATGGTAGCAACGACGGGAGCAGCCACATTAGCCGGAACAGCCGGTGGTGTTGTTTGCATTTGCGTTAATGTGGCAGTTAAGCTCTCCGAATATGATGAAAATAGTTTTGTAGTTGGTTGGTTGATTGATTTCGGTTTCTCACAATGTGTTGTAGATGTTGCATTCGTTGCAACCAATTCCGGAAAGTCTGGTTTTGTTTTGGATTTCGGCTTTGATTTGACGCCACTACTATCAGCGTTGCTGAGAACACAGCCGTTTGAAATGCTGTTGCCACTGACAGTGTTGCTAATAGTTTCCTGTCCTGATGCCGCCGCTGTTCCGGTACCAACATTTGTTGCCAAATGATTTCCGCCTAAAGCTGGGTTACTAGTCACATTGCATTGCTGAGTATTAAAGACAACTGGCAATACATCGAAATGATGTTGTTGGTTGTGATAATGTTGATGATGATTATCAATGGCTGGCCACTCACCATTGCTCGTCAGAATTGTACTGGTATGGCTATTGTTTACCGCCTGCGGCAAACCTAATTCTTTTTTGTTGCGTGCAATATCCGCATACGATATGGGGGCTGCCACCGGTGAACTGTTTTCAATAGCAGCACCCCCAACAAGAACAACACTACCATATGTAGGCTTCTTGGTGACAGCGCTCGGGGTGGCTGCGCCATTTGCACAACTCTTTGGGGGTGTGGCTGTTGTTGCATGTGATGTTTTTGGATGTGGCGTTGCAGCATTCATGCCATATGGTGATGCCGTATTTTTTGCATAACTTTGCTGTTTAACCTTCTTTTTGACTATTTTTACTGGCAACGAATGCACCGAGTCAATATCACTTGAATCCGATTTCTGGGACGGTGGCATCGACGATGTCGACTTGCGACGTGATTTATCATTTTCGCTATTCTCTTGTGTATTTGTCGACGTAGATGTGGTTTGATTATGGCCGGATGTATGCGTTTGATGATTATGTTGGTTGCTGTTGCTGTTTTGGTGGCAACTGTTATAATTGTTGCCATTATTATGGTTGTTACTGTTCGTTATGGCAACAGTTGTTCCACCACCGAATTTCGTCGAACGTGGCCACATGTTACTCGCTGCTGATTTGGCAAAGTGTTGCATACGTTGTAAGTTGCCTGCATGTGCGGCTGCTGTGGCATCATCCATTGTGGCTGCACGTTGCTTCTTTGGTTTCTTCTTTTTGGTCACCACATGGAACTCAGCTGTCTCCGACAGTACCGCGTTTAACGCGTAAATCTCGCCCAAAGGTGAGGTTAATAAATTATTCTCTTTATTATCGGCGACATCGTTATTGTTGCAATTAGTTGTTGCCGATGATGACGGTAATGTCACACTTATATGTAGTGCATCGCCCTTCTTGCGCTTTAATTCCTGTGATTCATCACAATTTTCAGTGCTTAACTGTTTATTGTTGTCGCCCAAGTATTGTAGTTCTTCAGTGCCCCATGAACGTCGCTCACCTTTGCGACCACTGCTGTTTGGGATACTTGAAGATTTATTCTCGGCCACTTTGTCATTTTGAAAAGTCTTGGTAAATTCACTGTTCTGTTTGTGGCTCGTGTTGTTATTGTTGCCACCTTTTGACTTATTGCGCAACATCACATTACTTTCGGTGGTTGCTGCTGTACGCTTCAATTCGACAACTTCAATTTTGGAGCAACTACTTAGTTCCTCCATCGAGTTGCTCTTCTTCATTTTATGTTGTTTCTCTTTCTTGCGTTCTTTTTTCTTGTTATTATTATTAGTATGAGGATTGTTATTGTTAATACTACTCTCGGCTATTCTATTACTTTTGGAGTCGGTTTCATTGTTTTCAATGTACTTGACAAGCAAATAGACTGGATCTTTGCCGCGATATCCAGCCACCGATTCAACATCTACAGTTTTTGTGTTGCGTTCCTGTAGGTATTTCTTCTTATTTTTGAACTTTGCTAAGGCTTGACTTGCGCCAAATGCAAAAGTCGTTCCGGCCGAAAAAGCAGCGGCGGCGGCAACTGTACCAGATTGACTAGATGCGGCCACAAATGATGAAAGCGATGCATTTATTGCCAAAGTGTGGGCAGCGTTGATAGCACTTGTGGTTTTAATCACAGTATTGGAACTAGATCCAGCACCGGAATTAACAGCTGAATAAGTATTATAAATGGCATTCGCACTGGAATTCGAACTGGCACCACTAATACCAGACGCAGCAGCAGAGCCACTAAGACCAGCAGCAGAACCTGGTCCACTAGGAACAGCACTAGAGCATAGACTACTAGAACCAGCAGCAGAATCAGATTCACTCGGTCCATCATTAGAGACATTTGGTCCATCTACAGAACCAGTAGTCGTATCATCAGAGACACATGAGCCGCCACGATGGCCGTTATCAGAGCCACCATCACCAGATCCACTCGGCCCAGCACCACCTCCACTTGGCCCAGCACCACCTCCACTTGGCCCAGCACCACCTCCACTTGGTCCATCACCCGAGCCGCTAGGTTTATCATCAGAATCATCAGCAGTTGCAGAGGCCCTTTCACTGGCGTCTCCACTATTGATATCACCTGGTAAAATCTGTATATGCGAATTTCCATTGTCATCAATGTGTAGCTAATTGAAATGGGATGAATAGTAGAAAAAAAATCCCATATGTTAAAGGCAAACACCGAGATTTTTTTCTTACAACAATAATAAAACTCACCGAATTCGGTCCGTCATCATTTTCAATACGATAACGCTTTGCCGACGATTTAAATAGGTCATTGAGCATTACACTAGGACTAGCACTTTGGGCATCAATGTCCTTGTTTAAATCTGTTCTGTATACATTCTTAGATCCTCCGCTTTCTAGCACCGATGTACATGATGCATACTCTGGATCGAATGCCACGAAAGTGGGATCGACAGCCTGCTGCTGCTTACCGGCTTGTTCGTCTTTATCAAGCACTGGAAATCGAACAAAATTATAGACTACATGTAATTTGCTCAATAGTCAACTGTTATCACCCTTTGGCCGCTTCGCATCCGGTAAAATGTCTTGATCGATTTCACTGTCAAGACTACGACGTCGACTTTCGGAGACCTCCAACCCCGGAGTTGTGAGTATATCGCGTAACGAAATTGAAGTGAAAGACGAATAGACATAGAAAGAAAGAAATGTATACGGAAATATATAAAGCTTAAATAATCGATCTCACAGAACGGTAAGAAAATATTTACCTCTGCGACTTCCTGCTCTGCCGTGATATCAATAGTAGCCTCAGTACTACTCTTAACAACTTCATTGGCTACTGGCTTTGCCTGTTTTGAGTCTTTTGCCTGTCGGGACTTTTTATCGGCAATGACGGATGAGTGCTGTGGTGTGCTGCTAGGCATTCTGGCAGCTCTTAGAACATTTGCAACAGCTTGGGAATCGACTTCGCGGCTATCTTTGGCACCATAAAACAATATATTCAATGGCGGCGGCCTATATAAGTCCTTATCTGTGCTAATCAGTGAATAGTTAAGTGTGTTGTTAACGTTACTTGGCAAACTGCCGCCTTCACATTGACGTGATGACACTGTGGAATCCTTATTCTTATAGACACTTGAAATTTCTCCTATTGCGCTTGCTGTAGTATGGCAAGAGATAAAATGGGGACAAGTTCTTTGATCATCTCCCTCACTGGAAGGATCCACTATACTTTCACTGAGTTCATCAGAATAGTCACTTAACTTCACTGACTCGACGAGATCCTGCAAGGATCCACCTTGCTTCTGTTGACGGTGATAATGGTGATTGAGTTCAGGGTTAGTATTATTGGCTGACGAATTCGACTGAGGGTTATTCTGGCTGTGATTATAATGTTGTTGTTGTTGTTGCTGTTGAAGTGGTTGAGAATGATATGTCAATGACTGACAAATACGTTGTTGATAACTGTTGCTTGACGCTGACAGCGAGGATGAATGGCGTTTGTAGTGTGGAGTTATTCTATGAAGTGTGAAAACATCGTCTTCTTCGCTTTCAGCCTTCTTTAGCATTTGCTGTAAAGGAAGAAACCAGGAAATAACGAATTAAAATATTGCTAAATATGAGAAAAACGAAAATAACAAAAACCAAAAAGTGTGCCTTACCAGAAATATTTTACTTTTGTCTTTCTTATCCCGCGGATTCCTATACATATAAGCCTCCTCTAAGAGATTTCGCAAACAATGTTCATCTAAGTCGTTCAAATGACTGTCATCATCCTGCTCGATCTGTAAAGCCAAATCGAATTACAAATAATATAAAATAACAATCTACCTATCTATCTATAATTATAAAAAAGGATGTTTGTCCGTCTGTATGTTCCAAGACTATAGCTCCCCGACTCCCCTAAAAAAGTAGTAGTAGCTTTCTCAATCATTGCCTTACGCAACTGTTACCATCATCATAGTCTAGTCTAGTTGTATTGTCTAGTGTAATATATATAATATATATATACACGCGTATACACGTGCAGCAAGGCAAGAACATGGTAATCGAGTCAATGAGCCTGACGAACAGCGTAGTGAGCGTTTGAAGATAAGTGTCATAAATTGAGTCATTTGAAATCGACGAGTTTGGCGCTCAGTCTATTGGTCGCTCTGGGCACAATGAGCACTGTTTATCTACATTGCGTTGCTTTCAAGTTTCGGCAAGTAACGGCAGGATTATGTTGTGCGAGCGAAAAGGTCAAATTACCATAAAAAATTAATTCTACTATACAATCACGCAAATGATGTACAATCGCTCAATGCAATTAAAGAACTATTCATGTTCCCTTATAATTGTTGTGCTTCATAACTCCCGAACAATGCCGGGTCAACTGTTAGTAAAATCTATATATAAATCGGCCAAGACATTCGCTTTAGCGACATTACGCCTAAACTATACAAACGATTTTAACAAAAAATACACTATTCGACAGGTTTTCATTTGCAGATTTTCACCAAATACTTTATATTAAATTAGGTATTGTGTGTGTAAAAACAGTAAAAAATGCACACATACAACTACAGTAAAATATCACACACACACTTCGCATGACACACGCTTGCAGCTTGTTAAATTAGATGACGCGTGTGGTTACTAAGTGTAGAATGACATACTACCATTCAATATTATTACGATTGTGGTTGAATTTCAACCGCTAATTCGATATTGGATATAGAGTTATGGGTTTAACATTCTTACTCTTAACTCTTACCTAACGACTAGTTTCAATAGAAGCAAAACTAAACTGCCCAAAATAGGATTACAAAACGAAGCTGTTAACATTAATGGTAAGTGGATAACAAACGACCAGACTCAATGTGACAACAAATGATTTCTTCAGGAACTCTAGCCACGAACTACGAGCTCCTATTTATTTAGCACAACAAGCTCTAGTGGCTTCTGACTTGGAAAAAGCATCTATGGGAGATGAAATAGCGAGTGCGTTAAAATAATTCTGGAAGAGGGATGGAAAAAATTATCTTATGCTACCTCAATTAGCCCATACTCGGTCTAAGTGAGACTTCAGACTACTAAGCCTAACATAACCTCATCTCGATAATTTTAATTTTTAAACCTGATAAGGAAACCTTTGATTTGATTGATTTATTGGTATTGCTCAATTTGATCGTAGAAATACGAGAACTAAAGCTTAGGTTACTGCATTCTATGTGCGTACATACATACATCTGTATATACGAGAAAAGAGATGATTTTTGCACTCAACCAATTATTATTGTAGACCAAAAAAATGCGAAAATGCGCGACAACCAACCAGGCACTATCATTCGAGCGTACTCACTTTCGGTCATTTTTTTCCTATGTCATTGCCACCGACATAACCTCACTTTGTTGAACGAGGCTGCATAAAAGGAGACAGTTAACACGACGAATAATGACGATGACGAAAACAGCAGCAACACGGCGAATTACGAATCGAGCCGATCAGGGCACTATATGCGCATGTGTACGCTCGGTCAACGAGTACGCACCAACATGAACACGAACTTCGAACTAAATAACCCTTTATACTTTTTTAATATTTTTAACTATAAATAGGTTATATTTTGGACTAGTATAAATGTTTTTTTTTTTCAAAGTTCTCTTCTAATTACGTCTGGCAAATAAATTCGGAATGAAAAAATCTATTCCTTTTGGAGAATTAAGTAAATTTTTTGACTTAAAACCGGAGGAAGGAACAAACGTTACTTCAACCACGAAATCAAATGCGAAACTGTCACTAAGCGTTTGCTTTACTTTCTGGTATGAGCCGTTTGCGCTGTGCTATGTCGCTGCATATTTTGGTGCCGTTATTGAAAATCACTGTTCGCATTGAGCCGGCGTCGCCAGTCGCAGCGAAAAATTAAAACGGAGGCGGCAAAAACTTAAAATAAAACCGCCGATTGGGCGAAAAATTCAAACTACAACGGTAATTAAGTGGTTTTTGATGCGGTATTAGTGGTTTTTTATTACATATGTCTGTACATACATATGCATATGTACACATTTTTTTCCTATTTTTTTATGTTTTTACTTGCTGTTATTTTTTTTATTTATTTAATTATGTATTTATGCCTATATGTTTACGTATGGCAGTGCGTAGTTAAACATTCTACTTGTTCGGGAAATTAGATTATATAAGTATGTAAATTCAGAAAATTTGGATTAACGTTCAAAAGGGAATAAAATATAATTGGCTGTAAACGAAAGCATTGCCTAAGCAGAGCTGCCCATACGTTCGTAGTTGGCTCCTGGATCCGTTTTTAAACATTTTTAAAAGCGTTGCTTCGAATCCAAAATAAATAATGCGTTATGATATAACATTTTTTGAAAGTTTGGATTTCATAGTAGCATCTTTCAATCATTCCATGATATTGTCTAATTTTTTCCCTGTATTGTTTTTCTAACCCTAACTCGGACAAAGCCTTTGGTGACCTTACAGTAACGTCTCAGAAAATATTATATATATACAGATGTATCTGAGTTAAGATTTAAAAAAATAAAAATTTTTAATAGCCGCGAGACTTTTTCACGAATTGCTTGGCTACCCGAGTCGGGGAGAAAACCCGATAAAACAATTTGGTTTTGTAGTTAAAATTATCGTTGTAGAAAACCACAATTTAATTGAGGATTTAAAACCAGAACCTCAAAATTTTTTATAAGGCACTAAATGGAGGGAGCACGAAACAGGAACACAGGGTGGACCATATTAGGTGAATCTATTAATGAAAATAAAAAAAAACCTGAAAGACTTTTCCTCTATCAGAGGTGTCACAGAAAACTCTTTCGGTGGGATTCAAAACCTCCACAGTTTTGTTGGGATAATTGGTTATTTTACTCATAAGAACAGCTTTTTAAATAAAACCAATGATATGAATGGATAGATTATCCTTTTTCAAACTAATCTGCATGATTTTTTTTTTTTGAATAAATAATTTGTTTAATTAATTTACCATTTTACAAACCGTCTAGTAAACAGTCTTTAGTTGGCAAACCCAATCGAGCATAGAGATGCAAACTCGTTTTATGTTGGCTTTACATTCATTATATCGTCCCGTTTGGTTTTTATTTGGCCACTTCGGATTACCAACAGAACCAAATCTTTCATTTAAACGCTTCATTGTGTTCTTAGAAAGGCACACTAAATTGTTCGCTTTTTTATTGTTTCTCCACGCACAATTGAAAGATTATTTTGAATGTACAGTTGAAGAATTTTAGCGCGATCGATTGACGCTTTACTCGTCAAAGTTATAGTGTTACCAGTCGGTCCACCTATCTATGTAAATGTTTTCTTATTCTCATTGGAACTTCCTCCCTTCAAGTGCACCAACTTAATAATTGCGTTCAAATCCAAAAGTGAAAAAATTCCTCATAGTATCTTCTCCCTGATTAGAAGAAAATCATAAAAACAAATTAACTTCAACAACATAGCCAATTGGATATGCTTCATAGCAACGACACGATACAGAACAGAAATTTTGCATAAGACTCATATATAAACAACTGGGAATTATTGTATTTACAATAGATGACAATTTCTTGTTTATTTTATGGAGATGAACTGTCATTCCCTTACGCATCTGTCATCTTCATAGTCTAGTCTAATATATATACACGTCATTATTTCTAATCCTACAATGTGTCATGCACTTTACTGCGATTAATGTTATCTGATATAAGTCAAACAAAAAAAAGTTGTTTTGGCCTAAACTTTTTTTTGAGATTTTTTAAGATTCAAAACTATAGTATATTAAAAATATACAAGAGTATCGTTGAATTTTAAAATTCTACGCAAACGAAATAGCGCCCCACCTGGTTGATAGTATAGGCTAACAATGGTTTAACGGCTAAAGTCCCAATCATGTTAATTCAGAAGGATCCTTCCTATAATTATGATTACATTATAACATGCGTCAAATACTATAAAATCCTCCCTACCACCCACTTCAGCATCGCGCACTTACTTTGTATTTATTACCTCACTGCAGATTGAAAGTATGATAGGTTATATTAAGTTCACTATACAAAAGCTTTTATTCTTCCTCAAGCTAGCAATATAAACTATCCTAATGCCATATAGCAACTTACAAGGCAAAAAAAAAAAAAAAACACTGCTGCTACTAATCTAATTCAATTAAAATAGAGTATCTCCGCGTATTCCAATTAATCTTGAAATACATGTATGTACTAGCTAGTTCAGAATAAATTATCACAAGGGGAGTTGTCTCACCTTAAATTTCCTTTGCTTCTTGTCAATATTCTGGTCGTCTTGAGTTTGGGCTTTGCCCTTTACTGATTGGCGATTGAAATTTTGACTAGCAGTTGATGTGAACGACTGCTGCTTTTGGATTGCGCCGGTCGATGCCGCCCTTGTAACAACAGCAGACGATGTGGGCTGATATCCAATTGTTCTTGTTTCTGATGTACCGCTAGTGAATGACGATGACAATGTCAATGTCGTATCTCTTAGATTGGAAGTTTCTTTTTTCGCTACTGAAGCAGCAGCATTGGTTTTCGAAGAAGCGGCGGCATTGGGTTTTCGGATGCATTCGTTCTTGTTGTCACTGTTATTTTTATTAGTGTTGCTGGTCACTGTAGATGTGGAACTACTGGTGCTAGTGATAGTAGTGTTGGTATCACTGACATTTGTCGCAACAGCAGTCGAAGCCATTGTTGTACTAGCCGTAACATCTATGCCCGACTTTGTTTTTTCATTACTGGCACCCATTTTACGGTTGTCACGTTTTTTGTCTCTACTAATACCAGATATTGAAGTCTTACTAATTGGAGTTGTTGTGCTTGACGGCACAGCTGCAACACTAGCCGCAGCCGTAGCCGTTTCGTTTTTTTTGGTTGGTTCAACGTTTATAGAAGCTGTCGTTTTTGTTTGGATGTTGTCGCTGCTACTTTTACCTCTTGCAGTTGTCGTTACTGTTGTTGTAGCAGCTCCACCTCCAACACCCTCAGCTGGTGGTTGGCTGGTGTTGGCGTTGTGGCTACTTTTTCCACTTGCAGTGCGTCTACCACTCTGGGTTTTTGTTAAAGGCGCTGACTTTGTTTTTGTTGGTGTTTTGAGTAATGCCACACTCGATGTTGATGCAGACCGTTTTGTGGTCGCCAATGATATAGGAGTCGGTGTAGTTTTAGTTGATGTTGTTGTTGTTGTGATTTCACTTAATGTGCCACCGGCGATTGACACAATTGGCGTATCGGGTATAATGGCTGCCAATGAGGTGGCATTGAGTGTGGACAAATCAATTTCATTTTTCATCTTATACGAACAACAAAACTATGACGTTTGGCCATTCAAAAGCGTCGGTTTGTTGTGCCAACATGCGCACAGTTTGAGACAATTTTTTTTTTCTTTTTTCGTTTTTAATGTTACGGTCTTCCGCAATCTTACAAAATCACAAGCCGTATAGATGTTTACTTCGATATACACTGCAAAAATTAATAAAAGAAAAAGTTTTTTAAATCGGCACGGAAACTCGGGTGCTGTACTAAAAAAAGGCTCAATACTTTTCCCCCCCAACCCATAAAACACTTACCTTTTTTCGATTGTTATCAAACAGCTTCCCTTTTTGGAGTTGTTGATCATTTGCGCGTTCTCTCCAGGATCTGTATCTGTATATATATAAAATATATTTTAACAAATCCGCCTAGATACGAAAAATCTACGCGTTGACTGGACTGGTATGCCTTCCTCAACAGTAGCACAGCAGCGCACGCACTAAACAAACAGCGGCCGTCGACGACAACGTCGTTATTTCGGCAATAGTCGTTGCACGGACGGCGCTGCACTACTTCGCGTCGTCTCTTATTGTTCGGCACACGAGTTACAAACAACTGAATATACAAAATTGTTGTTGTTGTCGCTGCTTTTGCTGCTGCATCCACAGTGCGTGTGAAAGCGTGGTGTACTTTGTGCTCTTGTTTTTGCTAATTTTATCTTTTTTACTGCGAAGTAACAGCAAATTTTCTATAAATTCGTTTTTTATATTGACATACGTTTCTTAGGTGTTCTTTATTTTTTTTATTATGGCTTTCAGATAGCACTAGGCCAACTATTCAATTATCTTAATGCGTTGTTTTTCAGTTTTTTTTTTTCGTATACTTTAAGAATACTCTTTCTCCCTTTTCGCATAACGTGTGGCTCTCGCTCGCATTCAATCGTTATGTGGTGTATAGTTGCAATGCTTATTGGTATGCGAACTTACTATATTTGTCGTTTCTCTTGTTATTTTTTGTTTGTTTTAATTATACTTCCTTTTTGCATAACTACAATATAAAATAGATATTAACAAATTGTCTTTTCATTTTCTTTTAACTAGTACCCTGTAGTTTTCTGTGTGCACTGGGCAATGCGCGTACGAAAAGAACCGAAAAAGAATCAAACGCAAAAGTAACGAAGCAACACACGACTGGACACATACATACTAAAACTACATCGGTTAGATTTTTTCCTAGCTTTTTCTCGCCTTATTCCTTGTAGGTTAACTCTTGACAGAATGAAATGTGGAATTGAAGAAAAAAAAAAAAGAAAAAAAAATAATATAAATAAATAGAAAATAAAACTTTAATTTTTGCACAACTTATAATAAACGCCTTTTCTGCTTATAGCTTCACTGTCATAGATGTGCAAAAATGCCATTGTCATCTTCGCACACTTTTCAAAGTGTGTGTGCATATAAATGTGTGTACATTTAACGTTCGGATTATTTCAGCGGCGTATTTTTCGATATAACAAATACATTAATAGATACTACACTGTTCCACATTTTTATTGCAATTCTTTGTTGTTGTTTTTTATTTTTAATTATTACTGACCGGTTGGCTTTATTCGCTTATTTGTTATATGTCCATTATATGGACATCGTCGTCATACGCTGTTCTAGTGTCAATCAGCCACTAACTAACGAAGACGAATATGTCCCGACACGACGCCAATTGACCCTGCTGTTGTTGTTGTTGCGCTAGTGCTGCAACTAAAACAACACACCAGACATTCAACACATTGTTTATTTGTGTGTGTTCAATTATACGACCTCTTTTTCTCGCACACTGCTTGTATTCATACGAAATGCACACACGCATAAGCATACAACACTAACTTCAGCTACCAACGAATGCACATTAAAATAACTGTTGCACATTAAAATTTTTCAATTATTTTAAAATTCGTTTATTTATTTATAAGATTAACTCGTTTTGAAAGTTTATTACTTTATATTTATCAGAAAACCTTTTGCTTAAGAATCCCAGACGCACCGTTCACATGCTGCCAAGACGCACGACGCACAGAGAAAGCTTATGAAGCCAACTCTCTAACAGAATAGTGTTGAAAAACTATGAAATCAATAAAGTAAACAGTGTTGCATACTTAAGTTATATATACATTACACTTGATGATTAAATGCCTTAAACTGAGGCCACATTATCAATCTCAATCATTATGTTTGTGGATGTCTATATTGCCTTTTCTCGGCTTCTGTGCTGTGCGGTCGACATTGTTTCCGGCGGAGAAAAATTTTTCGTGAGCATATGCTTTTCCTATGCTTTTTATGTCTGCGCAAATATTTGCACCACTGTTGACGATGTGATTCACAAAGAAAAATGAAAAATTTGTGTGTGAACCGATCCGGACGTCTTCGTATGCCTTCGTGTGCAACCCAAAGCACCTGCAGTCAGAAATGCCAAAATCATTTTGATATTTTCTCAATCATCGTAGGTGTCACCGATACATTCTTATTTCCACTCACACACTCTCCATGGTCATGACCAAGATTGTTAATGTGGCCTAAACATTACTGGTGGTACTTCCTCACAGAAATCATCTGGGTTTGATGGGCGGAATTTTAAAATAATGTCAATAAACTTATTTAAACTAAAATTTTTTCTTATAATAAAATTTGGTATGTTTAGCATTATTTTAAGTAGCGCATCTTATTTTTAATAAGTACATTCATACTGCACATTCATTTGATGTTGAAAAAAACGAGCGGCAATAAAGTAAAAGTCTCGTTTTATATTAAGACCGCCAGGTACGAATATTTTGACACATGTTGCAATATTTGCGATATTATTTGGGGATGACAGGAGTTGTATTATTAAATTTGGAGACCGTATTCAAAATTTCAAATTTTTGGCTATACAACTAGTGTAATCTAATTATTATTGAGCAAGAAATGAATACATATATTTATACATTATATAATTGAGAAAGTGTGAATATTTTTTGCAAATCGGATACATCTCGAAATTAATATGACACTGGTGGTACTATTTGCAGCAGTTTTCGTACTGGTGGAGGCTTGGTAAGCCTCGTGTTTATGGTGCATTGAAAATCAGAATATAGTACTATATAGAAATTCAACAACAAATAAAGTTGTACATATTAATTAAACACACAAAAAATCATTTTATTATATTATTTTCTTTTCTCTATTATTTATTTTTTATTATTTGATTGTTTATTTATGTCTTTGCTAGCATTTAAAAAACAAATCAACTAATATAAGTTTATTTTATTTATGACAAATAAAACCTGCTCAAAAATTAACATAGTGCAATATAAAATATATAAAAATGAAACATTCTATTTGTACAGTGTAGCCAGGGCTTTATGCTACACGTGTTTTGAGCGGTTTTTTCTTCCTATAGATTTGCGAATTTTGGACGAAAAATCAACAAACGACGGCGGCCACGTGTGAAATTCGCGAAGTGATTGCAAAATTTAATTGTACTTGGATAAAAATTCGGGTTGGGATATATCTGTCCAGAAACCATGGAGTACATTGATATGGACGAGAACCCCGGCTCCAATGCCGTAATTCTGTGCTGTGAGTGCGGCGTAGCCATACAACCAAATGCCACAAATATGTGTGTCACCTGCCTGCGCAATCATGTTGATATCACCGAAAATATACCGAAACAGGCGGTATTGCATTTTTGCCGTAATTGCGAGCGATATTTGCAACCACCAAATGAATGGATACACGCGGCTTTGGAGTCACGCGAATTGCTCGCTTTGTGTCTGAAAAAGCTACGCAATCTGCGGGAGGTGAAATTGGTTGATGCGGGATTCATCTGGACGGAGGCACATTCGAAGCGCATTAAACTGAAGCTAACGGTGCATGGAGAAGTAGCCGGTGGCGCAATGTTGCAACAGGTATTCATTGTTGAATTCACCGTGCAGAATCAGATGTGCGATGATTGTCATCGTACGGAGGCAAAGGACTTTTGGCGTTGTTTGGTACAAGTGCGTCAGCGTGCGGAGAATAAAAAGACCTTTTACTATCTGGAGCAGTTAATATTGAAACATAAAGCGCACGAGCATACGCTTGGTATTAAGCCAATGCATGGTGGTTTGGATTTCTTCTATGCTAACGAGAATCATTCACGTAGAATGGTCGACTTTTTGCAGACAATGGTGCCGGTACGTGTGAACACTTCGAAGCGGCTAATATCGCACGACATACACAGCAACAATTACAATTATAAATTCTCTTGGTCGGTGGAGATCGCGCCAATATCGAAGGACAGCGCCGTGTGCCTCTCGAAAAAGTTGCGTCAACAGTTGGGGAATTTGTCACCAATTTGTCTGATCAGCCGCGTCTCTAGCAGCATACACATCATTGATCCGATGACCACACAGATCGCTGAACTTACTGCGATGGCATATTTTCGTACACCGTTCGAGGCGATCTGCAATCCAAAGCAATTGGTCGAATATATCGTTATGGACATTGAGATTATATTGGATAAAGATCGCAAATGCTATCCTGGCCAGGGTCAACTATCGTTTAAGCATGTGCTATGCGATATTTGGCTGGTACGTGCATTCGAGCTGGGCATCAATGAGAATACGATACACACGCGCTCACACCTTGGCCATTTGTTAAAAGTGGGCGATTCGGTATTGGGCTATAATATGGTCGATGCCAATATCAATGACCCGGAATTCGAGAAGTTATCAGCAGAACAAGTGCCTGATGTGGTGCTCGTAAGAAAGTGTTACGATCGTCAATCTAGACTCAGCCAGCGTGCTTGGAAGCTCAAACATTTGGCGAATGAAGCAACCGATGAACGCAGCAAGCACGATTTCATTGAGTTCCTCGATGATTTGGAGGAGGAAGAGGATATACGTCGTCAAATCAATATCTATCGTGACAGTCGAAAGGTGCCAGTGGATATAGGTGATACAATTGGCTACACTGATAATGTGCCACGCATAACGTTAGCCGAGATGTTGGAAGATATGGCTCTTGAGTGCACAGACGATATGATGGGCATTGATGAGGATGACAGCGAGGCCGCTAAAGCGGGCCTGCCTGCACAGCAATTGTAGTTCTAGTAAGTTTAAAGCCTTTCAGATATGTTGTTCTAATAAGTCTCTTAATCAGATTTTAAACGATTTGATGCTGGAATTAAACAATGGCCGTTGAGGTTGATGGAAATAAAGGCCTGTGCCTGCACAACAGTTATTGTTCACTTAAACTATTAAGAGATGCTGGTGGACATGACATGAGTATGCGATGGGCGTTGTTGAGGTTGCCAGCCATGAGTGTGTGTCGTTGTAGCCTTCTAATTAATGTACGGATGGGCTCTGATATATACAACAATGGGAGTTTTAGTGTTTTAAAAAGACTTAAGCCTTCGTTTTTTTCTTCTTTATTTACTAAATTTATAGTTAATAAAATCTTTATAACTAAAATTACTTTCAAGTAACTCTTGCAAGCTGTCAATGACGTGACGACGACTCGATTAGTTTCTTAGAATAAGACATTCACCGAGGAGACGACGGTTCTGTAGCCCACTTTTCGAGTGCCTTCGTGCACAGCGGCAACGCGTGTTTACGTGTCGCCGTCACATTATTCTGTTGTAAGAATATGCCATTCATAAATTTAATATCAGTACGCGGTTCCAGACAGAATATCGGCGATTCCGACGTTAATAGAGCGACTTTCAGTACTTCGCATAGATTCTTTACTCTTGCATAGTCACTGGTAGCGATGATGCCTATGTCGCGGTGGATGCTACCCGTTTTTGGGTCTATCCACATGCCCATCATTACCATAGCAGTGCAGCCTATTTCATTTGCCAATTCAAGTACAGCGGCGTCTACTTGAGGTTGTTTGGTGAATAACTCTACGGATATGGGGAACCCTGGCATGGCCAATTTAACCATTTTCGGTGCATCGATCTGTACGATTTTCAAGTCCTTACGGAGTAGTTGCATTGGACTCAGCTTACTCACATCCATTCGCGCCGAGACAAGTTCGTTGAAAATATCCTTTCGTCGCTCCTTGCTGCCTGGCAAGCAGCGCTCCAAGCTTGCGATAATACAATAATCTTTGTCCACAGCACGATTGGCATCCTTCGAGAAGTTCACCGTGTCCAGCACAATGGTACGGTGTAGCAGCGTATAAACTATACTCGAGTAAGCATTGCTCGGATTTGACGTACAGTTGAAGTACTGCTCCGCCACAAGTGTGGCACACGAGCCCACTTGCTCAATGACTCGCTTACAATGCGCCGGCAATCTATCCTTCGTGTAGTCGTATGGTCGATGATCGTAGACCTCATCAACCTGCTTCGCAAACGGCGACACATGATGATCAACTAATATAAAATGACAAACTGACAGCAACTGGTCGGGCAGTTCATCGCGAAATGTCAGATGTTCCGCAGGCACGATGCCCAGCTTCTCGAACAAATAGCATACTTCAGTTTTCACCGTAAAATCATGTCTTGGTATGTTCAATACCGGCAAGAAGAGCTTGTCCTGGCGACTGTGCTTAAGCAGAAAAGCAAGCGTGACGGCGCTTACGGCTGAATCCAGATCACATGATTCGTTGCCAATGACCACGTAAAGCATATTACCGGTGTTCGGTTTCTACTGAAATTACGAAATTAAATTGCATTAGTGATTGTTGTTTGTGTAGCGAATTTTAAGTAAGAAGGCAAGGAATTTGGAAAGGATTTTAGAGCTCAGTTAAATTAGCAAAGAGCAACCTTGCGAAGATTGGTCCACAATATACCAGAAGTGTATGTGGTTGGATTAATAGGGCTAATGAATAGTTGTACTATGTCTTGTTCGAACTTTGTTTGAGCGTTTTGGAAAAACGGAGCGGGGGTGACACCAAGGATTTCGTAATATCTAATTTAACTCCACAAATTCTTAGGGGAGAGCACAGTGACCCAGTAGCGAATATGTTCGGTGTAGATGTGAGCTTAGTGATGTAGAATTTGAATTGTGAATGGTTTGCATCCTGGACGACACCATGGTCGACTTTTTTGGGGTTTACCTCGACATTTCGAAAAACAAAAGTGTGTCTCCGTTGTCTTAATGGAATAGGAGTTCACGCCGGTAAGAAGGGTGTATGATTAGTATCCGGTGCTGCGCATCGTCACCCAAGGCTAGCTAATCCTTGGCCCGAGAATGCGTCCCTGGGTTTGCCGTTCGAACGGAATAGTTGTGTAGTTGCATTGTTTGCCTGGCAACTCTACTTACCAATTGCAGCAGCTTTCGCGTGCATTTTAAAAATGCCAGGAAACACATTTTTCCAATTGAGATAGGAATTTATTTATTATTTTCGTCGCAAACTTGAGGGCTTCCGTTTCTTCTATTACCGCTGTTGCCACTGCACTTGTTGGCAATAAATTCTCGCGTTCGCTACTTGTCTAAGCCCTTACGCCGTCACCACTCTTCAAAATGACTAAGTTCCAGTATTGACAACTCACACAAGCAATAATTTTATACTTCTACAAACGTATGTTTAATTTATTTACATCTATATGAACGTATGTTTGATCCAAAAATAATTAATTTACATCTACATACATATACACATGTATAAAAGTCACTGGTACATTTTTGATGTCATTATCAGGAAGACTCTAGAATAGAGATAGTAATCGTGTGAAGTTTGGTGCGAAACTTTACTGGACAAGTCGGAGAGTTCCATCCAATTACAATTGCGAAAATGAAATGAAAAAATTTCTGCAGTTCATTATTTTGTATAAAATGTCACAAATAAAAACAGATACAAATTCGGTTTACATGTTCGTTCAAAGATCCGTGATGATAAGACGTGACTTAATCCAGCTTATTAATCGTTGAATTAAACCAACTTAAAACTTAAATCTAATACCACCATTAAAAACCATCAATTGGAGAAAAAAAATGTTGCGCAACGAAAAGAAAATAGAGCATTTGAACGGAAAAACATACCCGAAACAGAGCTTAAACACTGCAAAAAGATCTGCAAAAACCCCAAACAACGCATCGAAAGACTTGAACAGATTTAATGTTGGCGGCGCACGCCCGTGTCGCCATTGGACCGATAACTAAAGTTGGCTTGCATACGAAAGTGCAACTCTTGCTTCAAAATGACTTTCAAGGTTCAAGCCAAATATCTACATAAATCAAATTTATATCACTGGAAGCGATGGAAACTTAAATTAAATTTAAAAGAAAAGAACAAACACGTAACAACTTAGTGAAGTGCCCTTAGCTAAGTGTGTTTAGTGATTTAAGTCAGAATTACAAGGATCTGTCGCAAGGGTCGATAGGATACAGTCTCCATAGCCTAGTCGATTTTGCTGATGTTTGAGCCGCTCTAAATAAGTCCCAGCTTGTTGGTTTAGGGCATCCCCAATTTTGTGAAGGAGGAGAAACAGAACATTAAATAATCTTTATTAAACTCTGGGGCACTTGCGAGTTGAAATAAAGAGAAAATAAGATGAAATATGTATTTATATATAAATAAAAAAATCACTTTTTTTTTGAACATATCTCGCATGCGAATGCAGTTCATGTTTCTATTAAAATTATCACTCATTGCTGTCAAGTAAAAATCACATTAGTCACTCTATTTGATGTTGTTAGTTTATAGTGGTAGGAAACTGGCGAAAGTAACAATGCTGAGAACTTACAATAAAACACTCTTTGTTGATGTAAGATAATAAGTAAGGGTGTTTAAAAGCCACAGTGAAGGTTAGTTCACGCCCAATGCATGCCGAATCACATGTCCCTTTGCTTTGCTATTCCATATCCAATACTAATTCTCCATTTGTCTTGAGGCATAAATTTGTGAAAGCCATTGACATTTCTCTATCTAATCTATCTAATATGCGTACATGGCTTAGTTTTCTCCGACTCACTTTTGAATCCGTTTTACGCAGCCTGAAGTCTGAGGAAGTCACACCTGCTTCTGCGGAAGGAAATTTGCGTCACTCCGGGGATTGGTATTTCTATGAAAGCATTCCTTACTCTGGTATGATAACTTAGTTACTATAAATAACTGAATGATGATCGTCTCGCTGTCAATTATCATAAGTATCTACTTTAATTGTATTTATTTCTCTATTAACCATTTTATGTTTAGGTAGGCATTAATCTAAAAGCCAATGGTAATGTTCATACTTATGTTGACGTTATTGCATTATTTACTTATTAAAATTAATACATTAACCAAAATACATTTGGGAAATAAAAAAATTAAATAAAAAACATTCCAATTCTGTTTATAAGTAATTATAATGCAAGAGCACTTTAAACTCACACGTTATTGTAATTATGTGCTTGTCCAGTGTGAGCATTTAGTGAGTGTGTGGGTTTAGTGATTCTTACTGACTAGCTCCTTTCTTTCGGGAAATGAGTTTTGTGTGCACCTGGTTTCAATTGTTTGTTGATTCACCTCTTGACAGAGACGGTGTCAGTGGTGGTGGTGTAGGTGCTGCTGATGATGCCGCTGTCCTTACGGTCGACAGCATCATGTTTGCGGCGCTGTTAGTTTTTGACCGTTTCGGCAAAGTGGCGGCACGTAAATACGGATTGTCTATGTTCGGATTTTCAAGTATCGCTTTATTGGTACTTGAATTTGGTTTGATTTCAAGTTCGGGTTTTGAATCATCCTTCATTTTATCGCCATCCATATTGTCATCGTTATCGCTATCATTGTCGTCATTGTCGTCTGCAAAGTGGAAAACAAAAGGGAAAGTTCGTAAGGCTAAACGCCAATTAAAATTCGTGCTTAGCGCTTACCCTTGCTTGTAACATCTTCTGTACGATTAGCCACCAGATAGTGATATTCCAACTCTTCGAAATCGAACACTTGATCGGTGGGATTCAGCGCACTCAAATATGGTGGAAACGATGGTTTACAAGCTATTACTGCGACATCAAATATAATACGTGTAAATAACTTAAACGCATAGGAAAATAACAGCTTACGTGGAAACATATTGTCCTCAGTCTCGAACAAGCTGTCCGTGTCCATTGTCTTGCATTGGAATTTAGTCAAAGCCTTTTCGATATCACGTTTTTGATTGGCGGCTTTCTCACGTATCGCTTCATATTCCGTAACCGGCTGTTTGTGTGTCGGCGTGCGTATATAAGTATGCGGATCAGGCATTGGCGGCAGAAAGCTGGGCACATATGATGGCATTGGTGCTTTCTTGCCCACTTGCAACAGATTCAGCTGACGCTGTTGAGACATTTGTGGCGGTAGCGGAATGATGCCGCGATTGTCACGTCGTGCAAACTCTTCTAAGTCATCGAGTGAAATACCCATGTTGGCGAATGCCAAAACTACGTCACCAATTACAGGCATCGTGCGTCCTGCCAATTCGTAATAGCTCTTCGTCGATTGTGCGCACTCAACGAGCACTTTATTATAGACAATTGAAATGCATTTTTTGTAATTAGTTAAGCATAATGTCTTACTTACAGCTCACTTGCATTTCGATAAGCGTCTCCAAACATTTGTTTTCCACCGAATTGATGCCATTCTCAAGCAGCAGCTGTGCTGTGGCCTTCGCCAGAACTCGTCTGTAGGGGTCCATGTATGGTTGTGATGCTTCTGATTTTTCCATTTTCGGAAATTTCGCTAAACTTTGCTTGCTTTTTACAAAATTTTTTTCTTTCTAATTCGCTTAAAACGATGAAAAACGAATTTTACTGAGACAACTTTTGCATTTAGGAGAAAAGCACACCGTTTGCTTGTTTAGTGTTGATTACCGACAATCAATCAACAAATCAGCTGCCACCACTATACTATTCACAATACAATTTTTTTATTCTTCTTCTTTTCATTTTACAGGTAGTATTATTTTATATAATATTTACAGTGCAGCTGGATCACTGAATCGAATCTTGCTGTTCACACTACCGATTCCAAATCATGATAAACTGTTCATTGTTATGGTTATAATTTTATACTTTTAAAAACGTATGTTTGATCCAAAAATAATTAATTTACATCTACATACATATACACATGTATAAAAGTCACTGGTACATTTTGATGTCATTATCAGGAAGACTCTAGAATAGAGATAGTAATCGTGTGAAGTTTGGTGCGAAACTTTACTGGACAAGTCGGAGAGTTCCATCCAATTACAATTGCGAAAATGAAATGAAAAAATTTCTGCAGTTCATTATTTTGTATAAAATGTCACAAATAAAAACAGATACAAATTCGGTTTACATGTTCGTTCAAAGATCCGTGATGATAAGACGTGACTTAATCCAGCTTATTAATCGTTGAATTAAACCAACTTAAAACTTAAATCTAATACCACCATTAAAAACCATCAATTGGAGAAAAAAAATGTTGCGCAACGAAAAGAAAATAGAGCATTTGAACGGAAAAACATACCCGAAACAGAGCTTAAACACTGCAAAAAGATCTGCAAAAACCCCAAACAACGCATCGAAAGACTTGAACAGATTTAATGTTGGCGGCGCACGCCCGTGTCGCCATTGGACCGATAACTAAAGTTGGCTTGCATACGAAAGTGCAACTCTTGCTTCAAAATGACTTTCAAGGTTCAAGCCAAATATCTACATAAATCAAATTTATATCACTGGAAGCGATGGAAACTTAAATTAAATTTAAAAGAAAAGAACAAGCACGTAACAACTTAGTGAAGTGCCCTTAGCTAAGTGTGTTTAGTGATTTA
Organism: Cacoxenus indagator; assembly: GCA_035041755.1. NCBI lineage: Eukaryota > Metazoa > Arthropoda > Insecta > Diptera > Drosophilidae > Cacoxenus > Cacoxenus indagator. The sequence continues at coordinate 71,116 of JAWNKX010000245.1, read as the reverse complement.
AGTCAGAATTACAAGGATCTGTCGCAAGGGTCGATAGGATACAGTCTCCATAGCCTAGTCGATTTTGCTGATGTTTGAGCCGCTCTAAATAAGTCCCAGCTTGTTGGTTGAGGGCATCCCCAATTTTGTGAAGGAGGAGAAACAGAACATTAAATAATCTTTATTAAACTCTGGGGCACTTGCGAGTTGAAATAAAGAGAAAATAAGATGAAATATGTATTTATATATAAATAAAAAAATCACTTTTTTTTTGAACATATCTCGCATGCGAATGCAGTTCATGTTTCTATTAAAATTATCACTCATTGCTGTCAAGTAAAAATCACATTAGTCACTCTATTTGATGTTGTTAGTTTATAGTGGTAGGAAACTGGCGAAAGTAACAATGCTGAGAACTTACAATAAAACACTCTTTGTTGATGTAAGATAATAAGTAAGGGTGTTTAAAAGCCACAGTGAAGGTTAGTTCACGCCCAATGCATGCCGAATCACATGTCCCTTTGCTTTGCTATTCCATATCCAATACTAATTCTCCATTTGTCTTGAGGCATAAATTTGTGAAAGCCATTGACATTTCTCTATCTAATCTATCTAATATGCGTACATGGCTTAGTTTTCTCCGACTCACTTTTGAATCCGTTTTACGCAGCCTGAAGTCTGAGGAAGTCACACCTGCTTCTGCGGAAGGAAATTTGCGTCACTCCGGGGATTGGTATTTCTATGAAAGCATTCCTTACTCTGGTATGATAACTTAGTTACTATAAATAACTGAATGATGATCGTCTCGCTGTCAATTATCATAAGTATCTACTTTAATTGTATTTATTTCTCTATTAACCATTTTATGTTTAGGTAGGCATTAATCTAAAAGCCAATGGTAATGTTCATACTTATGTTGACGTTATTGTATTATTTACTTATTAAAATTAATACATTAACCAAAATACATTTGGGAAATAAAAAAATTAAATAAAAAACATTCCAATTCTGTTTATAAGTAATTATAATGCAAGAGCACTTTAAACTCACACGTTATTGTAATTATGTGCTTGTCCAGTGTGAGCATTTAGTGAGTGTGTGGGTTTAGTGATTCTTACTGACTAGCTCCTTTCTTTCGGGAAATGAGTTTTGTGTGCACCTGGTTTCAATTGTTTGTTGATTCACCTCTTGACAGAGACGGTGTCAGTGGTGGTGGTGTAGGTGCTGCTGATGATGCCGCTGTCCTTACGGTCGACAGCATCATGTTTGCGGCGCTGTTAGTTTTTGACCGTTTCGGCAAAGTGGCGGCACGTAAATACGGATTGTCTATGTTCGGATTTTCAAGTATCGCTTTATTGGTACTTGAATTTGGTTTGATTTCAAGTTCGGGTTTTGAATCATCCTTCATTTTATCGCCATCCATATTGTCATCGTTATCGCTATCATTGTCGTCATTGTCGTCTGCAAAGTGGAAAACAAAAGGGAAAGTTCGTAAGGCTAAACGCCAATTAAAATTCGTGCTTAGCGCTTACCCTTGCTTGTAACATCTTCTGTACGATTAGCCACCAGATAGTGATATTCCAACTCTTCGAAATCGAACACTTGATCGGTGGGATTCAGCGCACTCAAATATGGTGGAAACGATGGTTTACAAGCTATTACTGCGACATCAAATATAATACGTGTAAATAACTTAAACGCATAGGAAAATAACAGCTTACGTGGAAACATATTGTCCTCAGTCTCGAACAAGCTGTCCGTGTCCATTGTCTTGCATTGGAATTTAGTCAAAGCCTTTTCGATATCACGTTTTTGATTGGCGGCTTTCTCACGTATCGCTTCATATTCCGTAACCGGCTGTTTGTGTGTCGGCGTGCGTATATAAGTATGCGGATCAGGCATTGGCGGCAGAAAGCTGGGCACATATGATGGCATTGGTGCTTTCTTGCCCACTTGCAACAGATTCAGCTGACGCTGTTGAGACATTTGTGGCGGTAGCGGAATGATGCCGCGATTGTCACGTCGTGCAAACTCTTCTAAGTCATCGAGTGAAATACCCATGTTGGCGAATGCCAAAACTACGTCACCAATTACAGGCATCGTGCGTCCTGCCAATTCGTAATAGCTCTTCGTCGATTGTGCGCACTCAACGAGCACTTTATTATAGACAATTGAAATGCATTTTTTGTAATTAGTTAAGCATAATGTCTTACTTACAGCTCACTTGCATTTCGATAAGCGTCTCCAAACATTTGTTTTCCACCGAATTGATGCCATTCTCAAGCAGCAGCTGTGCTGTGGCCTTCGCCAGAACTCGTCTGTAGGGGTCCATGTATGGTTGTGATGCTTCTGATTTTTCCATTTTCGGAAATTTCGCTAAACTTTGCTTGCTTTTTACAAAATTTTTTTCTTTCTAATTCGCTTAAAACGATGAAAAACGAATTTTACTGAGACAACTTTTGCATTTAGGAGAAAAGCACACCGTTTGCTTGTTTAGTGTTGATTACCGACAATCAATCAACAAATCAGCTGCCACCACTATACTATTCACAATACAATTTTTTTATTCTTCTTCTTTTCATTTTACACGTAGTAATATTTTATATCATATTTACAGTGCAGCTGGATCACTGAATCGAATCTTGCTGTTCACTCTGCCGATTCCAAATCATGATAAACTGTTCATTGTTATGGTTATAATTTTATACTTTTAAAAACGTATGTTTGATCCAAAAATAATTAATTTACATCTACATACATATATACATGTATAAAAGTCACTGGTACATTTTTGATGTCATTATCAGGAAGACTCTAGAATAGAGATAGTAATCGTGTGAAGTTTGGTGCGAAACTTTACTGGACAAGTCGGAGAGTTCCATCCAATTACAATTGCGAAAATGAAATGAAAAAATTTCTGCAGTTCATTATTTTGTATAAAATGTCACAAATAAAAACAGATACAAATTCGGTTTACATGTTCGTTCAAAGATCCGTGATGATAAGACGTGACTTAATCCAGCTTATTAATCGTTGAATTAAACCAACTTAAAACTTAAATCTAATACCACCATTAAAAACCATCAATTGGAGAAAAAAAATGTTGCGCAACGAAAAGAAAATAGAGCATTTGAACGGAAAAACATACCCGAAACAGAGCTTAAACACTGCAAAAAGATCTGCAAAAACCCCAAACAACGCATCGAAAGACTTGAACAGATTTAATGTTGGCGGCGCACGCCCGTGTCGCCATTGGACCGATAACTAAAGTTGGCTTGCATACGAAAGTGCAACTCTTGCTTCAAAATGACTTTCAAGGTTCAAGCCAAATATCTACATAAATCAAATTTATATCACTGGAAGCGATGGAAACTTAAATTAAATTTAAAAGAAAAGAACAAGCACGTAACAACTTAGTGAAGTGCCCTTAGCTAAGTGTGTTTAGTGATTTAAGTCAGAATTACAAGGATCTGTCGCAAGGGTCGATAGGATACAGTCTCCATAGCCTAGTCGATTTTGCTGATGTTTGAGCCGCTCTAAATAAGTCCCAGCTTGTTGGTTGAGGGCATCCCCAATTTTGTGAAGGAGGAGAAACAGAACATTAAATAATCTTTATTAAACTCTGGGGCACTTGCGAGTTGAAATAAAGAGAAAATAAGATGAAATATGTATTTATATATAAATAAAAAAATCACTTTTTTTTTGAACATATCTCGCATGCGAATGCAGTTCATGTTTCTATTAAAATTATCACTCATTGCTGTCAAGTAAAAATCACATTAGTCACTCTATTTGATGTTGTTAGTTTATAGTGGTAGGAAACTGGCGAAAGTAACAATGCTGAGAACTTACAATAAAACACTCTTTGTTGATGTAAGATAATAAGTAAGGGTGTTTAAAAGCCACAGTGAAGGTTAGTTCACGCCCAATGCATGCCGAATCACATGTCCCTTTGCTTTGCTATTCCATATCCAATACTAATTCTCCATTTGTCTTGAGGCATAAATTTGTGAAAGCCATTGACATTTCTCTATCTAATCTATCTAATATGCGTACATGGCTTAGTTTTCTCCGACTCACTTTTGAATCCGTTTTACGCAGCCTGAAGTCTGAGGAAGTCACACCTGCTTCTGCGGAAGGAAATTTGCGTCACTCCGGGGATTGGTATTTCTATGAAAGCATTCCTTACTCTGGTATGATAACTTAGTTACTATAAATAACTGAATGATGATCGTCTCGCTGTCAATTATCATAAGTATCTACTTTAATTGTATTTATTTCTCTATTAACCATTTTATGTTTAGGTAGGCATTAATCTAAAAGCCAATGGTAATGTTCATACTTATGTTGACGTTATTGTATTATTTACTTATTAAAATTAATACATTAACCAAAATACATTTGGGAAATAAAAAAATTAAATAAAAAACATTCCAATTCTGTTTATAAGTAATTATAATGCAAGAGCACTTTAAACTCACACGTTATTGTAATTATGTGCTTGTCCAGTGTGAGCATTTAGTGAGTGTGTGGGTTTAGTGATTCTTACTGACTAGCTCCTTTCTTTCGGGAAATGAGTTTTGTGTGCACCTGGTTTCAATTGTTTGTTGATTCACCTCTTGACAGAGACGGTGTCAGTGGTGGTGGTGTAGGTGCTGCTGATGATGCCGCTGTCCTTACGGTCGACAGCATCATGTTTGCGGCGCTGTTAGTTTTTGACCGTTTCGGCAAAGTGGCGGCACGTAAATACGGATTGTCTATGTTCGGATTTTCAAGTATCGCTTTATTGGTACTTGAATTTGGTTTGATTTCAAGTTCGGGTTTTGAATCATCCTTCATTTTATCGCCATCCATATTGTCATCGTTATCGCTATCATTGTCGTCATTGTCGTCTGCAAAGTGGAAAACAAAAGGGAAAGTTCGTAAGGCTAAACGCCAATTAAAATTCGTGCTTAGCGCTTACCCTTGCTTGTAACATCTTCTGTACGATTAGCCACCAGATAGTGATATTCCAACTCTTCGAAATCGAACACTTGATCGGTGGGATTCAGCGCACTCAAATATGGTGGAAACGATGGTTTACAAGCTATTACTGCGACATCAAATATAATACGTGTAAATAACTTAAACGCATAGGAAAATAACAGCTTACGTGGAAACATATTGTCCTCAGTCTCGAACAAGCTGTCCGTGTCCATTGTCTTGCATTGGAATTTAGTCAAAGCCTTTTCGATATCACGTTTTTGATTGGCGGCTTTCTCACGTATCGCTTCATATTCCGTAACCGGCTGTTTGTGTGTCGGCGTGCGTATATAAGTATGCGGATCAGGCATTGGCGGCAGAAAGCTGGGCACATATGATGGCATTGGTGCTTTCTTGCCCACTTGCAACAGATTCAGCTGACGCTGTTGAGACATTTGTGGCGGTAGCGGAATGATGCCGCGATTGTCACGTCGTGCAAACTCTTCTAAGTCATCGAGTGAAATACCCATGTTGGCGAATGCCAAAACTACGTCACCAATTACAGGCATCGTGCGTCCTGCCAATTCGTAATAGCTCTTCGTCGATTGTGCGCACTCAACGAGCACTTTATTATAGACAATTGAAATGCATTTTTTGTAATTAGTTAAGCATAATGTCTTACTTACAGCTCACTTGCATTTCGATAAGCGTCTCCAAACATTTGTTTTCCACCGAATTGATGCCATTCTCAAGCAGCAGCTGTGCTGTGGCCTTCGCCAGAACTCGTCTGTAGGGGTCCATGTATGGTTGTGATGCTTCTGATTTTTCCATTTTCGGAAATTTCGCTAAACTTTGCTTGCTTTTTACAAAATTTTTTTCTTTCTAATTCGCTTAAAACGATGAAAAACGAATTTTACTGAGACAACTTTTGCATTTAGGAGAAAAGCACACCGTTTGCTTGTTTAGTGTTGATTACCGACAATCAATCAACAAATCAGCTGCCACCACTATACTATTCACAATACAATTTTTTTATTCTTCTTCTTTTCATTTTACACGTAGTAATATTTTATATCATATTTACAGTGCAGCTGGATCACTGAATCGAATCTTGCTGTTCACTCTGCCGATTCCAAATCATGATAAACTGTTCATTGTTATGGTTATAATTTTATACTTTTAAAAACGTATGTTTGATCCAAAAATAATTAATTTACATCTACATACATATATACATGTATAAAAGTCACTGGTACATTTTTGATGTCATTATCAGGAAGACTCTAGAATAGAGATAGTAATCGTGTGAAGTTTGGTGCGAAACTTTACTGGACAAGTCGGAGAGTTCCATCCAATTACAATTGCGAAAATGAAATGAAAAAATTTCTGCAGTTCATTATTTTGTATAAAATGTCACAAATAAAAACAGATACAAATTCGGTTTACATGTTCGTTCAAAGATCCGTGATGATAAGACGTGACTTAATCCAGCTTATTAATCGTTGAATTAAACCAACTTAAAACTTAAATCTAATACCACCATTAAAAACCATCAATTGGAGAAAAAAAATGTTGCGCAACGAAAAGAAAATAGAGCATTTGAACGGAAAAACATACCCGAAACAGAGCTTAAACACTGCAAAAAGATCTGCATAAACCCCAAACAACGCATCGAAAGACTTGAACAGATTTAATGTTGGCGGCGCACGCCCGTGTCGCCATTGGACCGATAACTAAAGTTGGCTTGTTTATATCACTGGAAATTTATATCACTGGAAGCGATGGAAACTTAAATTAAATTTAAAAGAAAAGAACAAACACGTAACAACTTAGTGAAGTGCCCTTAGCTAAGTGTGTTTAGTGATTTAAGTCAGAATTACAAGGATCTGTCGCAAGGGTCGATAGGATACAGTCTCCATAGCCTAGTCGATTTTGCTGATGTTTGAGCCGCTCTAAATAAGTCCCAGCTTGTTGGTTGAGGGCATCCCCAATTTTGTGAAGGAGGAGAAACAGAACATTAAATAATCTTTATTAAACTCTGGGGCACTTGCGAGTTGAAATAAAGAGAAAATAAGATGAAATATGTATTTATATATAAATAAAAAAATCACTTTTTTTTTGAACATATCTCGCATGCGAATGCAGTTCATGTTTCTATTAAAATTATCACTCATTGCTGTCAAGTAAAAATCACATTAGTCACTCTATTTGATGTTGTTAGTTTATAGTGGTAGGAAACTGGCGAAAGTAACAATGCTGAGAACTTACAATAAAACACTCTTTGTTGATGTAAGATAATAAGTAAGGGTGTTTAAAAGCCACAGTGAAGGTTAGTTCACGCCCAATGCATGCCGAATCACATGTCCCTTTGCTTTGCTATTCCATATCCAATACTAATTCTCCATTTGTCTTGAGGCATAAATTTGTGAAAGCCATTGACATTTCTCTATCTAATCTATCTAATATGCGTACATGGCTTAGTTTTCTCCGACTCACTTTTGAATCCGTTTTACGCAGCCTGAAGTCTGAGGAAGTCACACCTGCTTCTGCGGAAGGAAATTTGCGTCACTCCGGGGATTGGTATTTCTATGAAAGCATTCCTTACTCTGGTATGATAACTTAGTTACTATAAATAACTGAATGATGATCGTCTCGCTGTCAATTATCATAAGTATCTACTTTAATTGTATTTATTTCTCTATTAACCATTTTATGTTTAGGTAGGCATTAATCTAAAAGCCAATGGTAATGTTCATACTTATGTTGACGTTATTGTATTATTTACTTATTAAAATTAATACATTAACCAAAATACATTTGGGAAATAAAAAAATTAAATAAAAAACATTCCAATTCTGTTTATAAGTAATTATAATGCAAGAGCACTTTAAACTCACACGTTATTGTAATTATGTGCTTGTCCAGTGTGAGCATTTAGTGAGTGTGTGGGTTTAGTGATTCTTACTGACTAGCTCCTTTCTTTCGGGAAATGAGTTTTGTGTGCACCTGGTTTCAATTGTTTGTTGATTCACCTCTTGACAGAGACGGTTTCAGTGGTGGTGGTGTAGGTGCTGCTGATGATGCCGCTGTCCTTACGGTCGACAGCATCATGTTTGCGGCGCTGTTAGTTTTTGACCGTTTCGGCAAAGTGGCGGCACGTAAATACGGATTGTCTATGTTCGGATTTTCAAGTATCGCTTTATTGGTACTTGAATTTGGTTTGATTTCAAGTTCGGGTTTTGAATCATCCTTCATTTTATCGCCATCCATATTGTCATCGTTATCGCTATCATTGCCGTCATTGTCGTCTGCAAAGTGGAAAACAAAAGGGAAAGTTCGTAAGGCTAAACGCCAATTAAAATTCGTGCTTAGCGCTTACCCTTGCTTGTAACATCTTCTGTACGATTAGCCACCAGATAGTGATATTCCAACTCTTCGAAATCGAACACTTGATCGGTGGGATTCAGCGCACTCAAATATGGTGGAAACGATGGTTTACAAGCTATTACTGCGACATCAAATATAATACGTGTAAATAACTTAAACGCATAGGAAAATAACAGCTTACGTGGAAACATATTGTCCTCAGTCTCGAACAAGCTGTCCGTGTCCATTGTCTTGCATTGGAATTTAGTCAAAGCCTTTTCGATATCACGTTTTTGATTGGCGGCTTTCTCACGTATCGCTTCATATTCCGTAACCGGCTGTTTGTGTGTCGGCGTGCGTATATAAGTATGCGGATCAGGCATTGGCGGCAGAAAGCTGGGCACATATGATGGCATTGGTGCTTTCTTGCCCACTTGCAACAGATTCAGCTGACGCTGTTGAGACATTTGTGGCGGTAGCGGAATGATGCCGCGATTGTCACGTCGTGCAAACTCTTCTAAGTCATCGAGTGAAATACCCATGTTGGCGAATGCCAAAACTACGTCACCAATTACAGGCATCGTGCGTCCTGCCAATTCGTAATAGCTCTTCGTCGATTGTGCGCACTCAACGAGCACTTTATTATAGACAATTGAAATGCATTTTTTGTAATTAGTTAAGCATAATGTCTTACTTACAGCTCACTTGCATTTCGATAAGCGTCTCCAAACATTTGTTTTCCACCGAATTGATGCCATTCTCAAGCAGCAGCTGTGCTGTGGCCTTCGCCAGAACTCGTCTGTAGGGGTCCATGTATGGTTGTGATGCTTCTGATTTTTCCATTTTCGGAAATTTCGCTAAACTTTGCTTGCTTTTTACAAAATTTTTTTCTTTCTAATTCGCTTAAAACGATGAAAAACGAATTTTACTGAGACAACTTTTGCATTTAGGAGAAAAGCACACCGTTTGCTTGTTTAGTGTTGATTACCGACAATCAATCAACAAATCAGCTGCCACCACTATACTATTCACAATACAATTTTTTTATTCTTCTTCTTTTCATTTTACACGTAGTAATATTTTATATCATATTTACAGTGCAGCTGGATCACTGAATCGAATCTTGCTGTTCACTCTGCCGATTCCAAATCATGATAAACTGTTCATTGTTATGGTTATAATTTTATACTTTTAAAAACGTATGTTTGATCCAAAAATAATTAATTTACATCTACATACATATATACATGTATAAAAGTCACTGGTACATTTTTGATGTCATTATCAGGAAGACTCTAGAATAGAGATAGTAATCGTGTGAAGTTTGGTGCGAAACTTTACTGGACAAGTCGGAGAGTTCCATCCAATTACAATTGCGAAAATGAAATGAAAAAATTTCTGCAGTTCATTATTTTGTATAAAATGTCACAAATAAAAACAGATACAAATTCGGTTTACATGTTCGTTCAAAGATCCGTGATGATAAGACGTGACTTAATCCAGCTTATTAATCGTTGAATTAAACCAACTTAAAACTTAAATCTAATACCACCATTAAAAACCATCAATTGGAGAAAAAAAATGTTGCGCAACGAAAAGAAAATAGAGCATTTGAACGGAAAAACATACCCGAAACAGAGCTTAAACACTGCAAAAAGATCTGCATAAACCCCAAACAACGCATCGAAAGACTTGAACAGATTTAATGTTGGCGGCGCACGCCCGTGTCGCCATTGGACCGATAACTAAAGTTGGCTTGCATACGAAAGTGCAACTCTTGCTTCAAAATGACTTTCAAGGTTCAAGCCAAATATCTACATAAATCAAATTTATATCACTGGAAGCGATGGAAACTTAAATTAAATTTAAAAGAAAAGAACAAACACGTAACAACTTAGTGAAGTGCCCTTAGCTAATTGTGTTTAGTGATTTAAGTCAGAATTACAAGGATCTGTCGCAAGGGTCGATAGGATACAGTCTCCATAGCCTAGTCGATTTTGCTGATGTTTGAGCCGCTCTAAATAAGTCCCAGCTTGTTGGTTTAGGGCATCCCCAATTTTGTGAAGGAGGAGAAACAGAACATTAAATAATCTTTATTAAACTCTGGGGCACTTGCGAGTTGAAATAAAGAGAAAATAAGATGAAATATGTATTTATATATAAATAAAAAAATCACTTTTTTTTTGAACATATCTCGCATGCGAATGCAGTTCATGTTTCTATTAAAATTATCACTCATTGCTGTCAAGTAAAAATCACATTAGTCACTCTATTTGATGTTGTTAGTTTATAGTGGTAGGAAACTGGCGAAAGTAACAATGCTGAGAACTTACAATAAAACACTCTTTGTTGATGTAAGATAATAAGTAAGGGTGTTTAAAAGCCACAGTGAAGGTTAGTTCACGCCCAATGCATGCCGAATCACATGTCCCTTTGCTTTGCTATTCCATATCCAATACTAATTCTCCATTTGTCTTGAGGCATAAATTTGTGAAAGCCATTGACATTTCTCTATCTAATCTATCTAATATGCGTACATGGCTTAGTTTTCTCCGACTCACTTTTGAATCCGTTTTACGCAGCCTGAAGTCTGAGGAAGTCACACCTGCTTCTGCGGAAGGAAATTTGCGTCACTCCGGGGATTGGTATTTCTATGAAAGCATTCCTTACTGTGGTATGATAACTTAGTTACTATAAATAACTGAATGATGATCGTCTCGCTGTCAATTATCATAAGTATCTACTTTAATTGTATTTATTTCTCTATTAACCATTTTATGTTTAGGTAGGCATTAATCTAAAAGCCAATGGTAATGTTCATACTTATGTTGACGTTATTGTATTATTTACTTATTAAAATTAATACATTAACCAAAATACATTTGGGAAATAAAAAAATTAAATAAAAAACATTCCAATTCTGTTTATAAGTAATTATAATGCAAGAGCACTTTAAACTCACACGTTATTGTAATTATGTGCTTGTCCAGTGTGAGCATTTAGTGAGTGTGTGGGTTTAGTGATTCTTACTGACTAGCTCCTTTCTTTCGGGAAATGAGTTTTGTGTGCACCTGGTTTCAATTGTTTGTTGATTCACCTCTTGACAGAGACGGTTTCAGTGGTGGTGGTGTAGGTGCTGCTGATGATGCCGCTGTCCTTACGGTCGACAGCATCATGTTTGCGGCGCTGTTAGTTTTTGACCGTTTCGGCAAAGTGGCGGCACGTAAATACGGATTGTCTATGTTCGGATTTTCAAGTATCGCTTTATTGGTACTTGAATTTGGTTTGATTTCAAGTTCGGGTTTTGAATCATCCTTCATTTTATCGCCATCCATATTGTCATCGTTATCGCTATCATTGTCGTCATTGTCGTCTGCAAAGTGGAAAACAAAAGGGAAAGTTCGTAAGGCTAAACGCCAATTAAAATTCGTGCTTAGCGCTTACCCTTGCTTGTAACATCTTCTGTACGATTAGCCACCAGATAGTGATATTCCAACTCTTCGAAATCGAACACTTGATCGGTGGGATTCAGCGCACTCAAATATGGTGGAAACGATGGTTTACAAGCTATTACTGCGACATCAAATATAATACGTGTAAATAACTTAAACGCATAGGAAAATAACAGCTTACGTGGAAACATATTGTCCTCAGTCTCGAACAAGCTGTCCGTGTCCATTGTCTTGCATTGGAATTTAGTCAAAGCCTTTTCGATATCACGTTTTTGATTGGCGGCTTTCTCACGTATCGCTTCATATTCCGTAACCGGCTGTTTGTGTGTCGGCGTGCGTATATAAGTATGCGGATCAGGCATTGGCGGCAGAAAGCTGGGCACATATGATGGCATTGGTGCTTTCTTGCCCACTTGCAACAGATTCAGCTGACGCTGTTGAGACATTTGTGGCGGTAGCGGAATGATGCCGCGATTGTCACGTCGTGCAAACTCTTCTAAGTCATCGAGTGAAATACCCATGTTGGCGAATGCCAAAACTACGTCACCAATTACAGGCATCGTGCGTCCTGCCAATTCGTAATAGCTCTTCGTCGATTGTGCGCACTCAACGAGCACTTTATTATAGACAATTGAAATGCATTTTTTGTAATTAGTTAAGCATAATGTCTTACTTACAGCTCACTTGCATTTCGATAAGTGTCTCCAAACATTTGTTTTCCACCGCATTGATGCCATTCTCAAGCAGCAGCTGTGCTGTGGCCTTCGCCAGAACTCGTCTGTAGGGGTCCATGTATGGTTGTGATGCTTCTGATTTTTCCATTTTCGGAAATTTCGCTAAACTTTGCTTGCTTTTTACAAAATTTTTTTCTTTCTAATTCGCTTAAAACGATGAAAAACGAATTTTACTGAGACAACTTTTGCATTTAGGAGAAAAGCACACCGTTTGCTTGTTTAGTGTTGATTACCGACAATCAATCAACAAATCAGCTGCCACCACTATACTATTCACAATACAATTTTTTTATTCTTCTTCTTTTCATTTTACACGTAGTAATATTTTATATCATATTTACAGTGCAGCTGGATCACTGAATCGAATCTTGCTGTTCACTCTGCCGATTCCAAATCATGATAAACTGTTCATTGTTATGGTTATAATTTTATACTTTTAAAAACGTATGTTTGATCCAAAAATAATTAATTTACATCTACATACATATATACATGTATAAAAGTCACTGGTACATTTTTGATGTCATTATCAGGAAGACTCTAGAATAGAGATAGTAATCGTGTGAAGTTTGGTGCGAAACTTTACTGGACAAGTCGGAGAGTTCCATCCAATTACAATTGCGAAAATGAAATGAAAAAATTTCTGCAGTTCATTATTTTGTATAAAATGTCACAAATAAAAACAGATACAAATTCGGTTTACATGTTCGTTCAAAGATCCGTGATGATAAGACGTGACTTAATCCAGCTTATTAATCGTTGAATTAAACCAACTTAAAACTTAAATCTAATACCACCATTAAAAACCATCAATTGGAGAAAAAAAATGTTGCGCAACGAAAAGAAAATAGAGCATTTGAACGGAAAAACATACCCGAAACAGAGCTTAAACACTGCAAAAAGATCTGCATAAACCCCAAACAACGCATCGAAAGACTTGAACAGATTTAATGTTGGCGGCGCACGCCCGTGTCGCCATTGGACCGATAACTAAAGTTGGCTTGCATACGAAAGTGCAACTCTTGCTTCAAAATGACTTTCAAGGTTCAAGCCAAATATCTACATAAATCAAATTTATATCACTGGAAGCGATGGAAACTTAAATTAAATTTAAAAGAAAAGAACAAACACGTAACAACTTAGTGAAGTGCCCTTAGCTAATTGTGTTTAGTGATTTAAGTCAGAATTACAAGGATCTGTCGCAAGGGTCGATAGGATACAGTCTCCATAGCCTAGTCGATTTTGCTGATGTTTGAGCCGCTCTAAATAAGTCCCAGCTTGTTGGTTTAGGGCATCCCCAATTTTGTGAAGGAGGAGAAACAGAACATTAAATAATCTTTATTAAACTCTGGGGCACTTGCGAGTTGAAATAAAGAGAAAATAAGATGAAATATGTATTTATATATAAATAAAAAAATCACTTTTTTTTTGAACATATCTCGCATGCGAATGCAGTTCATGTTTCTATTAAAATTATCACTCATTGCTGTCAAGTAAAAATCACATTAGTCACTCTATTTGATGTTGTTAGTTTATAGTGGTAGGAAACTGGCGAAAGTAACAATGCTGAGAACTTACAATAAAACACTCTTTGTTGATGTAAGATAATAAGTAAGGGTGTTTAAAAGCCACAGTGAAGGTTAGTTCACGCCCAATGCATGCCGAATCACATGTCCCTTTGCTTTGCTATTCCATATCCAATACTAATTCTCCATTTGTCTTGAGGCATAAATTTGTGAAAGCCATTGACATTTCTCTATCTAATCTATCTAATATGCGTACATGGCTTAGTTTTCTCCGACTCACTTTTGAATCCGTTTTACGCAGCCTGAAGTCTGAGGAAGTCACACCTGCTTCTGCGGAAGGAAATTTGCGTCACTCCGGGGATTGGTATTTCTATGAAAGCATTCCTTACTCTGGTATGATAACTTAGTTACTATAAATAACTGAATGATGATCGTCTCGCTGTCAATTATCATAAGTATCTACTTTAATTGTATTTATTTCTCTATTAACCATTTTATGTTTAGGTAGGCATTAATCTAAAAGCCAATGGTAATGTTCATACTTATGTTGACGTTATTGTATTATTTACTTATTAAAATTAATACATTAACCAAAATACATTTGGGAAATAAAAAAATTAAATAAAAAACATTCCAATTCTGTTTATAAGTAATTATAATGCAAGAGCACTTTAAACTCACACGTTATTGTAATTATGTGCTTGTCCAGTGTGAGCATTTAGTGAGTGTGTGGGTTTAGTGATTCTTACTGACTAGCTCCTTTCTTTCGGGAAATGAGTTTTGTGTGCACCTGGTTTCAATTGTTTGTTGATTCACCTCTTGACAGAGACGGTTTCAGTGGTGGTGGTGTAGGTGCTGCTGATGATGCCGCTGTCCTTACGGTCGACAGCATCATGTTTGCGGCGCTGTTAGTTTTTGACCGTTTCGGCAAAGTGGCGGCACGTAAATACGGATTGTCTATGTTCGGATTTTCAAGTATCGCTTTATTGGTACTTGAATTTGGTTTGATTTCAAGTTCGGGTTTTGAATCATCCTTCATTTTATCGCCATCCATATTGTCATCGTTATCGCTATCATTGTCGTCATTGTCGTCTGCAAAGTGGAAAACAAAAGGGAAAGTTCGTAAGGCTAAACGCCAATTAAAATTCGTGCTTAGCGCTTACCCTTGCTTGTAACATCTTCTGTACGATTAGCCACCAGATAGTGATATTCCAACTCTTCGAAATCGAACACTTGATCGGTGGGATTCAGCGCACTCAAATATGGTGGAAACGATGGTTTACAAGCTATTACTGCGACATCAAATATAATACGTGTAAATAACTTAAACGCATAGGAAAATAACAGCTTACGTGGAAACATATTGTCCTCAGTCTCGAACAAGCTGTCCGTGTCCATTGTCTTGCATTGGAATTTAGTCAAAGCCTTTTCGATATCACGTTTTTGATTGGCGGCTTTCTCACGTATCGCTTCATATTCCGTAACCGGCTGTTTGTGTGTCGGCGTGCGTATATAAGTATGCGGATCAGGCATTGGCGGCAGAAAGCTGGGCACATATGATGGCATTGGTGCTTTCTTGCCCACTTGCAACAGATTCAGCTGACGCTGTTGAGACATTTGTGGCGGTAGCGGAATGATGCCGCGATTGT
This sequence comes from Cacoxenus indagator, assembly GCA_035041755.1. Classification (NCBI taxonomy): domain Eukaryota; kingdom Metazoa; phylum Arthropoda; class Insecta; order Diptera; family Drosophilidae; genus Cacoxenus; species Cacoxenus indagator. Next base: position 55,448 of record JAWNKX010000245.1, on the reverse strand, counting down.
CACGTCGTGCAAACTCTTCTAAGTCATCGAGTGAAATACCCATGTTGGCGAATGCCAAAACTACGTCACCAATTACAGGCATCGTGCGTCCTGCCAATTCGTAATAGCTCTTCGTCGATTGTGCGCACTCAACGAGCACTTTATTATAGACAATTGAAATGCATTTTTTGTAATTAGTTAAGCATAATGTCTTACTTACAGCTCACTTGCATTTCGATAAGTGTCTCCAAACATTTGTTTTCCACCGCATTGATGCCATTCTCAAGCAGCAGCTGTGCTGTGGCCTTCGCCAGAACTCGTCTGTAGGGGTCCATGTATGGTTGTGATGCTTCTGATTTTTCCATTTTCGGAAATTTCGCTAAACTTTGCTTGCTTTTTACAAAATTTTTTTCTTTCTAATTCGCTTAAAACGATGAAAAACGAATTTTACTGAGACAACTTTTGCATTTAGGAGAAAAGCACACCGTTTGCTTGTTTAGTGTTGATTACCGACAATCAATCAACAAATCAGCTGCCACCACTATACTATTCACAATACAATTTTTTTATTCTTCTTCTTTTCATTTTACACGTAGTAATATTTTATATCATATTTACAGTGCAGCTGGATCACTGAATCGAATCTTGCTGTTCACTCTGCCGATTCCAAATCATGATAAACTGTTCATTGTTATGGTTATAATTTTATACTTTTAAAAACGTATGTTTGATCCAAAAATAATTAATTTACATCTACATACATATATACATGTATAAAAGTCACTGGTACATTTTTGATGTCATTATCAGGAAGACTCTAGAATAGAGATAGTAATCGTGTGAAGTTTGGTGCGAAACTTTACTGGACAAGTCGGAGAGTTCCATCCAATTACAATTGCGAAAATGAAATGAAAAAATTTCTGCAGTTCATTATTTTGTATAAAATGTCACAAATAAAAACAGATACAAATTCGGTTTACATGTTCGTTCAAAGATCCGTGATGATAAGACGTGACTTAATCCAGCTTATTAATCGTTGAATTAAACCAACTTAAAACTTAAATCTAATACCACCATTAAAAACCATCAATTGGAGAAAAAAAATGTTGCGCAACGAAAAGAAAATAGAGCATTTGAACGGAAAAACATACCCGAAACAGAGCTTAAACACTGCAAAAAGATCTGCATAAACCCCAAACAACGCATCGAAAGACTTGAACAGATTTAATGTTGGCGGCGCACGCCCGTGTCGCCATTGGACCGATAACTAAAGTTGGCTTGCATACGAAAGTGCAACTCTTGCTTCAAAATGACTTTCAAGGTTCAAGCCAAATATCTACATAAATCAAATTTATATCACTGGAAGCGATGGAAACTTAAATTAAATTTAAAAGAAAAGAACAAACACGTAACAACTTAGTGAAGTGCCCTTAGCTAATTGTGTTTAGTGATTTAAGTCAGAATTACAAGGATCTGTCGCAAGGGTCGATAGGATACAGTCTCCATAGCCTAGTCGATTTTGCTGATGTTTGAGCCGCTCTAAATAAGTCCCAGCTTGTTGGTTTAGGGCATCCCCAATTTTGTGAAGGAGGAGAAACAGAACATTAAATAATCTTTATTAAACTCTGGGGCACTTGCGAGTTGAAATAAAGAGAAAATAAGATGAAATATGTATTTATATATAAATAAAAAAATCACTTTTTTTTTGAACATATCTCGCATGCGAATGCAGTTCATGTTTCTATTAAAATTATCACTCATTGCTGTCAAGTAAAAATCACATTAGTCACTCTATTTGATGTTGTTAGTTTATAGTGGTAGGAAACTGGCGAAAGTAACAATGCTGAGAACTTACAATAAAACACTCTTTGTTGATGTAAGATAATAAGTAAGGGTGTTTAAAAGCCACAGTGAAGGTTAGTTCACGCCCAATGCATGCCGAATCACATGTCCCTTTGCTTTGCTATTCCATATCCAATACTAATTCTCCATTTGTCTTGAGGCATAAATTTGTGAAAGCCATTGACATTTCTCTATCTAATCTATCTAATATGCGTACATGGCTTAGTTTTCTCCGACTCACTTTTGAATCCGTTTTACGCAGCCTGAAGTCTGAGGAAGTCACACCTGCTTCTGCGGAAGGAAATTTGCGTCACTCCGGGGATTGGTATTTCTATGAAAGCATTCCTTACTCTGGTATGATAACTTAGTTACTATAAATAACTGAATGATGATCGTCTCGCTGTCAATTATCATAAGTATCTACTTTAATTGTATTTATTTCTCTATTAACCATTTTATGTTTAGGTAGGCATTAATCTAAAAGCCAATGGTAATGTTCATACTTATGTTGACGTTATTGTATTATTTACTTATTAAAATTAATACATTAACCAAAATACATTTGGGAAATAAAAAAATTAAATAAAAAACATTCCAATTCTGTTTATAAGTAATTATAATGCAAGAGCACTTTAAACTCACACGTTATTGTAATTATGTGCTTGTCCAGTGTGAGCATTTAGTGAGTGTGTGGGTTTAGTGATTCTTACTGACTAGCTCCTTTCTTTCGGGAAATGAGTTTTGTGTGCACCTGGTTTCAATTGTTTGTTGATTCACCTCTTGACAGAGACGGTGTCAGTGGTGGTGGTGTAGGTGCTGCTGATGATGCCGCTGTCCTTACGGTCGACAGCATCATGTTTGCGGCGCTGTTAGTTTTTGACCGTTTCGGCAAAGTGGCGGCACGTAAATACGGATTGTCTATGTTCGGATTTTCAAGTATCGCTTTATTGGTACTTGAATTTGGTTTGATTTCAAGTTCGGGTTTTGAATCATCCTTCATTTTATCGCCATCCATATTGTCATCGTTATCGCTATCATTGTCGTCATTGTCGTCTGCAAAGTGGAAAACAAAAGGGAAAGTTCGTAAGGCTAAACGCCAATTAAAATTCGTGCTTAGCGCTTACCCTTGCTTGTAACATCTTCTGTACGATTAGCCACCAGATAGTGATATTCCAACTCTTCGAAATCGAACACTTGATCGGTGGGATTCAGCGCACTCAAATATGGTGGAAACGATGGTTTACAAGCTATTACTGCGACATCAAATATAATACGTGTAAATAACTTAAACGCATAGGAAAATAACAGCTTACGTGGAAACATATTGTCCTCAGTCTCGAACAAGCTGTCCGTGTCCATTGTCTTGCATTGGAATTTAGTCAAAGCCTTTTCGATATCACGTTTTTGATTGGCGGCTTTCTCACGTATCGCTTCATATTCCGTAACCGGCTGTTTGTGTGTCGGCGTGCGTATATAAGTATGCGGATCAGGCATTGGCGGCAGAAAGCTGGGCACATATGATGGCATTGGTGCTTTCTTGCCCACTTGCAACAGATTCAGCTGACGCTGTTGAGACATTTGTGGCGGTAGCGGAATGATGCCGCGATTGTCACGTCGTGCAAACTCTTCTAAGTCATCGAGTGAAATACCCATGTTGGCGAATGCCAAAACTACGTCACCAATTACAGGCATCGTGCGTCCTGCCAATTCGTAATAGCTCTTCGTCGATTGTGCGCACTCAACGAGCACTTTATTATAGACAATTGAAATGCATTTTTTGTAATTAGTTAAGCATAATGTCTTACTTACAGCTCACTTGCATTTCGATAAGCGTCTCCAAACATTTGTTTTCCACCGAATTGATGCCATTCTCAAGCAGCAGCTGTGCTGTGGCCTTCGCCAGAACTCGTCTGTAGGGGTCCATGTATGGTTGTGATGCTTCTGATTTTTCCATTTTCGGAAATTTCGCTAAACTTTGCTTGCTTTTTACAAAATTTTTTTCTTTCTAATTCGCTTAAAACGATGAAAAAACGAATTTTACTGAGACAACTTTTGCATTTAGGAGAAAAGCACACCGTTTGCTTGTTTAGTGTTGATTACCGACAATCAATCAACAAATCAGCTGCCACCACTATACTATTCACAATACAATTTTTTTATTCTTCTTCTTTTCATTTTACACGTAGTAATATTTTATATCATATTTACAGTGCAGCTGGATCACTGAATCGAATCTTGCTGTTCACTCTGCCGATTCCAAATCATGATAAACTGTTCATTGTTATGGTTATAATTTTATACTTTTAAAAACGTATGTTTGATCCAAAAATAATTAATTTACATCTACATACATATACACATGTATAAAAGTCACTGGTACATTTTGATGTCATTATCAGGAAGACTCTAGAATAGAGATAGTAATCGTGTGAAGTTTGGTGCGAAACTTTACTGGACAAGTCGGAGAGTTCCATCCAATTACAATTGCGAAAATGAAATGAAAAAATTTCTGCAGTTCATTATTTTGTATAAAATGTCACAAATAAAAACAGATACAAATTCGGTTTACATGTTCGTTCAAAGATCCGTGATGATAAGACGTGACTTAATCCAGCTTATTAATCGTTGAATTAAACCAACTTAAAACTTAAATCTAATACCACCATTAAAAACCATCAATTGGAGAAAAAAAATGTTGCGCAACGAAAAGAAAATAGAGCATTTGAACGGAAAAACATACCCGAAACAGAGCTTAAACACTGCAAAAAGATCTGCATAAACCCCAAACAACGCATCGAAAGACTTGAACAGATTTAATGTTGGCGGCGCACGCCCGTGTCGCCATTGGACCGATAACTAAAGTTGGCTTGCATACGAAAGTGCAACTCTTGCTTCAAAATGACTTTCAAGGTTCAAGCCAAATATCTACATAAATCAAATTTATATCACTGGAAGCGATGGAAACTTAAATTAAATTTAAAAGAAAAGAACAAACACGTAACAACTTAGTGAAGTGCCCTTAGCTAATTGTGTTTAGTGATTTAAGTCAGAATTACAAGGATCTGTCGCAAGGGTCGATAGGATACAGTCTCCATAGCCTAGTCGATTTTGCTGATGTTTGAGCCGCTCTAAATAAGTCCCAGCTTGTTGGTTTAGGGCATCCCCAATTTTGTGAAGGAGGAGAAACAGAACATTAAATAATCTTTATTAAACTCTGGGGCACTTGCGAGTTGAAATAAAGAGAAAATAAGATGAAATATGTATTTATATATAAATAAAAAAATCACTTTTTTTTTGAACATATCTCGCATGCGAATGCAGTTCATGTTTCTATTAAAATTATCACTCATTGCTGTCAAGTAAAAATCACATTAGTCACTCTATTTGATGTTGTTAGTTTATAGTGGTAGGAAACTGGCGAAAGTAACAATGCTGAGAACTTACAATAAAACACTCTTTGTTGATGTAAGATAATAAGTAAGGGTGTTTAAAAGCCACAGTGAAGGTTAGTTCACGCCCAATGCATGCCGAATCACATGTCCCTTTGCTTTGCTATTCCATATCCAATACTAATTCTCCATTTGTCTTGAGGCATAAATTTGTGAAAGCCATTGACATTTCTCTATCTAATCTATCTAATATGCGTACATGGCTTAGTTTTCTCCGACTCACTTTTGAATCCGTTTTACGCAGCCTGAAGTCTGAGGAAGTCACACCTGCTTCTGCGGAAGGAAATTTGCGTCACTCCGGGGATTGGTATTTCTATGAAAGCATTCCTTACTCTGGTATGATAACTTAGTTACTATAAATAACTGAATGATGATCGTCTCGCTGTCAATTATCATAAGTATCTACTTTAATTGTATTTATTTCTCTATTAACCATTTTATGTTTAGGTAGGCATTAATCTAAAAGCCAATGGTAATGTTCATACTTATGTTGACGTTATTGTATTATTTACTTATTAAAATTAATACATTAACCAAAATACATTTGGGAAATAAAAAAATTAAATAAAAAACATTTCAATTCTGTTTATAAGTAATTATAATGCAAGAGCACTTTAAACTCACACGTTATTGTAATTATGTGCTTGTCCAGTGTGAGCATTTAGTGAGTGTGTGGGTTTAGTGATTCTTACTGACTAGCTCCTTTCTTTCGGGAAATGAGTTTTGTGCGCACCTGGTTTCAATTGTTTGTTGATTCACCTCTTGACAGAGACGGTGTCAGTGGTGGTCGTGTAGGTGCTGCTGATGATGCCGCTGTCCTTACGGTCGACAGCATCATGTTTGCGGCGCTGTTAGTTTTTGACCGTTTCGGCAAAGTGGCGGCACGTAAATACGGATTGTCTATGTTCGGATTTTCAAGTATCGCTTTATTGGTACTTGAATTTGGTTTGATTTCAAGTTCGGGTTTTGAATCATCCTTCATTTTATCGCCATCCATATTGTCATCGTTATCGCTATCATTGTCGTCATTGTCGTCTGCAAAGTGGAAAACAAAAGGGAAAGTTCGTAAGGCTAAACGCCAATTAAAATTCGTGCTTAGCGCTTACCCTTGCTTGTAACATCTTCTGTACGATTAGCCACCAGATAGTGATATTCCAACTCTTCGAAATCGAACACTTGATCGGTGGGATTCAGCGCACTCAAATATGGTGGAAACGATGGTTTACAAGCTATTACTGCGACATCAAATATAATACGTGTAAATAACTTAAACGCATAGGAAAATAACAGCTTACGTGGAAACATATTGTCCTCAGTCTCGAACAAGCTGTCCGTGTCCATTGTCTTGCATTGGAATTTAGTCAAAGCCTTTTCGATATCACGTTTTTGATTGGCGGCTTTCTCACGTATCGCTTCATATTCCGTAACCGGCTGTTTGTGTGTCGGCGTGCGTATATAAGTATGCGGATCAGGCATTGGCGGCAGAAAGCTGGGCACATATGATGGCATTGGTGCTTTCTTGCCCACTTGCAACAGATTCAGCTGACGCTGTTGAGACATTTGTGGCGGTAGCGGAATGATGCCGCGATTGTCACGTCGTGCAAACTCTTCTAAGTCATCGAGTGAAATACCCATGTTGGCGAATGCCAAAACTACGTCACCAATTACAGGCATCGTGCGTCCTGCCAATTCGTAATAGCTCTTCGTCGATTGTGCGCACTCAACGAGCACTTTATTATAGACAATTGAAATGCATTTTTTGTAATTAGTTAAGCATAATGTCTTACTTACAGCTCACTTGCATTTCGATAAGCGTCTCCAAACATTTGTTTTCCACCGAATTGATGCCATTCTCAAGCAGCAGCTGTGCTGTGGCCTTCGCCAGAACTCGTCTGTAGGGGTCCATGTATGGTTGTGATGCTTCTGATTTTTCCATTTTCGGAAATTTCGCTAAACTTTGCTTGCTTTTTACAAAATTTTTTTCTTTCTAATTCGCTTAAAACGATGAAAAACGAATTTTACTGAGACAACTTTTGCATTTAGGAGAAAAGCACACCGTTTGCTTGTTTAGTGTTGATTACCGACAATCAATCAACAAATCAGCTGCCACCACTATACTATTCACAATACAATTTTTTTATTCTTCTTCTTTTCATTTTACACGTAGTAATATTTTATATCATATTTACAGTGCAGCTGGATCACTGAATCGAATCTTGCTGTTCACTCTGCCGATTCCAAATCATGATAAACTGTTCATTGTTATGGTTATAATTTTATACTTTTAAAAACGTATGTTTGATCCAAAAATAATTAATTTACATCTACATACATATATACATGTATAAAAGTCACTGGTACATTTTTGATGTCATTATCAGGAAGACTCTAGAATAGAGATAGTAATCGTGTGAAGTTTGGTGCGAAACTTTACTGGACAAGTCGGAGAGTTCCATCCAATTACAATTGCGAAAATGAAATGAAAAAATTTCTGCAGTTCATTATTTTGTATAAAATGTCACAAATAAAAACAGATACAAATTCGGTTTACATGTTCGTTCAAAGATCCGTGATGATAAGACGTGACTTAATCCAGCTTATTAATCGTTGAATTAAACCAACTTAAAACTTAAATCTAATACCACCATTAAAAACCATCAATTGGAGAAAAAAAAATGTTGCGCAACGAAAAGAAAATATAGCATTTGAACGGAAAAACATACCCGAAACAGAGCTTAAACACTGCAAAAAGATCTGCATAAACCCCAAACAACGCATCGAAAGACTTGAACAGATTTAATGTTGGCGGCGCACGCCCGTGTCGCCATTGGACCGATAACTAAAGTTGGCTTGCATACGAAAGTGCAACTCTTGCTTCAAAATGACTTTCAAGGTTCAAGCCAAATATCTACATAAATCAAATTTATATCACTGGAAGCGATGGAAACTTAAATTAAATTTAAAAGAAAAGAACAAACACGTAACAACTTAGTGAAGTGCCCTTAGCTAAGTGTGTTTAGTGATTTAAGTCAGAATTACAAGGATCTGTCGCAAGGGTCGATAGGATACAGTCTCCATAGCCTAGTCGATTTTGCTGATGTTTGAGCCGCTCTAAATAAGTCCCAGCTTGTTGGTTTAGGGCATCCCCAATTTTGTGAAGGAGGAGAAACAGAACATTAAATAATCTTTATTAAACTCTGGGGCACTTGCGAGTTGAAATAAAGAGAAAATAAGATGAAATATGTATTTATATATAAATAAAAAAATCACTTTTTTTTTGAACATATCTCGCATGCGAATGCAGTTCATGTTTCTATTAAAATTATCACTCATTGCTGTCAAGTAAAAATCACATTAGTCACTCTATTTGATGTTGTTAGTTTATAGTGGTAGGAAACTGGCGAAAGTAACAATGCTGAGAACTTACAATAAAACACTCTTTGTTTATGTAAGATAATAAGTAAGGGTGTTTAAAAGCCACAGTGAACGTTAGTTCACGCCCAATGCATGCCGAATCACATGTCCCTTTGCTTTGCTATTCCATATCCAATACTAATTCTCCATTTGTCTTGAGGCATAAATTTGTGAAAGCCATTGACATTTCTCTATCTAATCTATCTAATATGGGTACATGGCTTAGTTTTCTCCGACTCACTTTTGAATCCGTTTTACGAAGCCTGAAGTCTGAGAAAGTCACACCTGCTTCTGCGGAAGGAAATTTGCGTCACTCCGGGGATTGGTATTTCTATGAAAGCATTCCTTACTCTGGTATGATAACTTAGTTACTATAAATAACTGAATGATGATCGTCTCGCTGTCAATTATCATAAGTATCTACTTTAATTGTATTTATTTCTCTATTAACCATTTTATGTTTAGGTAGGCATTAATCTAAAAGCCAATGGTAATGTTCATACTTATGTTGACGTTATTGTATTATTTACTTATTAAAATTAATACATTAACAAAAATACATTTGGGAAATAAAAAAAAATAAAATAAAAAACATTCCAATTCTCTTTATAAGTAATTATAATGCAAGAGCACTGGCGTCGAGGCTTTAAACTCAGACGTTATTGTAATTATGTGCTTGTCCAGTGTGAGCATTTAGTGAGTGTGTGGGTTTAGTGATTCTTACTGATTAGCTCCTTTCTTTCGCGAAATGAGTTTTGTGTGCACCTGGTTTCAATTGTTTGTTGATTCAGCTCTTGACAGAGACGGTGTCAGTGGTGGTGGTGTAGGTGCTGCTAATGATGCCGCTGTCCTTACGGTCGACAGCATCATGTTTGCGGCGCTGTTAGTTTTTGACCGTTTCGGCAAAGTGGCGGCACGTAAATACGGATTGTCTATGTTCGGATTTTCAAGTATCGCTTTATTGGTACTTGAATTTGGTTTGATTTCAAGTTCGGGTTTTGAATCATCCTTCATTTTATCGCCATCCATATTGTCATCGTTATCGCTATCATTGTCGTCATTGTCGTCTGCAAAGTGGAAAACAAAAGGGAAAGTTCGTAAGGCTAAACGCCAATTAAAATTCGTGCTTAGCGCTTACCCTTGCTTGTAACATCTTCTGTACGATTAGCCACCAGATAGTGATATTCCAACTCTTCGAAATCGAACACTTGATCGGTGGGATTCAGCGCACTCAAATATGGTGGAAACGATGGTTTACAAGCTATTACTGCGACATCAAATATAATACATGTAAATAACTTAAACGCATAGGAAAATAACAGCTTACGTGGAAACATATTGTCCTCAGTCTCGAACAAACTGTCCGTGTCCATTGTCTTGCATTGGAATTTAGTCAAAGCCTTTTCGATATCACGTTTTTGATTGGCGGCTTTCTCACGTATCGCTTCATATTCCGTAACCGGCTGTTTGTGTGTCGGCGTGCGTATATAAGTATGCGGATCAGGCATTGGCGGCATATAGCTGGGCACATTTGATGGCATTGGTGCTTTCTTGCCCACTTGCAACAGATTCAGCTGACGCTGTTGAGACATTTGTGGCGGTAGCGGAATGATGCCGCGATTGTCACGTCGTGCAAACTCTTCTAAGTCATCGAGTGAAATACCCATGTTGGCGAATGCCAAAACTACGTCACCAATTACAGGCATCGTGCGTCCTGCCAATTCGTAATAGCTCTTCGTCGATTGTGCGCACTCAACGAGCACTTTATTATAGACAATTGAAATGCATTTTTTGTAATTAGTTAGGCATAATGTCTTACTTACAGCTCACTTGCATTTCGATAAGCGTCTCTAAACATTCGTTTTCCACCGCATTGATGCCATTCTCAAGCAGTAGCTGTGCTGTGGCCTTCGCCAGAACTCGTCTGTAGGGGTCCATGTATGGTTGTGATGCTTCTGCTTTTTCCATCTTCGGAAATTTCGCCAAACTTTGCTTGCTTTTTACAAAATTTTTTTCTTTCTAATTCGCTTAAAACGATGAAAAACGAATTTTACTGAGACAATTTTTGCATTTAGGAGAAAAGCACACCGTTTGCTTGTTTAGTGTTGATTACCGACAATCAATCAACAAATCAGCTGCCACCACTATACTATTCACAATACAATTTTTTTATTCTTCTTCTTTTCATTTTACAGGTAGTATTATTTTATATCTAATTTAAAGTGTAGCTGGATCACTGAATTGAATCTTGCTGTTCACACTGCCGATTCCAAATCATGATAAACTGTTAATTGTTATGGTTATACGCACGTTGACAAATTGTGAGAAGTGAAAAAATTTGAAAAATTGTGATTTGTAAAAAAAATAGACATATTAGAGTCATTTATAATGTGTACAAACGTGTTTTCGGACTTAACTGGATTTATTTATATAAAAAAATTTGAGTTTTTAATTACCTTTGTTATGTGCCATGTAAGGTGTGTAGTGTTTTGGATCCCAAAAGAAAAGAAGAAGACTTTTGAAAATGGCATTTTCCGTCCAAAAACTTTGCAACACTGTCAGAAATCGGCAACCCAATTGACACGAATCACCGAGGAATCACCAGCGATTCGAATCCTAGCCAACTGTAAATAAGCTTTTAGTTTTATCATGAAGCTTCTTTTTTTTTCATAATTAAATTATAACATTTATCGCAGTAAACTGCATAACACATTTGTTTGATTAAAAAAAAAATAATGACGTGAAAAAAAAATTAGACTTATACTAAATTAAAAACGATGCAAATTGCGCCGAAAAGGCAATGATATAGAAGGCTGAATCCTTCTTAGGGGCAGATCATGCGGGTGTAGCCTCTTCAGTCTACGCCTTGTTGAGATACGGGTGAGGGAGGACGCCAGCGGATTTGGGTGCGATAAAAGTCTGTAGTGATAGCGGCAGCTGTGAGAATTAATCACTTCCATAACAGTTGGCACTGCAAGACCCCTATGCAGCTCGGTGTTGCGGACGTACCAAGGGGAGCCCGTAAATCTTCTGAGAACCTTGCTCTGACACGCCTGCAATCTTCTGATGTTGTAGGCAGCAGTAGTTCCCCAAATTTGTATGGCGTAGCGCCAAGCAGGTGCCACTACTTGCAGATAGATGAGCCTTTTATTAGTTAAAGATAACTTATTCGATGGGCGGAGGAGCCACTCCAGTTTCTTGAGCTTTTGGTAGCAGCGCGCTGTAACTACCTTAATGTGTGCACGCCAGGTAAGACGCTTATCCAGGATCAGACCGAGATACCGGATGTGCTCCATTTGCGGAATGATGCTTGTGTTGTAAGTCACAACCGGACAGACGCCTTGCCTTAATGTGAAGGTGCAGTGAGCTGATTTCTCAGAGTTTATGGCTATATTCCAGCGCCTGGCCCATGAGTGGAATCTATCCAGGTAGCTGGTCAATTTCTCCGCAGCTTCGTTCGGAGAGGCAGAATTGAATATAACTGCCGTATCGTCTGCGTAAGTATCAATAATCAAATGCTCATCTCTAGTTGTAGGCATATTAGACGTATATAAGGAGTAGAGGACCGGAGCTAAGACACTCCCCTGCGGGACACCGGCTCTCATGTGCCTGATGGTGGAAATTTTGTTTTTTACCGCCACAGAGAAGCTTCGTCGTTGAAGAAAGCTTCGCATTAGTAAAAACTGTTTGCCAGGTAGGAGTAATTTTAATTTATGCAGAAGTCCATCGATCCATACCCTATCGAATGCTTGTTTGACATATAGGAATACTGCAGAGGAATATTGTTTCGTCTCAAACGCAGTTAGTATGTGATTAACGACTTGATGCAGTTGTTCGGGCGTGCCATGCTGTGATCTAAATCCAAATTGGTGATCAGGAATGGCTTCTTGAACACCCCGTACTGCCAAAAATCTACTCAAAAATAATCTTTCAAAAATTTTGGAAAAAGTTGGAACAGGCTTATGGGCCTATATGATGTGACACGGTTCTCCGGAGTACCAGGTTTAGGTATCATGGATATCGTTGCACACTTCCACTGTGTGGGAAAATTGCAGATGCGCAGCATGCTGTTGAACAGCAACGTCAGGAACAACACTCCCTTCCAAGGGAGGGCTTTCACCGCCTTGTTGTCAATATGGTCATGTCAGGGTCTCTTCTTAGATTTCAGTCTCTGAATTTGAGTCACAACCTCTTGAGGGGTGACATGTTTAGTTGGACTGTGGTAAGATACACCTCGATAGGACTTCAGCTGTTTCCTCAACGTCTCCAGGATCAGCCAGGCTAAAAGGCGTGAAGCGGCTCTCCAACTCATTAGCAAATTCTTCTGCTTTCTCGGTCTCCGTACGCAGCCACTGATTTAGAGGCCTACGGATTGGAGCATGTCTGTGAGGCTGTTGTTTGATGCACTTGGTGGTGGCACGCCATAGATTGAAGCCAGACTTTTTCATTGGATCCGCATTAGCCAACAGATTGTTGAAATGTTTCGTTCGCACAGCTTGCATTACATTTCTCAGTTCTTGGGCAGCTCTCCTCCATGCAGCCTTGTCAAATTCATTCCGTGATCTCATATAGCGACGTCGTAGCCTGCGTTTATATCTCACCAACTCCAGAACCTCAGGTTTTAAGAGAGCCTGAGGAGGGTTGGGTGAACAAGGGAATTGGTAGGAAGACGCTAATTCGGCGGACTCATGAATGTTCTTGGTGAACAGGTCAACCGAATCATCTATATCCTTGTCCGAATTTATTTCCATATTGAGGTTGATCCTTTCGTTTAGACACTGATGAAAGACCGTTATGTTAGCGTGGGGAGGGAGCAGTCTGGATCGGCATACGATGCTATCTGGAATCAATCCAAGTTTAATAAATAGTGGGATGTCTGAGTTAAGGTCAGATGACTCCGCAATGTCCAGAGCTGTTGGATGAATGCCATTGTATATAGCAAAGTCTCCTGCGTCGGGCGACCTTGAGGAATCGTATGGGTAAAGGGTGGGTACTCCGGTGGCGAGAACCTCTCTGGCAGAGTTTATTATACTCGAGTTTAGAATACAGTTACTGTACGAAGTTGATTGCTTCTTGGGGTGGCAAGTCTGGACCCCCAAAGTCGACGTTTGGCGTTCCAATCTCCTCCGACTAAGAATTTAGGTCCGAGTTGATTGAAGAAGGTGTCGAACTGCCGCTCTGATATTCGGGGTCCTGGAGGACAATAAATGGCTGCGATGACCAGACTGCCTTGAGTTGTGTGAATACTGACAGAGACACTTTGAATTGAGTCAGACCGAATGGTTTCCAGCGAATGGTGGCCTAGGGATGACCGGATGAGTAAAGCGGCGCCCCCTCGCATACGGTTATCATCCGGATGATTAGCTGAATAGATTTCATATCCCTGAATTTTGAATGCAGAAATGCGTTTCGGAAATGAGCATGACATCAATCAAGTTGACCGCCATGAACACTTCTAACTCATTTCTGTGATTAAGGACGCCGTCAGCGTTCCATATGGCGAGGTTCATGTGTGGTCTGCTCATTTTTTAGACAATATGGCGGCGAGCATCTCCATCATCATGGTCTTCATCTCAATCAGGCGATCAAATTTCTCGTTAAGACTGTCCAGGCTGGAGACCCCAATCGACAATTGGACGACCTTTTCAGGAGATGAGAATGATTGGGTATTATCTATGCTGAGCGAGGGATAATGATGACAATTCGATCCATTATTGCCAACAGGGTGAGGGAATGCGATTTGGCGTTGACTTGATAACGGATGAGACTTTTGACGACTCTTAGGTAGAGATGTCTTGCTTGGTAACTGTTGTGGCTCGGAGTGAGGTTGAATAGGTAGTTGGACTGATTTTTGTTGTTGCTGACGTAGCTTCTTCTGCTCACGTAGGAGTTTCTGTTATGCCGGTTGGTGATACACCGATTTCTTAAATACATCAGCGTACGACACCCCTTAAACAATCTTGTTAGGCACAGAATTGTGGCCAGATATCTCATAGTGTTGAGAGGCGCTTGGTGAAGGGCGTCTTGCCGGGACTCTCCTGGCAATCGATGACGCTTCTAAAGAGCCAAATATACTCTTCAAATATTTGATCAAATTTTATTTATTTCTTATTATTTTATTTATCTTATCGGCACAAATTATCCGCACACGTCCGTTCACAGCTTTAAATTTTACGAGAATGAGAAAACGGCGCAACAACGCTTCAAATGGTTTGACCATTTGACGAAAAATTAAAAAATTTTAATAACACGACAAGTCAAATTGCCAAAAGGGAATATTTGTTTAAATATTTGAAGCGTATATTTGGCCCTTAACAGAGTACATGCGACATCACCAATTCAATGAGGTATATGCACATATCGTAGGCGATACCGAAAGTGCACTTTTGGTTACTAGCCTGACCAGCAGGATATTGGATACATTTTACATAATTTATCCATAAGCTCAGAAAATTTAAAACTGTAGAGTTTCTCGATCGTAGAGGCCCGTAGAAGATCATTTGTTTTCCTTTTCATTATAACGAGTTTTATTTTCCATAAAAACTTATACAGGATCATAGAAGTAAATTGTTTTAAGATTTTCGGGTTACTCGTTCGAATTCGATTTTCGGGTTACTGGTAAATAGTTTTTAAAGGGTATAGCAACTTCAAGAAAATGAAATCTATGCACCACTGTACCACTCTTTCTTGATGGATCACACCTCGCATTGCGCTGTGTTGCACAACTTTACTCACGTACAACTCACATTTCCATCGGTGTTGGAAAATTTTCATTGTGGGAAATCATATGTTTAAGAAAAAAATAAACAAAAACAGAGGGACGGCGTAAAAAAATTCTCTCGCTTAGTAGGGGTTTTCATTTTATTTTCTTGGATTTGTTGCTTAAAGCTAAGCTGTGCAGTGTAAAAAGAAAAAGAAGAAAAAAGAAAAGAAAAGGAAAATGGGCTTCCCGCGTATATTAAGTAAGAATAACAAAATATACACAAAACTTGGTGAATACTGTTTGGCGGGCGATAGTTTTTGGATTGTGTGCCACACTTGCCAAGAGGAGCTACAGACGCAGGATCAATTCTGGAAGCATATACAGGATGAACATAATTTCATGCTTGGTGTGGGTTTGGGTGTTGTAAAGGTACGTGATTACTTGGACACGAACGCAATACAAAGTTCACACATGGTTTTTGGCGCCTTGCAGCAGGAGCCTGGCACAATCACGAATGCGAACACGAGCGCGCGCAGTACAGCCAGCAGTTACTGTATGGAAGGTGATACGCAGGCAGCTGGTGCTGTTGCTGGCGCTGTTGCAGTTGCTCCGACTACAGCGACTGTAGTGCCAGCTGTAACTAGTGCGAATACAATATTGGCTTTACCTGCTATTTCAGTCTATCACCGCAAGTACAACGAAAGTTGTGGTGGTGAACACCAACACCAACATGAACACCAACACCAACAACAACAACAAGCCCTTGATATACAAGAGCAACAATCAATACAGCCACATAGTCATCATCAACAACACCAGCAACAACAACAACAACACCAGCAGCAGCAAATGCAATTACAAACACAACAACAAGCAACGATACATTCACTCGAAAGAACCACAGCGCCAACGTCCACAGCCGTTGCAATTGATATTAAAATGGAACCTGGCACAAATGCCGCTACCGCACTACCATCAACGCAACATCATTCTGATGATTCACAAACACAAATAGCCCAACAACAGCAACAACAACAACAACACCAACAGAATACCGCTAACACGCACAACGTTGCTACCAATACAGCGACCACCGAAACGCCCACCACAATTTATCACTTGCCACAAGTTGCAGCGCCACCACCGCCGCCAACGCAGCAGCACCAGCAACAGCAACAGCCACAAATTACCGCCTACTCACCGAGCAGTTCCAGTCCCAGTCATATAGCTGCTGCCGCTGCTGCTGCGGCAGCTACTGCTGCCGCCAATATGTTACACACAACCGTTGCTCCCGTTCCATTGACACCCGCACTTAGCATTTCACCGGTCGCACCATCAACGGTCATGGCTGCCGCTGCAGCCGCAGCCATGCTTGTCCAACAAGACTTGCCAAAGGATTCGAATAGCACAACAGCCAGTGCCAGCAGTGCAGTCTCATCCGATGATGGTGAACGTTGGTACGTCTGCGACTATGAAACTTGCGGTCTCAAATTCAAATACATGTCACGCCTCGAATTGCATCGTGCTGTACATAGCAAAGAACGTCGTTTCGTGTGCGATCTGTGTAGTGCATCGTTCAAACAGTCCTGCAATCTGTCGACGCATCGAAAGAAAAAGCATGCGGTCAAAGGCAAAGGGTTGTCTATACCACAGCGTTTGTAAAACGCGTTAAGGGAACACTCGAGCAGCGCCGCCGTATTTCGGTTTCAGCACCTTAGCTGGCAGTGGAAAATTGTGAACATAGTACGGCGAAAGAAGAAAGGCGTTCCGGGCGGATTTGTCTCAAGTTCAAATCATTTTATAAATATAAAATAATTTAGAAGTTTGGTTCTCTAGTATAATACGATTATAGATATATATGTATTGTATATTTATTTCCTTGCCACATTAGAACAACTCTAACATGCAGTATGGGACATCCTTTCGTTTACTCATGCTTGCATAGTTGCGGAGATCTCCACCTACTGTATGCTGTTTGAAGGCAAATGCCTGTTTCGCAATGCGTTTGCGCGGGCATATAAAACTCAGAGCAGTTCGATACTGCTATAAAGTTCTACCTAATTTTAATTATATGTTCAACGTTCTATCGCTCCTTTGTCCTTTACTTATTCGTTAGTCTTTCTGCTACTTCAATGATTATTCTATGTATGTAGTGGATCTAATTCGAAATGTGGTAGTATTTCTTTAATACGTCTAAGATTTTATTTAATTAAATACTGGTCTATTTATATGTAAAATAATGGTTCAAAGAGCTGTTGCAGCTGTACACTTTTATGCTATCGAGCAGCACACACACGACCATACATACCTATTGGGCCGACCCGATTCGATCCTAATGTTAGAAGATTAACTTTTTTAAACAAATTAGAGTTACGTTAAACATAAATATATATGTATATTACATGAAATGCTATATGAGATAATAAATGTTCGATAATATTATTCGATCGATTGCGGTTTCATATTTCTTTATCTTTTTTTAACAAACCACAACAGTGTAAGAAGCGACTGGATCCCAGCGCCAATAAGCATGAACTGATCGCATAAAGTCGGTATACACTTCAATCTTGCTTGTAATTATTGTATACTTTGCAGATCATCTTCAACCTATTCCATTTAATTCGTTTGTTATTTTCGCTTTGATTTTGTAGGATTCAGTATTTTGCTGATAGCTTGGCCCTCAAAAGAATACATCGGTTTCAAAGTTTAATCTAAGTTGTGTAGTTCCCAAAATATGGGTCTCCGAATTTTTTTTTTCGAAACTGCCCAGTGCCAGTGGAACCATTCTCTCCGATCTCCTTAGCCAATTTTTAGAATTCTTCATCTAGAAATTTAAAACCAGCTAATACGTCGTAAGGCCTATCCTAAGCGTATTGGTTGTAGTTGACTTCAACACATTGCCTTTCCTAGGATGGCAAATTTTTTTGTTATAAGTCTTCGTCTTCCACATTATTAAATGAAAATACTGGATATTAAAGAAGCATCGCATTTAGGCTGGGTAGCACTCTTCTAGGATTTTTAACAAGGAAGTAGTTTAGAGCCTTCAATGGTCCAGCCGTGGAGCACAAGTGTTATTTTTCTTGAAAACTACTTTTGAGCGTAAAGGATCATTACAGTAGATTGGGCAATGCATATAAAAATTATGCACGGTTTTTTTGTACATATTCGCACAAAATTTGTTTGTTGGCCAATTCTGGTCGCTTTTCATTGGATGCCTCGTCCAAGCAGGCTAGTTGTGAGCAATAGAGGTTCGAATTAAGCGTTTCACTGTCATTTTCAGTGACTGGCCGAACAGAGCAAGGACATGGAATCCTTGTTGCCAATGTGAGGTAGTTGTTTGAATCGATGTTTTTGTATCAACCAAATGTTTCAATTAATTTGGCTATTACATATAAGAGATATGAGAAAATTCTTCATAAAAAAATTAGTTCTACGTGGATGTAACTGTGGTTATTTTTTGGAAATAAAGGAATGTTATTTTATTTTATTTTTTTGATTTTAACAGTACACAACTTTCGCAATTTGCATTAAACATTATAAGGAGGAGTAGTTTCTTTTAAAACGAGCTATTTAAAAAGTATCAGAAAATTAGAACACGTCCCACGTCCCAAAACTATTGTCCCGAAACTCCATGTCCTAAGGTTAATTTCAGCTTTTTATTGTAAAATATTTCAGCTATAACCGTCTTAATTTTGGTCGAATTTTATAGCTAAAGCATTATTTAATTTTATGGAAACGCAATGGAATGAAATATGCTCTTTAATTTAATATTTCTTGTCAGATGGCGCTAAAAGCAAATCTATACTATTTTCATTACGGTTATAAAGTTGAAGGAACGCGTACACAAATGAAATACACAACTTCTTTATTTCAGTGATATTGTGTGTTATAAAAGGTATCCGCTGTTTTTGTGTTCCTTTCAGAAACTTGTTTGTTTGCCCTAATCGGCTTGGTGTTGCACAATATATGGGTAACAATACCATATAGTGATAAAAGTCGCTAATACTTTTTATATCATTGGTGATTCAGAATAATAGGTTATCTATCCATATGATTTGAGCTACATTTCAACCAAAGTCGGGTCTAATAAGAATATCTCAATTTCTATTTGGAGGCCGTGAATTATGCTCAGCTAAAAGTCAGCAAACAATGCACTGCCAACAAGCAGGCCCATCCAGACAAACACAACTTCTGCTAATATAAGTCACGACAAGCCGAATACTTTAAATCTGACTAACTACCTTGACTACTACCCGCTGAGGTCGCCGTCTACATTTGTTGTGGTCGTCAGGAGTATACATGGCATGACCACTAGTATTAATAACGACACTGACCCTGAATCATATACTCGTATTATGAAAACCATGCTGAAAGGCATCATTAAAATACAGGCGACCAACAGTGATGCCTATAGGAGCGACACTAGGCACGTAGAACGATTCGGCACTGACTTCTTCTCCTATGAATTGAAAGACGACAGAGCGTTCAGGATTGCCATCAGAGGTTTGCACTATACTGCTCCGACTGATAAGATTAAAATTAAGGTATATTTACCACCCGACTGGCCGAATGAATCACCAAGCGGCCGCTCGACAAGCTCTTTGTCGATCTTGGGCCCAACCACAAGAACCTTGGAGCATTCAAAATCACTCGTGTCGTCCGTTACAAATCTTCTAAACTAACTTTTTCACCTGGGCCTGATTGCATTCCCAGTTGTATTCTAAAACTCTGTGCTGGCGCTTTGCATAGACCACTCTGCAAATCGTTTGACTTATCCTTGGCTTTGGTATCCCACCCAACTTAGTCGGTTGGACTACCTCTCAACTAACTTATACCTCAGGGGAGTAACCTTGCTCCACTATTACTTAATACGTCTCAATGGACTCAAAGTTAAACTTCGGTTCTCACATTTTAACTTCCATCAATAAGGCCAGAGGCGTATTGGGATTCATTAAACCTTCGTCTAAAGGCGAGAACAAACTCTTACTCGTTTTAAACGGATTGAAGATATACAAAAATCGTTGTACCTTAACCACATCTGCCGCTTCTGCATTGGCCTTTAAGATACTTATTAACTATGTTCTATAGGTTAGCGGCTTCGTAGAGCGATGGAGAATGGTGGGTGTTATATCGATAGATAATTTATTGAGAAATCAAGCTTATGCCAGTTTATGTCAGTCAATTAATTGTACACAGCTAGCTGCGGCCCATATTAAAGGGTTACTGGGGGTCGTCGTACAACAAAATCTTTTGCCAAAGGGCCAATGGCGCTATTCATTTTATGCATACATTGCGCGTGGGTGTGAGTTTTTTTTAATTTTAATTCGTATATATGATAAAGGGTACAGACAGTATTAAGATAACAGATTAAAGATGAGTTAAGACAGAAAGGAAAATTATCAATTATGTAACCATGACCCCGCGGAACCACCGCGAGGGTTATGGTTCCGGCTATTAGCCGGATTCTTCATCACGCCCGCTCTAGTGACTTCAGCGTCGTCATTGTCGCTGCTGCGAAGTTGCTCACCGCCCTCCAGCATTGCTTACTCAACACCATTAGCGCGACTAAATTCCTAGCTGTTAGGGTGACCCCCAGTGTTGTTTCTATTCGTCTTCTACCTTCGTTGAACCTGTCGCAGTTGAGTAGCACGTGCTCTGCATCTTCTACCACTCGAACCACGCAAGAGGGACAGTACGGATCGGTTGCGTGCCTAAAACGGTTCCATCTGTGTTGCCACTTTGATCTGATTCGCATTCTTGCTTGCGCTTGTGTGACCTCCTTCGTCGTTCCCGTACGCTGAACCTCATCGTGAATTTCCGAAGCCTCCTCCGCTAGGATGTCAATCGGTATCATCCCTGCAATGACAAGAGCAGCATCTTCTGAAATCATACGGTATGCGCTACATACCCGTAAGGCCGCCAAGCGGTATGTGGAATCGAGTCCTCTGCGGTAGCTCCTTGTGGCCATAGCCTTAGCCCAGATTGGAGCGCCATACAGCATTATAGATTTCGTTACCCCTTGGAGTAGCATCAGGCGACCTTGCCGGGGTCCACGGGAGTTGGCCATGATCGTGCTTAGGACTCTGCACGCCACAGTGGCCTTTTTGTTTGTATACGCAATAATAATATATAATTATAAAACACAATCGCGTATCCATCATCACCCCGAGGTATTCAATGGACCTCTTTGACAAGATGACAGTGTTGCCTACTTGCACCCCAGCCTGTTCCACACCTTTTTTGACTACTGATGAGCACGGCTTCCGTCTTGTGTTCGGCCAGCAGCAGCCCGGATGTCCGTAACCACTCGTAGACCACAGATATGGTGCCGTTGCAGGATCCACGATCCACCTCGCTGACTGTTTTGGCTACTCCCACAATAGCAATGTCGTCCGCAAATCCAACAACCTTGACACCACTCGTCAAAGCCTGTTTTAGCACTCCGCCATACATAATGTTCCACAGGGTGTGTCCTACGACCGATGCCTGTGGGATGCATCCGGTTACCTTACATTGAGTGACGACCTCGTTTGTGTTGTGGAGGATGTTGTGTTGTGGATGCGTTCGCTAAAATAGCTCCTTATGATGTTAATAAGATAATTAGGGATCCGAAAGGAACAGAGAGCTCTCGACACCTTGTCCCACCTCGCCGAGGTAAAGGCATTTTTAATGTCTAGTGTCATAACAAGGCAGTATTGCTTGGTACCTCCCTTCCATCGCGTACCTTCGATGGAAGCCTTAGCTGTGTGTGTTTTTTTATTATTTCAAAACAGCTTAACCCAACATGAGCGCACTATCCTATGGTACCGCCGATGACCATTGCTTCGTAGGGTGCGCGCCCGGCACCTTAGCCGGCTCTTTGCTGCCTTCGTGTCCTTTCCAGGCATCTCAGTGTTTTCATAATTTCCGCTGTGTAGTCGGAAACAGCATGCCAGTTATCTACACTGTAGAGCATCACTTCGCAGAGGTTGCTGCTCGTCGGCTGCTCCCCTATGCGATCGCCCAGCTCGCGTCTGGCACGCGCGAATCTGCCATAGACGAACGCGACGTGCTCGGGGTCTTCGATGCTCCCGTCCTCGCAGAACGTGCACAATTAGGACTCTTCGTGGCCGAACCTATGAAGGTAGCTGCGGAAACAGCCGTGTCTACTCAGCAATTGTGCTAGGTAGAATTTTACCTCGCCGTGTCTTCTGCTCAGTCATGGCTCCAGGTTGGGTATCAGACTGTGTGTCCAACGACCCTTCCTCGATGTCGACCAGCGGGCTTGCCACTCGCGTATACTTCTCATTTGCAGATCCCTCCGCACTCTGTGCATATGCTGCTCGCCTGATCTTCTTGCAGTAAAAGAAGCTGCAAGTTCAGTGGCTAGCAGGTCTATCGGAATCAGGCCAGCAATCACAAGCGTGGCGTCATCTGATATCGTCCGGAATCCGCAGCATACCCTTATGGCCCCCAGTCTGTAGACCGACTCTATTCCGCTACGGTAGCTCCTTGTCTTTAGCGCACTTACCCAGACTGGTGCGCCATATAACATAATGTCCAATCCCCCTTGGGGATTCATCACCCCTTAGAGTAGCAGTCTTCGTCCCTGTCTTGGTCCCGTGTGTTGACTAGCATTCTTGAAAGTGCCCTGCATGATTCCGCCGCTTTTTTCTGCATCATTTGACAATGGCACTTGAAAGAGAGTCGGTCATCCAGGGTAACACCTAGGTACACTATCGCTCGTTTGGAGACAGTTGATGTTCCGCCTACTATTACCGTCGCGTGTTCCACGCTCTTTCGGCTTGATATAAGGAGATCCTCTGTTTTTTCCTCGGCCAGATTGAGACCAACTGACCTCAGCCAAGTACCCAAGTACTATCAATTGCCACGTTTGCCAGGCGCTCCACATCGCGGACATCATTAGCCACCGTCACAATAGCAATATCATCAGCAAAAGCAATGATTTTAGCATTGCTGGGCAGATTCAATTGCATCACGCCATTGTACATAATGTTCCAGAGAAGGGGTCCAAGGACTAAGCCCTGGGGCACCCCGCCCGTTACACCGTGGCGTTGTTGTCCTTCGCTAGTGTGGTATAGCAGTAGCTGCGGATCAACTTACGTAAGTAAGCTGGTACTCCAAAGTTGCTAAGTGCGTCTAGAATCTCGTGCCAGCTTGCCGTGTTAAAGGCGTTCTTCACATCCAATGTGATCACTAAGCAATACTTTTTAGTACCACCTCTCCATCTAGTGCCTTCAATTGCCTTCTGCGAAGTCGTCGTTAGTTCTAGTATAGCATCTACCGTGGATTTCGCTTTGGTGAATCCAAATTGTAACTGCGACAAGCCACCTGATTGCTCCAATGCTGCCTCAATCCTCTTGCAAACGATCTGTTCGAGGATTTTTCCCGCAGTATCCAGTAGACAGATAGGCCGGTATGACGATGAAACGTCGGATGGTCTACCTGGCTTGGGGAGCAAGACAAGTCTCTGCCTCTTCCATTGTGTGTGTGTGTGTGTGTGTGTGTGTGGGAAAGCCGTGTGCATTATTACATAAAATGCCATCAGGCAAGCGTTAAACCCCAAACTAGAGAGCAACGTACACCACAAATTGTTAGCGCCTATGGCGAGTAGCATTTTACATCTTGGGCTTTGTTGCACGTACATAGCTAAAGTGGGGTGAGGTGGAGGGCTCGGGAATATTGTTTTTGGT
This sequence comes from Cacoxenus indagator, assembly GCA_035041755.1. Taxonomy (NCBI): domain Eukaryota; kingdom Metazoa; phylum Arthropoda; class Insecta; order Diptera; family Drosophilidae; genus Cacoxenus; species Cacoxenus indagator. The sequence goes on along the minus strand of JAWNKX010000245.1, from coordinate 31,368 downwards.
TCAATGATAGCTCAAGAATTTATGCAAACGGAATGAGTACGCAAACTAATATCTTAGCTTGTGTGTGTGTGTGTGTGTGAGCCGGATCCAATGCAACAGTAATAACAGCAAGCATGGGCTAAGCATCGCAATATTTTTCACTGAACAACTATAGAATATCTGAATTTATGCATTTGTGTGTGTGTGTGTGTCTCTACGCAAATTATGTCAAAATATGCGCAGTGAAATGTTTGTTGTAAGGTTCAAATTTTCAAATACCGCAAACTACACGCAGAAGAATATATTGCAGAAGGACGTCCATGAAATAACATATGTATATATGTATACATATATATATATATATTAAATAGGAAGAGAAGCAAGAAGAGAGTGGCACACTTTACAATGAAAAGGCTATTTTTCTACCTCGAACAATGATTAATATAATTCTTTTTTCTTCCTTCATTACTTCATCAGGGGAGAATAGGGCCTCCCACAAGTCTCTTCAATTTATTCATAATCGAGACTGTGGTTGCTTCGTTAATCACAACTCCCAGTCTATGTACCATGATAGATTGTTTTTTGGGGCAGATCAGGTGATTGGCTTGTTGCTGCCGTGTACAGCTAATATGGTTTGGTAGACAAGGTCTCTCTTATGTTTTTAATGGTCACCCTGACTCTACAACATGACCAAACGTTTTTCGTTGGGCCATACTGTCAAGTTGTGATGCCATTGGCGGTAGGAGGCGTCCGCCAACATGTGGTTGTGGGAGGATGTTAAACTACCACTGCAATATTAAGCAACGCCTTCAGTATGTACTTTAATTGGATTTTAATAATATAGGAAACAGTAATTTGATTGTAACAGAATGTGCGTCGTTGTCAATGCGTTCACGTTAAGCTTCTTCTTGCTCATGCCAGTCGCTAAAGATCGACCACCGCCCGATAGCTTTTTATCGGTGGGCTTCCGATGACTACAGGTCCTCTGCGGCCGTTACGGTTCAAATACTTCACCAAGAAAGTTGCGATATCTGTAGACAGACTCAAACCAGATTTCCTGGCAAACGATCTGGATTGAACGATCGTTTCGTTTATATGGCATTTCCAGTGATGATGACAAGTTCTATTATGTCATTGTGAACTTGAGTGCTGATGTGATTTTGACAGTAGAGGATTTGGTGACTCACCCTCCGACCGCGAGTAAGTATGAGGTGCTAAAAAGTCGATTGCTCGAAAAGTAGCAAAAATATCATTCGCGCGCTGTTTCTTGCGGAGATTCCCCAGAATATTCGCCCGTTTCCTATAGTCTGGGAGGAAAATGATTTGAGCAAGCTCGCCAAGGTATCGGACAAAATGCTTGACGCCGTCAACCCAAATGCCACTTTTGCCATTAGCCCAGCCGTACAACCGCAAGTCTAGTCAATAAGCCCAATCAATGAAATTGCTGACTCCTTGCGTGCGCTATCGCAGAAGGTCGACAACCTTCAAAATGAGGTCAAAAAACTTCAATCGGATAAGCGGTCTCGCAGCAGTTCACGAGGACGTGTTGGGCAACGAACTACTAATTTGGTTGATCGAGCGTTGCAAGCAGGCAGCAATCAAGAAGTATTATGCTATTACCACCGCAATTACGGAGATAACGAACGGAATGCAGGACGCCATGCGATCGTTCTCAGCAGAATTTAAACTAAAACAGCTGTCGTCCGACACGCTAACCGACGGCAGCAAAATAACAGACAGCGGTTTAACTTCACAACCATTAGCCATTCATGAGACTCGCCTCCACATCACCGACAGTAAATCCCACATCCGTTTTCTCGTCGATTCAGGATCAGCTGTGTCTGTCATACCTCATTCACTGGTTAGACAGAATAATAAAAAAAAACGATTTACTTCTATATGCGGTAAACCAGACGGTCATCTACACCTATGGTACTCGTGTGGTAGAGCTGAATCTTGGACTCCGGCGTTCTCTAACGTGGCCGTTTATAGTATCAGACGTGCAAACAGCAATCATTGGTGCAGACTTTTTATCGCATTTTCAACTACTCATCGATGTAAAAAACAAACGTCTAATCGATTCATCAAGGGTCTAATCGATTCATAACAACAGCTGCGTGTCTATCGACTGCGAAACATATCTCAATTTCAACCGTTCAAGGTGCGTCCTATCTTCAGAGTCTCCTGCGACAGTTTGTCGATGTAACAGTACCTGGGAGGAAGACCACCAGTAATAATGAGGTATGTCATTATATTGAAACAAATGGTAGTCCCATCTCCGATCGACCTCGACGACTCGCCGGCGAAAAACTTGCCATCGCCAAGGCTGAAATCAACTTTTTGATTTCTGAGGGTATATGTCGTCCTTTCAAAAGCCCATGGGCCAGTCCATTGCATATGGTTACAAAGAAAGATGGAGGTTCGCAAGCTCAATGCAGTTAGTGTGCCTGACTGGTATCCGATTGCCCATATCCACGACTTCACTGAGCAGCTGCACGGTAAAAAGGTTTTTTCTAAATTGGATCTGAAAGAGGCATATTATCAAATTCTGATGGCGGAAAGTGACATTCCTAAGACAGCGGTATGTACTCCATTTGGATTGATTGAGTTTTTGTACATGCTTTTTGGTTTAAAAAATGCCTCGCAGACGTTTGCTATGTAGCAACAAATTGATGATATTTGGCAGCCACTTAGATTTTTTTCTAGAAAATTAGGCAACGCAGAGAAAAACTACAGTGCCTACGATCGAGAGCTTTTGTCAATATTTTAGGCCGTTCAAACAACCTGATAAAGCCTGAAAAAGCTTCATCTCGTCAACTTCGGCAGTTGAGCTACATTTCACAGTTCTCCAATGCCATTGTGCATGTAAAAGGCACAGACAACACTGTCGCAGACGCGTTTTCTAGACTTTTTGAAATCTTCATGCCCATGGCTATCAAATTAGAGCACATCGAAGCAGCTCAAGCAACCGATCCGGAATTATCAAACCTGTTTAAAGGGACTACATCTCTTAAATTACAGAGGGTGCGATACGACAACAACGTTTTACTGTACTGCGATGTGTCAACTGGATACGTGAGGCCGTATATACCAGAAGGTCTGTGGGATCAAGTTTTTGCGTTCGTTCACAGGTTATCTCACCCGAGTGGTAGAGCGACGCTACGTCAACTACGACAAAAGTTTGTTTGGCCATCTATGAACAATAACGTTATAAGCTGGTGCAGAGACTGTTTGCCATAACATGCCATGACATAATCATCTGGTACCTGATAAAATGGTTGTTCTAAATGGCAGATTCGATCAAGTTCATCTAGACATAGTAGTCATGCCCCTGCAACGAAATTTGTGGAATTGCTTAACCATGATTGATCGTTTTTCACGTTGGTCAGAAGCCATTTCGCTTACCAACATAAACGCTGAGACCATTAAGCAGGGTTTTTGGACACATTGGGTTTCACGGTTCGAAGCACCTAAAACTATTACTACGGATCAAGGCACTCAGTTCGAGTCCGCCTTGTTTAAGGAACTAGCAAATCTCGTTGGAAGCAAGCACATACACACGACTAGTTATCATTCGCAGTCAAATGGTTTGATTGAGAGTTGGCATCGGTCGTTTAAAGTTGATGTGTAACCCTGATACTCCGTGGCCACAACTTCTCCCGGCTGTATTTTTAGGACTTCGGACATGCTTTAAACAGGATATACAATCATCCGCTGCTGAGATGATATATGGAACATCGATTCGTTTGCCAAATGAATTTTTTGATGATATTGATTCTACAACAACCTCTTCAGATTTTATTTGCAGCTTTCGTATGCAGAAAATTCACCCAACTTCGACTTCTCATCATACCAATCGGAAAGTGTTTATTATAAAAGGTATTGATACATACTCACATGTGTTCGTCCGCTCAGACGCAGTCAAGCGTCCCCTCGAGCCTCTCTTCACTGGGCCTTACAAAGTTGTCCACAGGCAGAGCGACCGGTTCTACGAAGTTGAAATCAACGGCAAGAAAGTTGAGATATCTGTAGTTTAAGAATTAATTTGGACTTGGAACTTAAGGCTTTACTGCTTAAGGAAATTTGTTTAGTAGTCGTCCATTTCCAGCGAAACTTAAGCCTCAGATGTGGTCGGAGAAATACTGAATATTAAAATAAACCAATATGTGTTGTTAGATAGTGGCATGACGGTCTAGTATTCAGGGCCTTGAAGTAAGTGGTGTTCATGTGAAGCTATTCATTATGACCTTATTTCTGAAAGTAAGTTTTTCTGCTTCATAAAATAATAATAATAATAATATTCCGGATTTTGGGGAAATTATCCGATTCAAGTTATCCAATAAGCAAAGAAAAGCAAAAACAATTTCAGTTTCTCATAATTAGGTAATCTTCATCGGTTGATCTAGAGTTAAACAAGAAGGTACTTGGCAAGAGGTAGAGTTTATGAGCTGCTTTGAAAGTTACCCGAAGGCTTTTCTAATTATCTACTAACTCATCGATAGAATAGTAGTCAGCATGAAGTGCGAAAGCCCCAGACTAAAAACTAAACTATATATAATATAAGCTATTTTGTTGAATCTCCCTGACATGCTGTTACATTACACGTGGTCATTTAAAATGTTTTCACTCATACAATCTCCTAATGCCCCGGTAGCCCAGTGGAAGTGCAATATGGATGCCGGCCGCAGAGGTCAGGGTTCAACCCTGACTGGAGGTTGGATTTCCATGGTCATGGTCATGATTAATAAGTTCAACCTTAGGTAGGTAGCGTTGCTCCTTGACGTCGCTAGATGGCACTCCAATAATTAAGGACTCGATTCGATTTATGTGATCACCGCGAGTCGTGGATATTCAAAAAATTCAAGAGTCTCTATGCTCCCTAGAGGGACGAACAAGGAAATAAATAAAATTTCAAATTTTAAAATTATATTGTACGTAAATTTTTTGTCAATTTAATAAAAAAAAATAAATAAAAAAATCATAGTACTCTTTCATTACGCAACGCCACTTTTTGCATTAATGTCTTGCCTCAAGCTGCAGATGCAGAAAACATTTTAACTTTTGCCTTCCATTTAAATTGTGTTTGCCGCTCCATGAGTATATATACAAAAATCAAATTTATCTTTAACACGAATCACCTTTTTTTCTGCTCTTCGATGACACGTTGAATTTTGCAGGCAACACACAAAACTCCCTCGGCGCAGCTCAGTTCAATTTAGCTCGGTTAAGCTGAGCTCAACTTAATTATTGGCACAGTGCCACGGCTACTGACATTGTAGGCACCTGACTTGTTTTTGGCTGTCAATGGTGAAAAATGTCAGCGTTGAAAAGCTTTTTGCAAAACATATATGCGAGGTGTGCCTAAAAAGTTCTCATAACTATAAATTTTTTTAATTATGCGGGAGTAGCCTCATAATGTACGCATACTAGCGTTTATCTTAATTAACGAGACACTTTTAAACTGTATAAACGTATGTTTTTCCTTTAAACGTATGTTTTTATGGTACTGAATTTTAACCGAAAGTTTTTTTTTATAAAAAAGGATATTTAAATTTAATTAAAAACTAATGAAATAAACGCTATATGTTACTCCCATAAAATCTTCTTATCTTTCAGTAATTCGATTTCGAATGCTCAAACATGTGAAATCTACGATTTTTTATACGTATAGAAAGAGATAGATAGATAGATATAGAGAATAATATTGACACTTGAACACACTCATTTTGAGTGAACACTGCAGAATATTAAAGAACAAACATCTGTGCTTATATTTAACAGATGCTTTGTAGACATACTCGTATTCACTAACACCACAGCGAAAAAATAGCTATAATCGGAGTAATAGAACTCTGGATTCTTAACAATTACGAAATTCCCCTCGGTTATAGAACACATGACGTGCATGCATATGAAAAATTGAGTTTGATTTGATTTGTAGTTTTTATGGATTTCGCAACGATAAAGTGCGAGCGGTTACACACGAAGGAAGCAGAGCGGGAAAGCTCGTATCGAAACTAGTTCAGCTAAAAACTTGTCTTTTTTGCGGTTTACTTGTATTAAAAAATAAAGTGCCTGAAAGATGAAGATGAAATTATAATGCGAATGGCTCTGCTGTTCTTTTGTGTCGCTTTAAATGGATGTTTAATGGATGACAAATGTGGCAGACATATTAAGAACACAAAAAAAAAATACAAAAAAAAATACACAGAATTAAACAGAAATACGCAGAAACGTCAAAATGAAACCGTTGTAAATTAAACGGAAATTGAATCGAGGTTTTCCTCCGTATTGGCGCATTGCTGACGCCGTCAGCGTCATCGTCATTGCCGTTTTCAAAGCCGATCAAACGTAAACGAAATGGTACAGAAAGTGAGAGAGAGAGAGAGTGACAGTGACAGAAGCACACATGGCGTAGGTATGTTGTGTTTATACAAGTACCGTCATCGACAAAATAAAGTGTACACTTATGCATATAAATCTACACCAACTAAAATGATTCAAATACGTTTGGATTTGGCACGTTTAAGAGCATTGTGTAAAACGCCATACTACAAATCAAATGGAGTCTAAAGAGAGCAAGACCAGTAGGTTTAATATATCTATATCTACATCTACATCTATATCTATATCTATATCTATATCTATATCTATATCTATATCTATATCTATATCTATATCTATATCTATATCTATATCTATATCTATATCTATATCTATATCTATATCTATATCTATATCTATATCTATATCTATATCTATATCTATATCTATATCTATATCTATATCTATATCTATATCTATATCTATATCTATATCTATATCTATATCTATATCTATATCTATATCTATATCTATATCTATATCTATATCTATATCTATATCTATATCTATATCTATATCTATATCTATATCTATATCTATATCTATATCTATATCTATATCTATATCTATATCTATATCTATATCTATATCTATATCTATATCTATATCTATATCTATATCTATATCTATATCTATATCTATATCTATATCTATATCTATATCTAGACAAGATATAGTGAGTGTGTTCACTTATGAATACAGTGAGAGCGCACAAGAATTAAAACGTACTGCCGGGTCTAACTATAATAAAATAAAGCACGCAGCAAGCGCAAGCGCATCGTGCTTTTACCGCAATATAGAGTCGTCATTTGTCAACTTCACACTGAAATCTGGGTGGTGTCTATATTATTTTGCCACTGACTGTGTTCACGCTACGATTATTATCGTACATGAGACTACGACAAAGACTGATGATTTACCAATGTTAACGTTTTCTGGCATTTTTAAAAAATTCAATTTGTACTTTTTAAAAAGAAGTTAAATAAGATTGCCAAGAATTCTTTCTATATACTTAACATCGCAATCATTATCATCATCATCAGCATAATTATCGACAACTGTAACAAGCAGCGCATGTTCGCACTTTAAGCTGTAAACACGTTACTGAACTCATCATAAATTGCTCAACGCTCAACGCTCACCACTCAACACTCATCACCCACCACTCATCACCTATCACTCATCGTATTAACGCACTCGTTCAAGCGTAGTAAAGTGTGTCGCGAAAGAACAAGTATATCGAGTCGGTACCATTAGCGAAGGACGGCATAAGCGGAAACAATGAAGAGAATGAAAGTTGTAGCGTGCTTTATGCTCAAACGCTTATCACATTCGCTTAGTCAGTCAGTCAGACAGTCAGTCATTAGACTAACCGACAAATATTACAAGGGTCTCGGTTCCGGGTGCAAGTTTTTGCTTTTTGAATTTGATTTATGAGCGTACCAATGATTCAAATACACATTTCTTTATGTTCTGGGTTATGATGTATACTATGATGTAGCAACGTAACGCACGTTATGGTTGAGGCTATGGGTAGTATGCCTAGGAATTTTCCTCTTCGGCTTCATTTGCTTCCTTCATATAAAGGGGGCTACAGATGGAACGTCGATTGTACGATTGCTTTGTGTATGTCTGATTGAGTGATTCGATGTGCACATTCTCGTTATTTGTACTATTTTCTTTAAGCACGCTCATTTTCTCCACTCCAAAGTATAAATGAATACGAAAAACGTCATTGGAAAATTAATGTACAACTTGAACGAAGTATGATGTCGTGAATGAATCGTGTTCATATCCAAAGCATTTCTTCTGTCTAAAAATCAAGTGCTACAAAGAACCTATTTCGAGTATAAATAAAGACGGTATAGATAGAGGACGGTAATAAAAAAAAGGAAATGTTCATGTATATTTGTTTCTGGGAACTTTCACAGTAGATAAATTTCATTTTAAATGACTGAAGCCAATTTGAATTAATTAATTTTTCTGCTTGTACCAGATGGCGTTTTGGCTTACGGACTACTTCAAAGCGTTGAAGCATAGTGCAGACATTTACATGATTTTATTTCGCGTAAATTTATACAATAATAAAATAGCTGCATAGCTACAGGCGCTAATGTCTGTGTTGACGCGAGCAGACGGGAAATTCAACAGCTGGCCGCTTGGTAAGTGTCTGGTCTTGTTATTTGTTTAGCAATAAAAAAGTTCCAAGCTTACAAATTTAATAAGTAGGTACGGTACGCTCAAGAAAAATATATAGAAATATACAAATAAGTAAAGAAACAAACGAACGAACAAGCTTCACTCAATTGTTATCTCTTTCTTTTCTACTTGATGGCAGACGTGATTGCTATTCGATGCCTCGCGTTACATTTCTGTATTGCCCGCATACCAGCACAATCAGGAGAAAAAACAAGAAAGGAATTAAAATCGAGTAATCCGAAGTTAAAATACGCTTCACTTTCTTTTGTTGGCACAAAGCTGTACATGGTTAGAGCACAAAGAAAGGTCGTTGTTTACATTTTAGCAAAATGACTTATATGGATTTTTGGCGGGAGAGGGTGACACCTTAACATGAATGGAGTGGTCAGATGGTCCGATGCGATTTAACCTTAGTTATGACAACTTTTGTAAATCTCTCAAAACTTATTTTTAAACCTAATACGTGTCATACTTGGTTGGGAAGTTTTGATGCATCCACCCTATAGTCCGGACCCTGCACCCTCTGACTACCATTTGTTTTGGTCTCTGCAAAACTCTCTTCATAGTAAAAAATTGGCCGACCGAAGAGCCGCTGAAAATCACTTAGTTTTTCGCTAAAAAACCACGGAAGTTCTACACCGAGGGAATTATGAAGTTACCCGAAAAATGGCAAAAGGTTATAGATAATAATGGCCAATATGTACTTGATTGAAATTGATTTTGAATAAAGTAAAATGTACAAAAAACCGCGGCGACTTTTTATATGAACCAATATTTAATGAAAGAATTTTATTAAGTCAACACAGTTGAGTTAACCGATGCTTTTGAAATGTTCACACTTTATGTTCGTGGTCCTGTAAAAGTTTCTGCTGATAAAGTCTTATAAGAGCTTAAAGTTGACTTATAAGCTTATAAGAAAGCCGTAGTATCCTGCAATACTCGGTTTAAAAATAATAACGTTGTTATTAGAAGTTTAGGTTGAACCTTGGATCTGAAACGCAGGTCCTAATTGAAGGAAACATAAATAATGTCTGCCAAATTTGAGTTCGATGGATTAAGGAAAAGGAAAAAAAAGCTTTTCTAACAACTCGAATTTTAAAAATGGGTTTGTAAGACTCGGTTGAGACCAATTCTGAAAAGGATATAACGTTTGAAAAAAAAATTCTTCAGACGTACAATTGGACTCAATCAACTCAGTTCTTTCAACTCGTTTCGTTGAGCAAGTCGGGTATATGTATACTTACCGGTGTCTCCTATGCCTGCTTAACACTGTTACGAACTTACATAACAAACATAAAACTCGTACTTAACTTTACTCTACTGTACTGGGTGAAGAGTATAATGAGCAGCTTGAATGTCCAGCGGGAAGAGAACAGCTCGTACTTAAAAAACGAAAACCTGAATTTAAATTTACGAAAGGAGAGTAATTGAAAAATGCAAAAATGGCTAAAAGAGTGAGGAAAAACTCTTTACATAATTACACTTTAAAAAGTGTGCCATTTTTGTTGTCTGCGGGCGTTCCTGGTCAGGAAAAAGTTTACAAGGAACTTGAATTTTTTTGCTGTTTCCATTAAAGTTGTAACTTTAAAGTTTTGTATTTTGATTTTTGTTGTTGATTGCTTACCTGGCAGGTGTAAAAATTATGCGGCGCACGATGGCGATTTGGAACGGTTAAGAACTAATTAAAAATGTCTGTGATTGTATTGTCCTAATTTTTAGTACTTTGCTTAAAACTATTTGGTGTGATTATGGAGTAAAAAAGTCATCTGTCGACAGCAGAAGGCAGCACCGACTGATCCAGTACCCAACATGCTGAAAGTGCTTTCATTTCGTTATCTATACATATAAAATTGGAAGTATGTTTCTTAGTTTGTTTATTTGTCCGTTATGAACGCCGAAACTGACGTACCGATTTTGATTAAGTTTTAAGGGAATCTCTATAATAGAGATCTCTCTTTAGATGGTTACTGTGTGCAAAAAAAGAAAAACGTCGAATTCGCGAAATATTAAGACTAACTCAATTCGCAGATGCTTCTCAAGCTGTGCAGATACAAATTAAACAACTTATGACAACTAGTGGAGTTCAAATGGGTTTAGTTGTTTTTCTCTTTTGATTGCTGAAAATAGAATATAATGATAGCGATGAAGTTGATGAAATAGGCGTAAAAATGGCACTATAGTATCGTCCTCATCCTTCATCATAATTTGTATCGCCGCTGTCATTATCATCAACATCAACATCATTCCCTTCTTCATCATTATCCTTATCAGCCATCATTCTTCAGCATTCTTCAGCATTGTTCAACATTTTTCAGCAAAAAGCTGCTTTCAGTTTTCAGGTATCTGCACTTTTCATTCTGCTAATGCTCATTTTCGTTGAATGTATTTAATTAGTGTAGCAGCAACGGTTATGATGATTATGTTGAGTATGCTTACGATGTTGATGATGACTACTTGCAATGCAAAACATATTTTTTCTCTCACAGTGAAGTGAATTTTCATATTTGTGGCTAGCAGCAGTGGGAGGCGATTGTGCCATATAATGAGTTATATAATAATTATAATAATAGTTATACATTATTTCTAAAGGAAATTATTTTTGTAAAAAAAAATTGTTTTACATAAAAAGTACCCTCAGTTTTTAGTTGGCCAATTCTGGTCGCCTTTCCTTGAATGCTTTGTTCAAACGGTCGAGGTGTGAGCCGTAGGGAAGCGTTTAACCGGTTTTTTAGTGACTGGCAGACCAGCAAGGTGCATCTTTGACATCGAAATTTCTGGAGCGCGTTCACTTACAGCATCCTCACCGTAAACCGCACACGTTTTTCGGCAGGGTTTTGCAGAGGATTTCGTTTTTTTTTACCTTCACATAACGTATTCTATTTTCAAATCAGTATACTACGGCTGCCGTCCCAGAGATCGAGGGTTCAAACCCTCCCACGGTGGGCGGAAACAATTTTCAGTACTCTCAATTCACCTGCGGTAAAATCGTCATGATACCACCATCAGACGACCCTCTCCAACTTCTGTGTAGGCACTGATCTTTGGCGGTGTCAGTTTATAATATCAATCTACCACACTTCTTAAGCAAAAAAAAAAGTATTTGAAAATAATAAAAGATATATATATTAAAGTTAATGGACATTCCTACAATTAATCCGAGCCTACATGCCTCGCAAGAACAGTACATAGTTAAAAGATGCATGCCAGCAGACATTCACAGAACGTATGCTCAAAGCCTGCCTGGATATAGTTTGCTGTTACGGCTTGGAAGATGAACCATGCGATTGAAATAAGACCGCCGAAACGTAAAGAAAATTACAATTATTAAATTACTTGTCATATATTCAAAAATAAGACGGAAAAAATATTCTCTGTAAGCAAAAAAAAAAGTATTTGAAAATAATAAAAGATATATATATTAAAGTTAATGGACATTCCTACAATTAATCCGAGCCTACATGCCTCGCAAGAACAGTACATAGTTCAAAGATGCATGCCAGCAGACATTCACAGAACGTATGCTCAAAGCCTGCCTGGATATAGGTTGCTTTTACGGCTTGGAAGATGAACCATACGATTGAAATAAGACCGCCGAAACGTAAAGAAAATTACAATTATCAAATTTCTTGTCATATATTCAAAAATAAGAACGAATAAATATTCTCAGTAAGCGAAAAAAAAGTATTTGAAAATAATAAAAGATATATATATTAAAGTTAATGGACATTCCTACAATTAATCCGAGCCTACATGCCTCGCAAGAACAGTACATAGTTCAAAGATGCATGCCAGCAGACATTCACAGAACGTATGCTCAAAGCCTGCCTGGATATAGGTTGCTTGTTACGGCTTGGAAGATGAACCATGCGATTGAAATAAGACCGCCGAAACGTAAAGAAAATTACAATTATCAAATTTCTTGTCATATATTCAAAAATAAGAACGAATAAATATTCTCAGTAAGCGAAAAAAAAGTATTTGAAAATAATAAAAGATATATATATTAAAGTTAATGGACATTCCTACAATTAATCCGAGCCTACATGCCTCGCAAGAACAGTACATAGTTCAAAGATGCATGCCAGCAGACATTCACAGAACGTATGCTCAAAGCCTGCCTGGATATAGGTTGCTGTTACGGCTTGGAAGATGAACCATGCGATTGAAATAAGACCGCCGAAACGTAAAGAAAATTACAATTATTAAATTTCTTGTCATATATTCAAAAATAAGACGGAATAAATATTCTCAGTAAGCGAAAAAAAAGTATTTGAAAATAATAAAAGATATATATATTAAAGTTAATGGACATTCCTACAATTAATCCGAGCCTACATGCCTCGCAAGAACAGTACATAGTTCAAAGATGCATGCCAGCAGACATTCACAGAACGTATGCTCAAAGCCTGCCTGGATATAGGTTGCTGTTACGGCTTGGAAGATGAACCATGCGATTGAAATAAGACCGCCGAAACGTAAAGAAAATTACAATTATCAAATTTCTTGTCATATATTCAAAAATAAGACGGAATAAATATTCTCAGTAAGCGAAAAAAAAGTATTTGAAAATAATAAAAGATATATATATTAAAGTTAATGGACATTCCTACAATTAATCCGAGCCTACATGCCTCGCAAGAACAGTACATAGTTCAAAGATGCATGCCAGCAGACATTCACAGAACGTATGCTCAAAGCCTGCCTGGATATAGGTTGCTGTTACGGCTTGGAAGATGAACCATGCGATTGAAATAAGACCGCCGAAACGTAAACAAAATTACAATTATTAAATTACTTGTCATATATTCAAAAATAAGACGGAAAAAATATTCTCTGTAAGCAAAAAAAAAGTATTTGAAAATAATAAAAGATATATATATTAAAGTTAATGGACATTCCTACAATTAATCCGAGCCTACATGCCTCGCAAGAACAGTACATAGTTCAAAGATGCATGCCAGCAGACATTCACAGAACGTATGCTCAAAGCCTGCCTGGATATAGGTTGCTGTTACGGCTTGGAAGATGAACCATGCGATTGAAATAAGACCGCCGAAACGTAAAGAAAATTACAATTATTAAATTACTTGTCATATATTCAAAAATAAGAACGGAATAAATATTCTCAGTAAGCGAAAAAAAAGTATTTGAAAATAATAAAAGATATATATATTAAAGTTAATGGACATTCCTACAATTAATCCGAGCCTACATGCCTCGCAAGAACAGTACATAGTTCAAAGATGCATGCCAGCAGACATTCACAGAACGTATGCTCAAAGCCTGCCTGGATATAGGTTGCTTGTTACGGCTTGGAAGATGAACCATGCGATTGAAATAAGACCGCCGAAACGTAAAGAAAATTACAATTATTAAATTTCTTGTCATATATTCAAAAATAAGAACGGAATAAATATTCTCAGTAAGCGAAAAAAAAGTATTTGAAAATAATAAAAGATATATATATTAAAGTTAATGGACATTCCTACAATTAATCCGAGCCTACATGCCTCGCAAGAACAGTACATAGTTCAAAGATGCATGCCAGCAGACATTCACAGAACGTATGCTCAAAGCCTGCCTGGATATAGGTTGCTGTTACGGCTTGGAAGATGAACCATGCGATTGAAATAAGACCGCCGAAACGTAAAGAAAATTACAATTATTAAATTTCTTGTCATATATTCAAAAATAAGACGGAATAAATATTCTCAGTAAGCGAAAAAAAAGTATTTGAAAATAATAAAAGATATATATATTAAAGTTAATGGACATTCCTACAATTAATCCGAGCCTACATGCCTCGCAAGAACAGTACATAGTTCAAAGATGCATGCCAGCAGACATTCACAGAACGTATGCTCAAAGCCTGCCTGGATATAGGTTGCTGTTACGGCTTGGAAGATGAACCATGCGATTGAAATAAGACCGCCGAAACGTAAAGAAAATTACAATTATCAAATTTCTTGTCATATATTCAAAAATAAGAACGAATAAATATTCTCAGTAAGCGAAAAAAAAGTATTTGAAAATAATAAAAGATATATATATTAAAGTTAATGGACATTCCTACAATTAATCCGAGCCTACATGCCTCGCAAGAACAGTACATAGTTCAAAGATGCATGCCAGCAGACATTCACAGAACGTATGCTCAAAGCCTGCCTGGATATAGGTTGCTGTTACGGCTTGGAAGATGAACCATGCGATTGAAATAAGACCGCCGAAACGTAAAGAAAATTACAATTATCAAATTTCTTGTCATATATTCAAAAATAAGAACGAATAAATATTCTCAGTAAGCGAAAAAAAAGTATTTGAAAATAATAAAAGATATATATATTAAAGTTAATGGACATTCCTACAATTAATCCGAGCCTACATGCCTCGCAAGAACAGTACATAGTTCAAAGATGCATGCCAGCAGACATTCACAGAACGTATGCTCAAAGCCTGCCTGGATATAGGTTGCTTTTACGGCTTGGAAGATGAACCATGCTATTGAAATAAGACCGCCGAAACGTAAAGAAAATTACAATTATTAAATTACTTGTCATATATTCAAAAATAAGACGGAAAAAATATTCTCTGTAAGCAAAAAAAAAGTATTTGAAAATAATAAAAGATATATATATTAAAGTTAATGGACATTCCTACAATTAATCCGAGCCTACATGCCTCGCAAGAACAGTACATAGTTCAAAGATGCATGCCAGCAGACATTCACAGAACGTATGCTCAAAGCCTGCCTGGATATAGTTTGCTGTTACGGCTTGGAAGATGAACCATGCGATTGAAATAAGACCGCCGAAACGTAAAGAAAATTACAATTATTAAATTACTTGTCATATATTCAAAAATAAGACGGAAAAAATATTCTCTGTAAGCAAAAAAAAAGTATTTGAAAATAATAAAAGATATATATATTAAAGTTAATGGACATTCCTACAATTAATCCGAGCCTACATGCCTCGCAAGAACAGTACATAGTTAAAAGATGCATGCCAGCAGACATTCACAGAACGTATGCTCAAAGCCTGCCTGGATATAGTTTGCTGTTACAGCTTGGAAGATGAACCATGCTATTGAAATAAGACCGCCGAAACGTAAACCAAATTACAATTATTAAATTACTTGTCATATATTTCAAAAATAAGACGGAAAAAATATTCTCTGTAAGCAAAAAAAAAGTATTTGAAAATAATAAAAGATATATATATTAAAGTTAATGGACATTCCTACAATTAATCCGAGCCTACATGCCTCGCAAGAACAGTACATAGTTCAAAGATGCATGCCAGCAGACATTCACAGAACGTATGCTCAAAGCCTGCCTGGATATAGTTTGCTGTTACAGCTTGGAAGATGAACCATGCTATTGAAATAAGACCGCCGAAACGTAAAGCAAATTACAATTATTAAATTACTTGTCATATATTCAAAAATAAGACGGAAAAAATATTCTCAGTAAGCAAAAAAAAAGTATTTGAAAATAATAAAAGATATATATATTAAAGTTAATGGACATTCCTACAATTAATCCGAGCCTACATGCCTCGCAAGAACAGTACATAGTTAAAAGATGCATGCCAGCAGACATTCACAGAACGTATGCTCAAAGCCTGCCTGGATATAGTTTGCTGTTACAGCTTGGAAGATGAACCATGCTATTGAAATAAGACCGCCGAAACGTAAACCAAATTACAATTATTAAATTACTTGTCATATATTCAAAAATAAGACGGAAAAAATATTCTCTGTAAGCAAAAAAAAAGTATTTGAAAATAATAAAAGATATATATATTAAAGTTAATGGACATTCCTACAATTAATCCGAGCCTACATGCCTCGCAAGAACAGTACATAGTTAAAAGATGCATGCCAGCAGACATTCACAGAACGTATGCTCAAAGCCTGCCTGGATATAGTTTGCTGTTACGGCTTGGAAGATGAACCATGCTATTGAAATAAGACCGCCGAAACGTAAAGAAAATTACAATTATTAAATTACTTGTCATATATTCAAAAATAAGACGGAAAAAATATTCTCAGTAAGCGAAAAAAAAGTATTTGAAAATAATAAAAGATATATATATTAAAGTTAATGGACATTCCTACAATTAATCCGAGCCTACATGCCTCGCAAGAACAGTACATAGTTAAAAGATGCATGCCAGCAGACATTCACAGAACGTATGCTCAAAGCCTGCCTGGATATAGTTTGCTGTTACAGCTTGGAAGATGAACCATGCTATTGAAATAAGACCGCCGAAACGTAAACCAAATTACAATTATTAAATTACTTGTCATATATTCAAAAATAAGACGGAAAAAATATTCTCTGTAAGCAAAAAAAAAGTATTTGAAAATAATAAAAGATATATATATTAAAGTTAATGGACATTCCTACAATTAATCCGAGCCTACATGCCTCGCAAGAACAGTACATAGTTAAAAGATGCATGCCAGCAGACATTCACAGAACGTATGCTCAAAGCCTGCCTGGATATAGTTTGCTGTTACAGCTTGGAAGATGAACCATGCTATTGAAATAAGACCGCCGAAACGTAAACCAAATTACAATTATTAAATTACTTGTCATATATTCAAAAATAAGACGGAAAAAATATTCTCTGTAAGCAAAAAAAAAGTATTTGAAAATAATAAAAGATATATATATTAAAGTTAATGGACATTCCTACAATTAATCCGAGCCTACATGCCTCGCAAGAACAGTACATAGTTAAAAGATGCATGCCAGCAGACATTCACAGAACGTATGCTCAAAGCCTGCCTGGATATAGTTTGCTGTTACAGCTTGGAAGATGAACCATGCTATTGAAATAAGACCGCCGAAACGTAAACCAAATTACAATTATTAAATTACTTGTCATATATTCAAAAATAAGACGGAAAAAATATTCTCTGTAAGCAAAAAAAAAGTATTTGAAAATAATAAAAGATATATATATTAAAGTTAATGGACATTCCTACAATTAATCCGAGCCTACATGCCTCGCAAGAACAGTACATAGTTAAAAGATGCATGCCAGCAGACATTCACAGAACGTATGCTCAAAGCCTGCCTGGATATAGTTGCGTTACAGCTTGGAAGATGACCATGCTATTGAAATAAGACCGCCGAAACGTAAACCAAATTACAATTATTAAATTACTTGTCATATATTCAAAAATAAGACGGAAAAAATATTCTCTGTAAGCAAAAAAAAAGTATTTGAAAATAATAAAAGATATATATATTAAAGTTAATGGACATTCCTACAATTAATCCGAGCCTACATGCCTCGCAAGAACAGTACATAGTTAAAAGATGCATGCCAGCAGACATTCACAGAACGTATGCTCAAAGCCTGCCTGGATATAGGTTGCTGTTACGGCTTGGAAGATGAACCATGCGATTGAAATAAGACCGCCGAAACGTAAATAAAATTACAATTATTAAATTACTTGTCATATATTCAAAAATAAGACGGAAAAAATATTCTCAGTAAGCAAAAAAAAAGTATTTGAAAATAATAAAAGATATATATATTAAAGTTAATGGACATTCCTACAATTAATCCGAGCCTACATGCCTCGCAAGAACAGTACATAGTTCAAAGATGCATGCCAGCAGACATTCACAGAACGTATGCTCAAAGCCTGCCTGGATATAGTTGCTGTTACGGCTTGGAAGATGAACCATGCGATTGAAATAAGACCGCCGAAACGTAAAAAAATTACAATTATTAAATTCTTGTCATATATTCAAAAATAAGACGAAATATTCTCAGTAAGCGAAAAAAAGTATTTGAAAATAATAAAAGATATATATATTAAAGTTAATGGACATTCCTACAATTAATCCGAGCCTACATGCCTCGCAAGAACAGTACATAGTTAAAAGATGCATGCCAGCAGACATTCACAGAACGTATGCTCAAAGCCTGCCTGGATATAGTTTGCTGTTACAGCTTGGAAGATGAACCATGCGATTGAAATAAGACCGCCGAAACGTAAATAAAATTACAATTATTAAATTACTTGTCATATATTCAAAAATAAGACGGAAAAAATATTCTCAGTAAGCAAAAAAAAAGTATTTGAAAATAATAAAAGATATATATATTAAAGTTAATGGACATTCCTACAATTAATCCGAGCCTACATGCCTCGCAAGAACAGTACATAGTTAAAAGATGCATGCCAGCAGACATTCACAGAACGTATGCTCAAAGCCTGCCTGGATATAGTTTGCTGTTACGGCTTGGAAGATGAACCATGCTATTGAAATAAGACCGCCGAAACGTAAATAAAATTACAATTATTAAATTTCTTGTCATATATTCAAAAATAAGACGGAAAAATATTCTCAGTAAGCGAAAAAAAAGTATTTGAAAATAATAAAAGATATATATATTAAAGTTAATGGACATTCCTACAATTAATCCGAGCCTACATGCCTCGCAAGAACAGTACATAGTTAAAAGATGCATGCCAGCAGACATTCACAGAACGTATGCTCAAAGCCTGCCTGGATATAGTTTGCTGTTACAGCTTGGAAGATGAACCATGCTATTGAAATAAGACCGCCGAAACGTAAATCAAATTACAATTATTAAATTACTTGTCATATATTCAAAAATAAGACGGAAAAAATATTCTCAGTAAGCAAAAAAAAAGTATTTGAAAATAATAAAAGATATATATATTAAAGTTAATGGACATTCCTACAATTAATCCGAGCCTACATGCCTCGCAAGAACAGTACATAGTTAAAAGATGCATGCCAGCAGACATTCACAGAACGTATGCTCAAAGCCTGCCTGGATATAGTTTGCTGTTACAGCTTGGAAGATGAACCATGCTATTGAAATAAGACCGCCGAAACGTAAACCAAATTACAATTATTAAATTACTTGTCATATATTCAAAAATAAGACGGAAAAAATATTCTCAGTAAGCAAAAAAAAAGTATTTGAAAATAATAAAAGATATATATATTAAAGTTAATGGACATTCCTACAATTAATCCGAGCCTACATGCCTGCAAGAACAGTACATAGTTAAAAGATGCATCCAGCAGACATTCACAGAACGTATGCTCCTGCCTGGATATAGTTGCGTTACAGCTTGGAAGATGAACCATGCTATTGAAATAAGACCGCCGAAACGTAAACAAATTACAATTATTAAATTACTTGTCATATATTCAAAAATAAGACGGAAAAATATTCTCTGTAAGCAAAAAAAAGTATTTGAAAATAATAAAAGATATATATATTAAAGTTAATGGACATTCCTACAATTAATCCGAGCCTACATGCCTCGCAAGAACAGTACATAGTTAAAAGATGCATGCCAGCAGACATTCACAGAACGTATGCTCAAAGCCTGCCTGGATATAGTTTGCTGTTACAGCTTGGAAGATGAACCATGCTATTGAAATAAGACCGCCGAAACGTAAACCAAATTACAATTATTAAATTACTTGTCATATATTCAAAAATAAGACGGAAAAAATATTCTCTGTAAGCAAAAAAAAAGTATTTGAAAATAATAAAAGATATATATATTAAAGTTAATGGACATTCCTACAATTAATCCGAGCCTACATGCCTCGCAAGAACAGTACATAGTTAAAAGATGCATGCCAGCAGACATTCACAGAACGTATGCTCAAAGCCTGCCTGGATATAGTTTGCTGTTACAGCTTGGAAGATGAACCATGCTATTGAAATAAGACCGCCGAAACGTAAACTCAAATTAAATTAAATCTTGTCATATATTCAAAAATAAGACGGAAAAATATTCTCGTAAGCAAAAAAAAGTATTTGAAAATAATAAAAGATATATATATTAAAGTTAATGGACATTCCTACAATTAATCCGAGCCTACATGCCTCGCAAGAACAGTACATAGTTAAAAGATGCATGCCAGCAGACATTCACAGAACGTATGCTCAAAGCCTGCCTGGATATAGTTTGCTGTTACAGCTTGGAAGATGAACCATGCTATTGAAATAAGACCGCCGAAACGTAAATCAAATTACAATTATTAAATTACTTGTCATATATTCAAAAATAAGACGGAAAAAATATTCTCAGTAAGCGAAAAAAAAGTATTTGAAAATAATAAAAGATATATATATTAAAGTTAATGGACATTCCTACAATTAATCCGAGCCTACATGCCTCGCAAGAACAGTACATAGTTAAAAGATGCATGCCAGCAGACATTCACAGAACGTATGCTCAAAGCCTGCCTGGATATAGTTTGCTGTTACAGCTTGGAAGATGAACCATGCTATTGAAATAAGACCGCCGAAACGTAAACAAAATTACAATTATTAAATTTCTTGTCATATATTCAAAAATAAGACGGAAAAATATTCTCAGTAAGCAAAAAAAAAGTATTTGAAAATAATAAAAGATATATATATTAAAGTTAATGGACATTCCTACAATTAATCCGAGCCTACATGCCTCGCAAGAACAGTACATAGTTCAAAGATGCATGCCAGCAGACATTCACAGAACGTATGCTCAAAGCCTGCCTGGATATAGGTTGCTGTTACGGCTTGGAAGATGAACCATGCGATTGAAATAAGACCGCCGAAACGTAAATAAAATTACAATTATTAAATTTCTTGTCATATATTCAAAAATAAGACGGAATAAATATTCTCAGTAAGCGAAAAAAAAGTATTTGAAAATAATAAAAGATATATATATTAAAGTTAATGGACATTCCTACAATTAATCCGAGCCTACATGCCTCGCAAGAACAGTACATAGTTCAAAGATGCATGCCAGCAGACATTCACAGAACGTATGCTCAAAGCCTGCCTGGATATAGGTTGCTGTTACGGCTTGGAAGATGAACCATGCTATTGAAATAAGACCGCCGAAACGTAAATAAAATTACAATTATTAAATTTCTTGTCATATATTCAAAAATAAGACGGAATAAATATTCTCAGTAAGCGAAAAAAAAGTATTTGAAAATAATAAAAGATATATATATTAAAGTTAATGGACATTCCTACAATTAATCCGAGCCTACATGCCTCGCAAGAACAGTACATAGTTAAAAGATGCATGCCAGCAGACATTCACAGAACGTATGCTCAAAGCCTGCCTGGATATAGGTTGCTGTTACGGCTTGGAAGATGAACCATGCGATTGAAATAAGACCGCCGAAACGTAAAGAAAATTACAATTATTAAATTTCTTGTCATATATTCAAAAATAAGACGGAAAAATATTCTCAGTAAGCGAAAAAAAAGTATTTGAAAATAATAAAAGATATATATATTAAAGTTAATGGACATTCCTACAATTAATCCGAGCCTACATGCCTCGCAAGAACAGTACATAGTTCAAAGATGCATGCCAGCAGACATTCACAGAACGTATGCTCAAAGCCTGCCTGGATATAGGTTGCTGTTACGGCTTGGAAGATGAACCATGCGATTGAAATAAGACCGCCGAAACGTAAACAAAATTACAATTATTAAATTACTTGTCATATATTCAAAAATAAGACGGAAAAATATTCTCAGTAAGCGAAAAAAAAGTATTTGAAAATAATAAAAGATATATATATTAAAGTTAATGGACATTCCTACAATTAATCCGAGCCTACATGCCTCGCAAGAACAGTACATAGTTCAAAGATGCATGCCAGCAGACATTCACAGAACGTATGCTCAAAGCCTGCCTGGATATAGGTTGCTGTTACGGCTTGGAAGATGAAACCATGCTATTGAAATAAGACCGCCGAAACGTAAAGAAAATTACAATTATTAAATTTCTTGTCATATATTCAAAAATAAGACGGAATAAATATTCTCAGTAAGCGAAAAAAAAGTATTTGAAAATAATAAAAGATATATATATTAAAGTTAATGGACATTCCTACAATTAATCCGAGCCTACATGCCTCGCAAGAACAGTACATAGTTCAAAGATGCATGCCAGCAGACATTCACAGAACGTATGCTCAAAGCCTGCCTGGATATAGGTTGCTTTTACGGCTTGGAAGATGAACCATACGATTGAAATAAGACCGCCGAAACGTAAAGAAAATTACAATTATTAAATTTCTTGTCATATATTCAAAAATAAGACGGAATAAATATTCTCAGTAAGCGAAAAAAAAGTATTTGAAAATAATAAAAGATATATATATTAAAGTTAATGGACATTCCTACAATTAATCCGAGCCTACATGCCTCGCAAGAACAGTACATAGTTCAAAGATGCATGCCAGCAGACATTCACAGAACGTATGCTCAAAGCCTGCCTGGATATAGTTTGCTGTTACAGCTTGGAAGATGAACCATGCGATTGAAATAAGACCGCCGAAACGTAAACCAAATTACAATTATTAAATTACTTGTCATATATTCAAAAATAAGACGGAAAAAATATTCTCTGTAAGCAAAAAAAAAGTATTTGAAAATAATAAAAGATATATATATTAAAGTTAATGGACATTCCTACAATTAATCCGAGCCTACATGCCTCGCAAGAACAGTACATAGTTAAAAGATGCATGCCAGCAGACATTCACAGAACGTATGCTCAAAGCCTGCCTGGATATAGTTTGCTGTTACAGCTTGGAAGATGAACCATGCTATTGAAATAAGACCGCCGAAACGTAAACCAAATTACAATTATTAAATTACTTGTCATATATTCAAAAATAAGACGGAAAAAATATTCTCTGTAAGCAAAAAAAAAGTATTTGAAAATAATAAAAGATATATATATTAAAGTTAATGGACATTCCTACAATTAATCCGAGCCTACATGCCTCGCAAGAACAGTACATAGTTAAAAGATGCATGCCAGCAGACATTCACAGAACGTATGCTCAAAGCCTGCCTGGATATAGTTTGCTGTTACAGCTTGGAAGATGAACCATGCTATTGAAATAAGACCGCCGAAACGTAAACCAAATTACAATTATTAAATTACTTGTCATATATTCAAAAATAAGACGGAAAAAATATTCTCTGTAAGCAAAAAAAAAGTATTTGAAAATAATAAAAGATATATATATTAAAGTTAATGGACATTCCTACAATTAATCCGAGCCTACATGCCTCGCAAGAACAGTACATAGTTAAAAGATGCATGCCAGCAGACATTCACAGAACGTATGCTCAAAGCCTGCCTGGATATAGTTTGCTGTTACAGCTTGGAAGATGAACCATGCTATTGAAATAAGACCGCCGAAACGTAAACCAAATTACAATTATTAAATTACTTGTCATATATTCAAAAATAAGACGGAAAAAATATTCTCTGTAAGCAAAAAAAAAGTATTTGAAAATAATAAAAGATATATATATTAAAGTTAATGGACATTCCTACAATTAATCCGAGCCTACATGCCTCGCAAGAACAGTACATAGTTAAAAGATGCATGCCAGCAGACATTCACAGAACGTATGCTCAAAGCCTGCCTGGATATAGTTTGCTGTTACAGCTTGGAAGATGAACCATGCTATTGAAATAAGACCGCCGAAACGTAAACCAAATTACAATTATTAAATTACTTGTCATATATTCAAAAATAAGACGGAAAAAATATTCTCTGTAAGCAAAAAAAAAGTATTTGAAAATAATAAAAGATATATATATTAAAGTTAATGGACATTCCTACAATTAATCCGAGCCTACATGCCTCGCAAGAACAGTACATAGTTAAAAGATGCATGCCAGCAGACATTCACAGAACGTATGCTCAAAGCCTGCCTGGATATAGTTTGCTGTTACAGCTTGGAAGATGAACCATGCTATTGAAATAAGACCGCCGAAACGTAAACCAAATTACAATTATTAAATTACTTGTCATATATTCAAAAATAAGACGGAAAAAATATTCTCTGTAAGCAAAAAAAAAGTATTTGAAAATAATAAAAGATATATATATTAAAGTTAATGGACATTCCTACAATTAATCCGAGCCTACATGCCTCGCAAGAACAGTACATAGTTAAAAGATGCATGCCAGCAGACATTCACAGAACGTATGCTCAAAGCCTGCCTGGATATAGTTTGCTGTTACAGCTTGGAAGATGAACCATGCTATTGAAATAAGACCGCCGAAACGTAAACCAAATTACAATTATTAAATTACTTGTCATATATTCAAAAATAAGACGGAAAAAATATTCTCAGTAAGCAAAAAAAAAGTATTTGAAAATAATAAAAGATATATATATTAAAGTTAATGGACATTCCTACAATTAATCCGAGCCTACATGCCTCGCAAGAACAGTACATAGTTAAAAGATGCATGCCAGCAGACATTCACAGAACGTATGCTCAAAGCCTGCCTGGATATAGTTTGCTGTTACAGCTTGGAAGATGAACCATGCTATTGAAATAAGACCGCCGAAACGTAAATCAAATTACAATTATTAAATTACTTGTCATATATTCAAAAATAAGACGGAAAAAATATTCTCAGTAAGCAAAAAAAAAGTATTTGAAAATAATAAAAGATATATATATTAAAGTTAATGGACATTCCTACAATTAATCCGAGCCTACATGCCTCGCAAGAACAGTACATAGTTAAAAGATGCATGCCAGCAGACATTCACAGAACGTATGCTCAAAGCCTGCCTGGATATAGTTTGCTGTTACAGCTTGGAAGATGAACCATGCTATTGAAATAAGACCGCCGAAACGTAAACCAAATTACAATTATTAAATTACTTGTCATATATTCAAAAATAAGACGGAAAAAATATTCTCTGTAAGCAAAAAAAAAGTATTTGAAAATAATAAAAGATATATATATTAAAGTTAATGGACATTCCTACAATTAATCCGAGCCTACATGCCTCGCAAGAACAGTACATAGTTAAAAGATGCATGCCAGCAGACATTCACAGAACGTATGCCTCAAAGCCTGCCTGGATATAGTTTGCTGTTACAGCTTGGAAGATGAACCATGCTATTGAAATAAGACCGCCGAAACGTAAACCAAATTACAATTATTAAATTACTTGTCATATATTCAAAAATAAGACGGAAAAAATATTCTCTGTAAGCAAAAAAAAAGTATTTGAAAATAATAAAAGATATATATATTAAAGTTAATGGACATTCCTACAATTAATCCGAGCCTACATGCCTCGCAAGAACAGTACATAGTTAAAAGATGCATGCCAGCAGACATTCACAGAACGTATGCTCAAAGCCTGCCTGGATATAGTTTGCTGTTACAGCTTGGAAGATGAACCATGCTATTGAAATAAGACCGCCGAAACGTAAACCAAATTACAATTATTAAATTACTTGTCATATATTCAAAAATAAGACGGAAAAAATATTCTCTGTAAGCAAAAAAAAAGTATTTGAAAATAATAAAAGATATATATATTAAAGTTAATGGACATTCCCTACAATTAATCCGAGCCTACATGCCTCGCAAGAACAGTACATAGTTAAAAGATGCATGCCAGCAGACATTCACAGAACGTATGCTCAAAGCCTGCCTGGATATAGTTTGCTGTTACAGCTTGGAAGATGAACCATGCTATTGAAATAAGACCGCCGAAACGTAAACCAAATTACAATTATTAAATTACTTGTCATATATTCAAAAATAAGACGGAAAAAATATTCTCTGTAAGCAAAAAAAAAGTATTTGAAAATAATAAAAGATATATATATTAAAGTTAATGGACATTCCTACAATTAATCCGAGCCTACATGCCTCGCAAGAACAGTACATAGTTAAAAGATGCATGCCAGCAGACATTCACAGAACGTATGCTCAAAGCCTGCCTGGATATAGTTTGCTGTTACAGCTTGGAAGATGAACCATGCTATTGAAATAAGACCGCCGAAACGTAAACCAAATTACAATTATTAAATTACTTGTCATATATTCAAAAATAAGACGGAAAAAATATTCTCTGTAAGCAAAAAAAAAGTATTTGAAAATAATAAAAGATATATATATTAAAGTTAATGGACATTCCTACAATTAATCCGAGCCTACATGCCTCGCAAGAACAGTACATAGTTAAAAGATGCATGCCAGCAGACATTCACAGAACGTATGCTCAAAGCCTGCCTGGATATAGTTTGCTGTTACAGCTTGGAAGATGAACCATGCTATTGAAATAAGACCGCCGAAACGTAAACCAAATTACAATTATTAAATTACTTGTCATATATTCAAAAATAAGACGGAAAAAATATTCTCTGTAAGCAAAAAAAAAGTATTTGAAAATAATAAAAGATATATATATTAAAGTTAATGGACATTCCTACAATTAATCCGAGCCTACATGCCTCGCAAGAACAGTACATAGTTAAAAGATGCATGCCAGCAGACATTCACAGAACGTATGCTCAAAGCCTGCCTGGATATAGTTTGCTGTTACAGCTTGGAAGATGAACCATGCTATTGAAATAAGACCGCCGAAACGTAAACCAAATTACAATTATTAAATTACTTGTCATATATTCAAAAATAAGACGGAAAAAATATTCTCTGTAAGCAAAAAAAAAGTATTTGAAAATAATAAAAGATATATATATTAAAGTTAATGGACATTCCTACAATTAATCCGAGCCTACATGCCTCGCAAGAACAGTACATAGTTAAAAGATGCATGCCAGCAGACATTCACAGAACGTATGCTCAAAGCCTGCCTGGATATAGTTTGCTGTTACAGCTTGGAAGATGAACCATGCTATTGAAATAAGACCGCCGAAACGTAAACCAAATTACAATTATTAAATTACTTGTCATATATTCAAAAATAAGACGGAAAAAATATTCTCAGTAAGCAAAAAAAAAGTATTTGAAAATAATAAAAGATATATATATTAAAGTTAATGGACATTCCTACAATTAATCCGAGCCTACATGCCTCGCAAGAACAGTACATAGTTAAAAGATGCATGCCAGCAGACATTCACAGAACGTATGCTCAAAGCCTGCCTGGATATAGGTTGCTGTTACGGCTTGGAAGATGAACCATGCTATTGAAATAAGACCGCCGAAACGTAAAAAAATTACAATTATTAAATTACTTGTCATATATTCAAAAATAAGACGGAAAAATATTCTCAGTAAGCGAAAAAAAAGTATTTGAAAATAATAAAAGATATATATATTAAAGTTAATGGACATTCCTACAATTAATCCGAGCCTACATGCCTCGCAAGAACAGTACATAGTTAAAAGATGCATGCCAGCAGACATTCACAGAACGTATGCTCAAAGCCTGCCTGGATATAGTTTGCTGTTACAGCTTGGAAGATGAACCATGCTATTGAAATAAGACCGCCGAAACGTAAACCAAATTACAATTATTAAATTACTTGTCATATATTCAAAAATAAGACGGAAAAAATATTCTCTGTAAGCAAAAAAAAAGTATTTGAAAATAATAAAAGATATATATATTAAAGTTAATGGACATTCCTACAATTAATCCGAGCCTACATGCCTCGCAAGAACAGTACATAGTTAAAAGATGCATTCCAGCAGACATTCACAGAACGTATGCTCAAAGCCTGCCTGGATATAGTTTGCTGTTACAGCTTGGAAGATGAACCATGCTATTGAAATAAGACCGCCGAAACGTAAACCAAATTACAATTATTAAATTACTTGTCATATATTCAAAAATAAGACGGAAAAATATTCTCTGTAAGCAAAAAAAAAGTATTTGAAAATAATAAAAGATATATATATTAAAGTTAATGGACATTCCTACAATTAATCCGAGCCTACATGCCTCGCAAGAACAGTACATAGTTAAAAGATGCATGCCAGCAGACATTCACAGAACGTATGCTCAAAGCCTGCCTGGATATAGTTTGCTGTTACAGCTTGGAAGATGAACCATGCTATTGAAATAAGACCGCCGAAACGTAAATCAAATTACAATTATTAAATTACTTGTCATATATTCAAAAATAAGACGGAAAAAATATTCTCAGTAAGCAAAAAAAAAGTATTTGAAAATAATAAAAGATATATATATTAAAGTTAATGGACATTCCTACAATTAATCCGAGCCTACATGCCTCGCAAGAACAGTACATAGTTAAAAGATGCATGCCAGCAGACATTCACAGAACGTATGCTCAAAGCCTGCCTGGATATAGTTTGCTGTTACAGCTTGGAAGATGAACCATGCTATTGAAATAAGACCGCCGAAACGTAAATAAAATTACAATTATTAAATTACTTGTCATATATTCAAAAATAAGACGGAAAAAATATTCTCAGTAAGCAAAAAAAAAGTATTTGAAAATAATAAAAGATATATATATTAAAGTTAATGGACATTCCTACAATTAATCCGAGCCTACATGCCTCGCAAGAACAGTACATAGTTAAAAGATGCATGCCAGCAGACATTCACAGAACGTATGCTCAAAGCCTGCCTGGATATAGTTTGCTGTTACAGCTTGGAAGATGAACCATGCTATTGAAATAAGACCGCCGAAACGTAAACCAAATTACAATTATTAAATTACTTGTCATATATTCAAAAATAAGACGGAAAAAATATTCTCTGTAAGCAAAAAAAAAGTATTTGAAAATAATAAAAGATATATATATTAAAGTTAATGGACATTCCTACAATTAATCCGAGCCTACATGCCTCGCAAGAACAGTACATAGTTAAAAGATGCATGCCAGCAGACATTCACAGAACGTATGCTCAAAGCCTGCCTGGATATAGTTTGCTGTTACAGCTTGGAAGATGAACCATGCTATTGAAATAAGACCGCCGAAACGTAAACCAAATTACAATTATTAAATTACTTGTCATATATTCAAAAATAAGACGGAAAAAATATTCTCTGTAAGCAAAAAAAAAAGTATTTGAAAATAATAAAAGATATATATATTAAAGTTAATGGACATTCCTACAATTAATCCGAGCCTACATGCCTCGCAAGAACAGTACATAGTTAAAAGATGCATGCCAGCAGACATTCACAGAACGTATGCTCAAAGCCTGCCTGGATATAGTTTGCTGTTACAGCTTGGAAGATGAACCATGCTATTGAAATAAGACCGCCGAAACGTAAACCAAATTACAATTATTAAATTACTTGTCATATATTCAAAAATAAGACGGAAAAAATATTCTCTGTAAGCAAAAAAAAAGTATTTGAAAATAATAAAAGATATATATATTAAAGTTAATGGACATTCCTACAATTAATCCGAGCCTACATGCCTCGCAAGAACAGTACATAGTTAAAAGATGCATGCCAGCAGACATTCACAGAACGTATGCTCAAAGCCTGCCTGGATATAGTTTGCTGTTACAGCTTGGAAGATGAACCATGCTATTGAAATAAGACCGCCGAAACGTAAACCAAATTACAATTATTAAATTACTTGTCATATATTCAAAAATAAGACGGAAAAAATATTCTCTGTAAGCAAAAAAAAAGTATTTGAAAATAATAAAAGATATATATATTAAAGTTAATGGACATTCCTACAATTAATCCGAGCCTACATGCCTCGCAAGAACAGTACATAGTTAAAAGATGCATGCCAGCAGACATTCACAGAACGTATGCTCAAAGCCTGCCTGGATATAGTTTGCTGTTACAGCTTGGAAGATGAACCATGCTATTGAAATAAGACCGCCGAAACGTAAACCAAATTACAATTATTAAATTACTTGTCATATATTCAAAAATAAGACGGAAAAAATATTCTCTGTAAGCAAAAAAAAAGTATTTGAAAATAATAAAAGATATATATATTAAAGTTAATGGACATTCCTACAATTAATCCGAGCCTACATGCCTCGCAAGAACAGTACATAGTTAAAAGATGCATGCCAGCAGACATTCACAGAACGTATGCTCAAAGCCTGCCTGGATATAGTTTGCTGTTACAGCTTGGAAGATGAACCATGCTATTGAAATAAGACCGCCGAAACGTAAACCAAATTACAATTATTAAATTACTTGTCATATATTCAAAAATAAGACGGAAAAAATATTCTCTGTAAGCAAAAAAAAAGTATTTGAAAATAATAAAAGATATATATATTAAAGTTAATGGACATTCCTACAATTAATCCGAGCCTACATGCCTCGCAAGAACAGTACATAGTTAAAAGATGCATGCCAGCAGACATTCACAGAACGTATGCTCAAAGCCTGCCTGGATATAGTTTGCTGTTACAGCTTGGAAGATGAACCATGCTATTGAAATAAGACCGCCGAAACGTAAACCAAATTACAATTATTAAATTACTTGTCATATATTCAAAAATAAGACGGAAAAAATATTCTCTGTAAGCAAAAAAAAAAGTATTTGAAAATAATAAAAGATATATATATTAAAGTTAATGGACATTCCTACAATTAATCCGAGCCTACATGCCTCGCAAGAACAGTACATAGTTAAAAGATGCATGCCAGCAGACATTCACAGAACGTATGCTCAAAGCCTGCCTGGATATAGTTTGCTGTTACAGCTTGGAAGATGAACCATGCTATTGAAATAAGACCGCCGAAACGTAAACCAAATTACAATTATTAAATTACTTGTCATATATTCAAAAATAAGACGGAAAAAATATTCTCTGTAAGCAAAAAAAAAGTATTTGAAAATAATAAAAGATATATATATTAAAGTTAATGGACATTCCTACAATTAATCCGAGCCTACATGCCTCGCAAGAACAGTACATAGTTAAAAGATGCATGCCAGCAGACATTCACAGAACGTATGCTCAAAGCCTGCCTGGATATAGTTTGCTGTTACAGCTTGGA